>OX387430.1:12412311-12800217 GCA_947563755.1 Lochmaea crataegi
TTATAAGAATCAAGTATGTCTATGTCAAAGAAAGAACCTAGTGCATAGTCATTGAAATATTTTTTGAGATAGTTCTGTGCTGTGTAATTGTATTAATATTTTACTATAAGTCAGTAAGTACTTAAAAAACAAGAAAAATTGATACAAGTGATACTGATTTTTCAAATACACCGCCAGATATTGTCGAGGCGGCCAAGAAAGTCACTTTAAATCTACTTCCGGAGAAATCCAAATTAAAGTACGAAAATGGCTATAGTCTGTATTCCGTTCAAATAAAATTTTAAAAAGTTGTTATTTATTTAATGAAATATAATATTCATACAACCATAAAATCATAAATCTTTAAATCATAAAATCTATTGTCATAAGTAGGCAACACAACATACACAATTAATCTTTTGTCTTCAAATAGTAGGCTTAATATGTCAAATAAACTTCCAATATTGTAATGAAAGTAACACGTTTTTAATAAAAAATTAATTTTATTTTGGTGTAATCGTAGAAAAAATCTTGTGTGTATTTCGAGCAGAAAGTCCTTTGGTAGTCTCGACTGCCAAAGTACTACTTTCTGTTCTTGATACACAAATAGCTATTTTTTTTGGTACAAAGACGAAACATTGAGAAGAGCTGGGTGTCGTACTCAGTGTACAAACAATGGCAATAGGTAGGCAACACAACATACTTGCAAATAACTTACGGATTATAAGAATCAAGTATGTCTATGTCAAAGAAAGAACCTAGTGCATTGTCACTGAAATATTTTTGAGATAGTTCTGTGCTGTGTAATTGTATTAATATTTTACTATAAGTCAGTAAGTACTTGAAAAAACAAGAAAAATTGATACAAGTGATACTGATTTTTCAAATACACCGCCAGATATTGTCGAGGCGGCCAAGAAAGTCACTTTAAATCTACTTCCGGAGAAATCCAAATTAAAGTACGAAAATGAATATAGTCTGTATTCCGTTCAAATAAAATTTTAAAAAGTTGTAATTTATTTAATGAAATATAATATTCATACAACCATAAAATCATAAATCTTTAAATCATAAAGTCTATTGTCATAAGTAGGCAACACAACATACACAATTAATCTTTTGTTTTCAAATAGTAGGCTTAATATGTCAAATAAACTTCCAATATTGTAATGAAAGTAACACGTTTTTAATAAAAAATTAATTTTATTTTGGTGTGATCGTAGAAAAAATCTTGTGTGTATTTCGAGCAGAAAGTCCTTTGGTAGGCTCGACTGCCAAAGTACTACTTTCTGCTCTTGATACACAAATAGCTATTTTCTTTGGTACAAAGACGAAACATTGAGAAGAGCTGGGAGTCGACTCAGTGTTTTAGCATTAGGAAATATTATAGGGGTAAATCGGTATAATGATCACCTTCGGACCATTGAGTATGTAAGTGGGATTATTTATAAAAAAGTTTCTCCTGGGAAGCTGAATTTTGGTCTTTTCCATAAGCAATTTTCGATTATTTTTTGTTTTTCTACAATGTACTCCCAGTGATTATAATACTGAACTTACGCTTTAATGAGATCTAACCATATAAAATACTAAGAAACATTTTCGACTTCTATGCGGACAAAAGCTAGTCGTTCACTAAATCTAACTAATATAATTGAACAACTTGCAGTTTGAATCTTAACATGCTAATTTTTTCTACTGTTGGCAACGCCGACTTGTTACATCTAAGAAAACATTTTTCTTAGTTGCCTTTAGCTTGTCCACTTTCTTCTGGGCTATGCGCTGTTTAATGGAGAACCCTTGTTATACAAAGGAATCATTTAAGATAAATCACGGACTAATTGGCAGAAAATTGTTAAATACGGAGCAGCTTAAATATCTTGAGCTTACAGAAACAAAGCATATATAACCAGTCTGATAAGTGATTATAAAATGGAAAAAATGTTACCTCTAACAAATAAAATAGGTTCTTGTTAATGTTAATATCGTATAAATTTTTATTGAAATATTTCTAGGTTTATTACAAGAAATGGAACTTTGTTAAAATTATTCTTATTTTAAATTAAAATCGATAAAAGTCTAAAAATAACAAAAAAATTATTCACATTAACCGATTTTCAATTCAAATATTCTTAATTCATGTGTCCAAAATTCAATCAAAAGTAAAAAAAATTATTTGAACGTGATAAAAAATATTATAACAAAACATAAACTCACCCTAAACCTAATATTATAAACTAGAACTCCAGATCCATTCCAATTTTGAGAATTTGAGTTCCAATTCCTACAAAATTCAGTCTTAAGTAATGAGTCAATGCGTTAATCCCAATCATGCCGGTCGGTCTTTTTTGGTAGAATATGAAAATTTTTAGTTAAAAAAGACTCAAAAGTTGATTATAAACAATTATAAAATTTCATTATTGGATTACAGGATATTCGGAAGAAGTTCGAAATAGATAATTATTGAAAAAGGCCGAAAAATTTCTGTTTTTAGATAAAATATATTCGATAACGTTCTAAGCGATTTCAAAATCGATTAAACAATTAGTAACATTATCCTTTGCAAAAATTATAAAAAATAAATATTTTTGGGATCAAAAATAGTATGGAAACTTTTATAATTACTAGTAAAAACCGTTAAATAAAAGAAAAGCTTACCATATTCATTCCATTTCAATATATGATTCCAATCCATGGCACTCACTTTCACTACACTACACAAAATTTCGAAAACAGCACTTTCGACACTGCTTTTTTTAAAAATTACAACCGGAATTAGTTAATGATTGAGTGAGTAATTAATAATAGAAACGCCAAACTTGAGCCAAAAAAATATTCGCGCAATAATTTTTTTACAATTGTCTCAACAAGAATGCCTTGCCGAGTTAATTCCCCTTAAGCGATAATTAGTCAGCTACGGTTCCGTGGGGGGATGGGCTACGGTAGCCTCCCAAGCTCGAAAAAATAAGTTTATTTCAATCATTTACTATTACCTGAAAATTTGTTAAATTGTTGCTAATCCAATATCTCGAGGAAAGAAAGCAATCAGCTGACTATAACATGGTGGAATTATACGTCAGCTGGTCGCTCGAACCCAAAAAAATGTATACTTTCAATACTAGTCATAACGCAGGAGCTAAGCATTTATCGCCCATTTAAATGCATCAGCTGATGAGGTTTCCCTCTACTTACCGTTAGCTGATTTTTTATTAATTACAGCAATGTATTAAGACTCAAAAAGAATTGTGAAAATTAGAAGATATGAATTTGAAGAAGTGGATAGAGTTAAATATCTGGGAATAACAATAAGTAGTGATGGAGACAGAGAGACTGAGATAAGGGAAAGAATCGTTACAACAAACAAAGCATTTCAAGCTAACAAAAAATTATTAAAGAATAAAATAATCAGCAAGAGCACGAAAATAAGAATTTATAACACAATAATTAGACCGGTGATGATGTATGGGGCAGAAACATTAACTATGAATAAAAAACAACAAGAGGATATGAGAATACAGGAACGAAAAATACTCAGAACAATATTAGGACCAAAAAAAATGGGAGAAGAATATAGAAGAACTATATCAAGAGATAAATGAAGACAGTAAAAAAAATTAAGGAGCAAAGATTAAAGTGGTTGAGACACATATGGAGAGCAGGTAAGAAAGCAATAATATACTCAATGGTACAGTGGAAGCCTTGTAGTAAGAGAAGAAGGGGAAGCCCATGATAAATTGGTTGCAGGAGGTAGTAGGTGATCTCAAGACAATGGGAATTAAACACTGGGAAGAGAAAACAATGGCTACAAATAGTAGAAAAAAATATGAAAAAGGAAATGTGGTCTGATCCACCCTTACAAAAGGATCTAGAAAGCTCGCTACTTCTACGGGAGTGTTAAGCCACTATATATATAATGTAATAAAAATAATCTAATAAATTTTCCTATGAGAGGAACATCGAATTGTTGCACCCTTCTCCATACAGACAAACGACCTAAGTCCTAACGACTTTTTTACTTTTACAAAAATTAGGAATATGTGAATAATTATTGAAGTGCTCGCTTTTTATTACAATTCAGTTATTAAACAATTTTTAACATAATTATCTTGGTTACTTGTAAACCCCTCCGGCCATCAATATCAACGTATTGCATTTTCCCATGGCAAATAATCCAATCTATTGTTACTTCATCTAGTAATTGTTACGACCCTGCTATTGTGCATTTTTTTCTCAAACCATATATAGAATGTCTCTTCTTGTAAAAGTAGCTGTTGTAATTCTCTGTTTGGTAAACATGAGTCACGTACTTGTGATAAACCCATTGAGATTATTATTTATTCATATGCATTATTAGATTAGATAACGAATTCTAAATGTGCCTTTATGTAGGAGAGAGGTGAATATTGTTGAGGCGCCTTCATTAAATAGTCATATTTTATGCCGTATTAAACACCATGTTATGCTGTACCGGGTGTCTGATTAAGAGAGGTCGCTGTATCTCAGAAAACAGCTTAAACAAAAAAATATGTATGTATTACAAACTCGCATACGAGAAACTGCTGGAAATTATTTTCAAGTTTTCTACTCCACCGCTAGAGGGCGTAGTTCACAATAATATCACAAAAACATCATTTTTCTGTAATAAATGTACCGTTATAGTACCACAAAATTTGAATACTCGTAATCATTAGATCATTTTACGTAAGTTTGTTCCTGTACTTTTTCCTCTATCTTGTAAAATGTCTGGTAGGTGTGAGTGAGAAAGCTGACTCAATAAAACTGTTATAACTTTTGTTCCGCTCTATGGATTTTGACAGACTTAGTATCATTTGAAAGGGTTATTCAATGCCTCATAAAATATTATATCATCGTTTCATTCCACTGGTTTTAACGGTCGCTAATTGGCGGTGATTGAACAATTGTTTAGTGTTGAAATGTTTTTTAATCATTTACTTGGAAGAGGATGGAATTGAAAAAATATGGTAAAAACTTCATCTCAATATCTGTTTTCTAAGCGAAGATGCGAGAAAAAATACGTATACTTAAAAATAAACTACATTGACCTAGTAAAGTAGCCTAAAGATACAGCTCGAAATGCTTATCATCTTTTTCGATGCAGATATTTAATCTCTGCGTGGCAGAAAAGACAGCAGCTTTTATTTCAACCCTGGGAATATCGTTAATTGCGTTTTGTATTCGTTGAATAAGATCTGCTCTATTTGTAGGTCTGAAATAGTAAGTCTTTAATTCGATCCCATAGAAAAAATCTAGCACAGTAAGGTCGGGAGATCTTGGCGAATATGCTGCCTCTTCCTATCTACCTATACTCATATTGTTGGTTTAAAAAACGCATCACTTTATTTGTAAAGTGGGCTGGGCAGCCATTTTGTTGTATCCATATATTTTGCCGTACTGCTAAAGGAACATCTTCTAATAATATAGGCAATTCATCACTTAAGAATCTTAAGGAACGCTCGCCATTTAAATGTTCACCAAGAACATAATTTTACCATCTTAATTCCACACCTTACGTTAACCTATTTAGCGACCCTGGTTAAAATCTTGTTGCATTGTTGCATCGAGTGTGGATTATGATCAGACCAATAGTGTTATGGCTATTTACAGATCCATTACTGGAAAATGTAGCTTCATCGGACCACATCATATTTGATAAAAAATTTGGATTTTCATTCATCATATCCTTGAGCCAATTACAATGATCCAGTCTTTTATCGCAATCTGTAGCTTTTAATCCTTGATGAAGAGGTACACGATACGGATGAAAACGATTTGTTTTCAAAATAGAGTGAACACAATACCTAGGAATTCCTAACTCGCAAGCTAGTTTTCTTACACTAACCTGTGGTTCTGCAGCAATGTATCCTAAAGCATTTATTTCATCTATTTCTGTATTGTTTCTTCGCCTTCGTGTAGAATTTTTTTAGGTTGAAGAGATCCGGTTTGTTTTGAACGTTTAGCCAAATTTTTAAATGCTCGCGCGCAAAAATGTCTCACGGGATATATTAATGCATATTTTCTTGCTGCAATCGGAGCATTCTCAAAACATTCAACATACTTACCATAAGCTTCGTGTATTTTCAAATTACTAAACGTTACTGGTTCATAGAATCACTAGATTAATTTAATATTTAAGTTGTCAACAATTTATGACACCTGGACGCCTACTACATGATGTAAAATTTTCAATTTACTTAAGTATAAAACTCGATCCTCTAGTTTTTTTTCTCGCTTAGAAAATAGATATTGAGATGCGGTGTGTATCTGGCTGAATGACGTGAGTCCAAGCCAAAAAAAAAAAAATAAAAAAAAAAAAAAGAGATGCGGTTTTTTTGCCAATATCTCGAAAAGTATTAACATTTTAGTTATTAAAAAAAATTCTGTAAGAGGAAGAAATTTCCAATAAAAAACGCCCGGAATTCTATCTCCATTATTTATGATTGAAATGTTTCGCTTCGTATACACATACTTAACATCACGTCATAAAAGTTTAACAATTTTTATTAGTTTGCATATAATAATTTGAAGTTAACATTTTTTTTTAAACTTATATTACTTATTATAAACAGTTTTTTCAAATTTTTCTGGCGTGATCTTGTTAAGAATGTGTATAGGAAGGGCTCCACGTAGCTAAACATTTTTACGACAATTATATAAAAAAAACTTTTTCAAAAATCAACTAAGAATTTTTTCCAGCCGGAATCAATTAATTCTCTGAAGTGTTCAGAATCTACCATAATTTTTTCAAATTTTTAAATTAGCTGTTAATACCTTAAGAAAATTTTGTAATGTCAACTATTTGCTTTTGACGAGGCTCTTATTGGACTGTAATCTTATATTCTTGAATTTTTCTTCAAACATCTGATTATTATACGTTTTGCCCATATCCTCCCTACATGTTGTCGAAGTATACAAATATTACGTACCAATTTTTTTATGAATTATTAATGAACAATGCAAAACTTTAATAAATTTATATATATTTATGGTATATTGTTCCAATTAGATAAGATAATCAAATATAACAGGTGAAAATACAAAATTATATTATCGTTTGCGAGGCGTTTTTTACGCTTCACCACTTCTGTTCATAAATATTTTAAATTATATTTAAATAGGTTTAAAAATTATTTTCCTCCTAGTTAATATTTTCTGTAATTTTGACTTGCTTCCTGATTTAACTAATAATAGGCTGGATTTGGTAGTTCCAAAAATTTGGCAATTTCATTCGGAATGAGCCCAAAAGTGTTTATGCCCACTGCTTGGGAATAACATTTTCCTTTTTTATACAAAATAATAAAACGATCGTGGACAGTGGTGTAATAAATAAAGCGAAACCTTCGAGAATAGGCTTTATTAAGCAAGAACAGAGCCTGACATTAAACAGTGAACATTGACATTACAAAATAATAAAAGGTGTAACGATCTAATACATATAAGTATATAGTACATAGACATATATAGTGTAGTACATTCTCCCCAGCTTTATTTTTCGACAAAATCTTCAAGGTAGGCAGGCGTTTTTCTTTTTCTAGTACTACATCTCGTACTTTGAGGAATTTCAGTTTCGAAATAGTCGCTTCCTTCAAGGACTTGAGCTGAATTGTAAATGTTTTCCAATTTATTGGAATCAAGTTGAGAACTACATTAGACGAGCTATCAGTGGTCCAACCAGGACTATGGAAGCCAGCAAAACTCCTTAGACAAGACAGGAAACCAATACCACCACTACACGGAGACAACGGGATGGCAGAAACAGACGAGGAGAAGGCAGAAACCTTCAGTCGTACAATGGAGATCGGCATCAGTAACAATGCCCTGAAGCATCTGCCAAGGAAAGAACTAGTATTCCTGACGGCCATGATCAATGGAATACTAAGAACCAAGCACTTCCCAAAGGCATGGAAAGAAGCGGAAGTAGTAATGCTAAGGAAAGGAAGAGAAGACCCGAAATTCCCCCAGAACCACCGACCCATCAGCCTACTCCCAACGATGAGTAAGATAGCCGAGAGAGTCATCCTGAACAAACTACAATAGCAGACACGAGACATAGGAATACTGCCATTAGAACAGTTCGCATTCAGAAAGGAACATACATCAGAAGTCCAAGTACTGAAGCTCGTAGAATACACAACACAAAGATTCAACCAGAACCAATCGACAGGTTCCATCTTCTTGGACATCAGCAAAGCCTTCGACAGAGTCTGGCACGAAGGCCTGATCTACAAGATAAAAGAAGCAGGATACATGACGTCATTCACCAAACTAGTCTACAGCTACTTGAAGGAGAGGACATTCAGAATCAGGATAGGACACACCAAATCCGAACTGGGAGTAATTGAAGCAGGAGTACCACAAGGAGCAGTACTATCAGCACTACTCTACAACATCTACATAGCAGACATTCCTAAGACGAACAACACCATGATGTCCCTCTACGCAAACAACACAGCCATAGTGACAAGAAGTACCCAACTAGCTATGGTAACACAGCGACTTCAAGAAGCCGCTGAAAGCATAGACGTGGAAGATAAATGTCAATGCCGAGAAGACCCAAGCAGTCTACTTCAAGAAGAAAAGGAAAATGTCAGAATGTCAACATAGAAATGACAGGAGAAGAAATAACATGGAGCAAGAAGGCGAAGTACCTAGGAGTCATCTTGGACCAAAGAGTGACCTTCAAAGATCACGTCGAATACACAGTTAACAAAGCAAGACAAGCAAGAGGACGACTGGCAGGACTCCAACCTGGAGTTGAAAACGAATACAAAGCTGATCAACATGATCATCCTACCCATCCTGACGTACGCCTCCATAGCCTGGGGACACACAGCGCCCACCTGGCGGAAGAAGATCCAAGAACAGCAAAACATCTGCCTAAGACAAGTCACCAACGCATCATACTACGTCAGGAACGACCAGATCTATCGGGAATTAGACCAGAAAAAGATCCTAGAAGTCATGGAAGCCAGAGCCAGAAAAAGATTCGAAGAACTGAGGACACACCCAAACACTTGAGACAAACTCACGGACTACACCAGATAGGACTACAACAGACACCCACGACCGAGAAAACAGCTGGATTATGGCCAGCAATGAAGACAGGAAAAACAACAACAACAGCATGTAAGTAGAACGAGAACGATTACTTAGAGTTCCTGCGTGTCCATAAAAACGACCGGCAGGAAAGCTAGTAAGGCCAGCTTTAGCAAGTGGATCCACTCTCTAAGGTCGTCTTTAGTCGTAGTAAGTCGGCTAAAGATTTGCACTTTTTGGAGGCAGCGACATACACAATACATACACCCCGCCGCGAGTGACGAAAAATTAAGAAGATCTACGAGAGAAAAGTGAACATCACTACCTCGAAGAAAAAGAAGACCGCCAGAACTTTTCCCTAAACCAAGAAAAGAAGATGGACTAGCCCAGCAGATAGGACTAAGGCCTCAGCGGAAGAGATGAGGGGCGGAGGAATGTTCTTCCCGGGATGCATTGCTCCTAGAGTGCATCCTGGAAGGGACGGGTATGATAGAGGTGTGTGTGTGTGTGTAGAAGACCGACTTATTCAGTGGTCCATTGTAGAGCTCGCTTCTTAGAAACATATTATGGTTATCTTAATGATATTAATCTACATAGACTGTATGAGTGTTTTGGTTTGGTGATTCTTTCGTGCTATTGAACGCTGAATATATTTTTTCGTTCACGTTTTAAAATTATTAATTTTTTCTCCCCCAGTCTCGTTCAGTGCATTTTGCCCCACATGAATAATTCTTTGAACCATATCCTATAAGGAACACAAAAATAGAATCGTTACAAGAAATTTGGACTGTCAAATACAGATATTTTAACAATTCTTTATCTGAAGAAGGTAGTTTATTATCAAATGAATTTAAAACCATTTTCTTTACTGGAAAAAATACGGATTTCAACCCGTCCTGTAATTAGTGCGTCTAACCCAGTTCAAGTTTGTTGTAATCATAAAAACATTGATATCAACCAACGAACAAAATGAAAATATCACTATCGGTTGTAAAGTTATAAATAACCCATTCATTAAGCTGCAGAATCCCGTCAAGTTTTACATCTTGATTATTATTCGTTATTCACGTATTTTTCTTTCTTTTTATACCGCTATGGTTTTATCTCGGAATATGATTTGCTTTTATTTTGTTACTAAAAATAGATGGAAAATAAATAAAAGCGGATGAATGGTAATTTTAGACGATTGCTTTTTGTGTTCATGTATCAAATGGTCTGTAATGAAATCGGAATAAAAAATTGGGGTATTAAACTTGACTTTACAAGTAGAAAAAAGCAGTCGTGTTACAGGGTGTCCTCGTAAAAAATTCTCTGTTTTAAAAAAATCATATTTGTCAATTAATACTGACGCTGATTATGTTTTTAAGAGGAATTTATGTACGGCTTGGCCTGTTGAATTTATTTGGATTCCCGCGGGAAAATCTAGTTTCAAAATGTTTTTTTAAAGTTGTGCCTAAGTAAGAATTAATTTGAAATTGGATATTAATTAATATCAACATCAACTTTAAATGTTCTGAATAATTTAACATTTTCAACTACAAAATATTTTAGAAGGATACACTTTTGGCTTGGTCACCATTTAATCTCTGCTAATTAGGAGTTTTGGAAATACAAAGCCAGTAGGATAAAAACTATAAAATGAAAATAATCTGAAATAAAGGAAAGGGTGTCAGTAAATTTATACTCTGTAGTTCCCCTCGTATAATTAAAGTAAATGTAGGTTATTAATGAAATCTAGAGTCAGCTATTACTTATTTAATACTTTTATAATATTGGATACACAATAGTTATGTAATTTGTAATATTACATTTAAAATGATCCATCGTGTATACATCGTGTCGATTTATTAATCGTTTTAGCAAAGCTTTTTTTCGTAGTCCCCATTTTAAATAATAAAATTTCACGTAGGGCTATGACTTTAAATCTAGATGTATTTTTTAATGCTGAACAACTTTTCTGAATGACATTTTCCGAAATTTTAAAAAAATAAGGGTACCTACTTCATTCTTGTTTCAAAATCAAATTTTTGGGAGCTCCTCGTATACCTACTACATGTGTTTTACTATATTTTGTTGGTGCATGTTTAGTTTTAGGATATGCACAAACTTTTACCTAGAATATCTTTTTGTCGAAAATCCTTAATTAATAAATTGGTGCATAATTTGGCGTAGATTCATTTCCGAAAAACTCTTCAAAAAGTTCAAATCAATTCACTTTGGCACCAAATAAAATGGATTTTACAAAATATTTCTTGTTACTTCAGGGGGCGTCTATTAATTACGTGAGGCATTTTTGAGGATTTTTATTCAACTATTCGACTATTTAAATGTTGAAATATTTCTAATTATCATGCCAAAAAATATAAGGTTTTTTGGAACTTTAGTTTCTTACGTTAGGTTGGAGCGAGGGGGATCGCGCAGCGAAAAGTCTGACCGTTATGTTATGTTTTTGTTAAATGAAGTTTCATTCAGAGTAAAATAAATTCTTATATTAATATGTGTGAATTTATTTATTGATTCAATCAGTCAATTAAAAATATATATAAAAATATTAAAAAGATCATACAACATAAAAAGGAACTAAAGTTCCTACCGTGTGCCCGCGACACGTTCTACTTTTTCTGTTCATAACTTGAATTTACCCTTATTTAAATTTGCCGATTTAAGAAATCAATCTTCAAAAATATTTTGAATGTTTTTGCAATTTTAAAGCAGTTTGTATGAAAAAAAAAGGTGAGCGGTCGTTGGACCGCCGACAAAAGCTTGCTTCTTATGCACAATAGAATGACCATTTTTCGTGAATTTTTCACCATTTTTGACGAATTTTGACAATTATTGACCATATTTCAAAATTTTTGACAATCTTTCAAAAATTTTAACATATTTGGCAATTATTGACCAGTTTTGACAATTATTGATCATTTTTTACAATTTTTCAAAAATTTTAACCAATTTAGACTATTTTTCCTCCAAATTTTAACAATCATTGACCATTTTTGACAGGTTCTGACAATTATATTGACCATTTTTGACAATTTTTCAAAAAATTTGACAATTTTTAATAATTATTGACCATTTTTGACAGTTTTTTATAATTATTGACCTTTTTTTTCAAAATTTTGACAATTTTTGACAATTTTTCGAAAAATTTGATCATTTTTCAAAAATTTTGACAATTATTGGCCTTTTTTTTCCAAATTTTTGACAATTTTTGAAAATATTTGGCAATTATTAACCCTTTTTTCAAAATTTTGACAGTTTTTGACAATTTTTAACGATTTTTCCAAATTCTTGACAATTTTTGACCATTTTTGACGAATTTTGACAATTTTTCAAAAATTTTAACAATTATTGACCATTTTTGACATATTTTGACAATTATTGACCGTCTTTGACAATTATTGACCATTTTTGATAATTTTTCAAAAATTTTAACATATTTGGCAATTATTGACCATTTTTTCAAAATTTTGACAATTTTTTCAAATTTTAACAATTATTGACCAATTTTGACAGTTTTGACAATTATTGATCATTTTTGACAATTTTTCAAAAATTTTGACCATTTTAGACCATTTTTCCAAATTTTAACTATCATTGACCATTTTTGACAGGTTCTGACAATTATACCTATCGACCATTTTTGACAATTTTCCAAAAATTTTGACAATTTTTAATAATTATTGACAATTTTTGACAGTTTTTTATAATTATTGACCTTTTTTTTCAAAATTTTCGACCATTTTTGATAATTTTTCAAAAATTTTGACAATTATTGGCCATTTTTCCAAATTCTTGACAATTTTTGACATTAAAAATTTTTGACAATTTTTCAAAAATTTTAACAATTGACCATTTTTGACGAATTTTGACAATTATTGACCATTTTTTCAAAATTTTGACAATTTATGACCATTTTTGACAATTTTTGACAATTTTTGACAATTTTTGACAATTTTTGACAATTTTTGACAATTTTTGACGAATTTTGATTGGATTTGACAATTATTGACGATTTTTGACAATTTTTGACAATTTCTGAAAATATTTGGCAATTATTAACCATTTTTTCAAAATTTTGACAATTTTTCACACCTATGGGTGTGCGAGCTCAGTGCGGCAAGAGAGATTGCGCACAGTCGCTTGAATGAGTTATCGCGTGACGAACGCTTTTTCGTAACATCACACGTTTCTCGAGTTCACTAGCCTTCCCAAAAGTCCTATGTCGTGCAATAAGAAGCCATCTTCAATTTAAATTTCATTGGATTAGTGGATTATTCAGAAATCTGGCAACACGGTTGCGTGACGAACCCTTATTCGCTTTTTCGTAACATTACACGTTTCACGAGTTCACTAGCCTTTTCAGAAATATGGCAACACTGTTGCGTGACGGTCTTTTCGTAACGGTTACACGTTTTACGAGTTCACTAGCCTTCTCAAAAGTCCTATGTCGTGCAATAAGAAGCAAGCTTCAAAAAATCCTAAATCCGCTTCTGCATTAATCGATTTGTATTTTTGGGGATAAAAGATAGAAAAAACCAAAAATAGGCCATAAAAATCAAAAGTTGTTTGTTTTGATTTATTCGGATTGAGTGACGGAGACCCTTGAATATTATATAAACAATATAAATTAAAAATAAATTATACAATGTATCCCCAATAATTTTAAGTCTTTATTACCACAAAATAAATTTTGTTTGCAGTAAAAAACCAGTATTACTAATTACGTCTTTAAGTTGTTACCCTCCGCCCTTCCTGTCTGGTTATTGTCGATATAGGACGAGCGAAGAATCGAATTAATCGATCTTTACTTCTTTTGGTCGACTAGTTTTGATAAAGAAAGGTTAACCCGGTAGAGTGGGGGGGGTAAGGATAATAGATAAAACCAATAAAGATAGATATCCTAAAGTGTAGGTTCTTAACCATGTTAGTGAACTTAGCAAACTATCTACGGTTAAAACTATGATAATTGCGGGTAATAATGACACTAAGATCTTAGCTAAATCACTACTTCTAAAGATTGATAAAACAACTATAACTAAACAGTACGCTACACTAGTAGTTAAGCCACAAAAGCACTTCCACGGGGATTCTGGATCAAGTAGATATTAAGCGTTGAAGGAAGATATGGATAGATCTCACCAAATTGTTGTTGGGCCAATTCCAGGGTGTCTGGACGGATCTGGCTAATATGTATAAGGATGTCGATCAGTTGATGTACCACACAAGTTGAGGTTTGAGATGGCCAAAGCAAGTCGTACACTTCAAAATGTATTTTTACTTGAAAACGTCAGTGGAAACCAGAATAAGGTGAGTAGATAGACAAGACGAAAAAAAAGGTCTGTAAAGAAAGTTAAATAGTTTTAACCATTTGTTTTGTTCTTGAAAAGAAGATGAACATGTGATCATAAGAAGTGCTTACCCTGAGATGATGGTGGACCTTCAAAGGTGGTAATGTGTTTATTTACCAGGAAAACAATTCCGGTACAAGCGTTTCTCCATCCAACAGAGCTATTCCTGATAATCTTAAACACTTCCTGGGCGATATCCAGAAAATTCTGATGAAAAGGTACACTTAGTACATGTGCACAGGAAGGAAGTTTTTTTCTACCCCCACAAAAATGGTGGTCCAAAAATGACAGAACTTGCTTCCACCTTGCGGGGTTACAGGTCACAAGGTATTCTTTTAATTCCAAGAATAGAGAGGTTGACAGGTTGAAGGTGATGTTAAATAAACATTCAGTGAATGGTCAAGGTCATGTCAAAAAGGTAAACAAAAAGGTCTTTGAATTTTAACCATCCACACACGAACTGCATCTTAACTAAAACTAAAGTTAATTAACAATTCCTAGGTATTTCCTGAATTTATTCTATACTTTTTTCCAAAGTGCCAAAACCAATACTGTTAGCAAGCAGATGAATAACATGGTATTTGAACAATACTTTGGATCAACCCAGCCAAATAAATATTTTGTCAAGCTATTAATGTCAATCAACCAACATTGTCCCTAATTGATTATCGGTGAGTGTACCCTTAAGGCCGCAACTCACTTAACAGCACAGCACCTGACAAGCATCGTCACAGCACAGCAGGTTGTGTATGGGTTCACTTGACGCATCGACACGGCATCAGCACCGCCGCGATACCCGACTATAGGCTTCACTTTATATTGTCAGAGATATTGTATTGTACTGTACTAACCGAAATGTGCTGATAAGTGAGTGTACGACGTCGGCAAAGGATCAGCACACCACAAGCATGCCGCCGGCAAAATATTCTCTCTGAGAAATGTGTTGTGGTTGAGGCGTTGACGGTTTTTTTTAAATCATAATTTTTATCAAAGATTATGTTATCAAAAGATTCTTTGATTATCTTATAAACAACGCATTTGTTTATAACAATTTTTTAAACAATATGGGATAAAAATTATTAAAAATCATTTTTAAGTAGCTTATAATCATAAGAAAACGAACAAATAGCAATATTATATATTTTTTTCAATGTTTAATCGAGGTTGATAATTTTTAACTTAAATAAATTGTTAATAACAAAGTGAAAATTAACATTTTTTAAATTTTTCCAACGGGAATCTATTCTATCGCCTTTGTAAAATAGCTCCATAAAAGGAAAAAAATCCCAGATTATTAGTTTAACAATTATCGCACTATCAATGTTGATGTTCGTGCTACAAAAAATTGTTAATTAATTAATGGATAATTAATTGAAAAATCGCGATAAAAATTTTTGATCGCCGGATTATTGTTCATTGATCTATCCTGTAGGTGCCTGAATTTTTTCATTTCTTAATTTTCATATTTAATAAGTTTAAATAATATTTTCTTATTAAAGGTCCGAAGTGGGCGGAGCTTACGCAAGCGGGAGTTCCCGTTTTCGGTCGTATTTTCAACCCTCTAGAAAAGTTATACATATTGGTCCTAGAGTTCCGGGAGGAGGATTTTTTTAGGAAATTTCTTCCTCTTTTTGGATCTTTTTTCAAATTTCGAAAATTTTGATTACTTTATGAGATATTTGCAAAAAACAAAACCCCCTCTTTTTTCACTAAATTGTTCATCTTTTGTAATTTTTGCAAGCAAAACTCCAAATTTTTCAAAAAGTTTCTAGATGCGATGACGAATCGAATGACACCTTGATCGTAATTTTCCGAGGCGAGCTAAAAATTTTGACCTAAAAGGCACATGTTGAGTAGACATGATTGTGTCAGATTTTATTCAAGACCCGTTTTTTATTTTTTTTTTACCCAATTTTACATCGTTTTCTGCTATAAAAAAATTACGTGATATTTGCCAAGACCCCCCTCTCCCCCAATTGATATTGGTAAGATTCGGCTCTATCCCCCCCCCCTGAACACCTCACATAATTAATAGACGCCCCCTTATATTTTTTTTCAGTTTAGTCTTAACCTTTTAAATTTTAATAACATTCGTTGCTTATGTTTTTAACTATTGATTGAAGTACCATATTTTCAATTTAATTGTACCGGAGTTTATGACGTTATTTATACCTTTTATTAGCATCAGGAAATGAAGTTTGGAAAAATTGTGCGTAACCATTTAAATACAATAAGTCGTAACTAGTTTTTGACAACTCTGTTTATTCGGAAACAATACATCTAAGACGTTGATTTATGTGCTCTATATAAGTCGGAATTATAATTTCATAAATTCTGACATTGTTATTATTTATTATAAATGACCACCGCCTACTCACATATTGTTTTCGTAGCCACCAAACGTTTCAGGAAGAAGTAAAGTTACAGAAAATCATATTTTTTTATGACTGAAACAGGTGCTTCGTTAATTACTCTTGGTATTCAAGAATACGTTTTTGTTCCTGGGAGTGAAATTGAACTATGGGTGCGTTCCTGGGAACTCTCCCTTCCCAGGGAGTCAAAACTAGCTAGTGGTATAGAATCTCCCTTCTCAAATCCTTCTGCTTTGTCAAAATTAGTATTTTTGCTTCAGGTAGATCCTATTTTGTATGTAATTCTAAGAGAAATGGATCATTTATTTGGCAACCCTATGCAATTTTGTCAAGCTCAATAATATACTGACCATTGACATTGTTCCACCCGGGTCGAAAGTAAAAGTCAACTTTGAAACCAGACCAAAATAAAGTATTTTTATTTTGGTTGTAAATAAATATTTTCAATGTATTTTAGAATATTTCATGCTACTAAAGATGAAAATTTTATATTTCAAGTCCAAACTAAGAAAAATTTTTCATGAAAATAAAAATTCAAGTGACAATAAACACCTTTGACTGTGTATTCAACAACTGAAAAAATATCCATGTTCAGAAATAGTTGCAATAAATTAGAACGAAACACGCACATTTAAAGCATGAAAAACTCGAAGAGTTGTGAGCGTTACTAGGGTAATATATCCCTGACATGTAGAATGACTCACTGGGGTAGTAATACTTGAAAGGAATTTTCGCTTATTCACAAATGTCGCCTGTTGGTACAAATCTAGGTCAGGAAAATCAATATATTAAATTCTGTGAGCTGTAATTCATATCTGGTTTTGCTAGAGACGTATTTATGTACCAAGGAAAATAAGCTTATTAATTAATTAATAAGATTTTTTTTGAAAAAAACTTTCTATTAAGTGAATAGACGGTTATGAAAAGGTAGAAAGGTCATTCTATTTTATTTGATTATATACCTCCATCCGTTTCTAACCAATCAAATGCTATTTTGCGACCAATCAGAAGCAAATTATACTGGATATTTTTTGACATAAGTGAATATACCCCGGCCCACCTGCCACAGCCAATTTTTAATGTTGTCACATTAAAGTCACATTTTTTAGTTTAGCTTTCGTTTCGTTTTGCCCGTTTTTCCTAATAAAAATATAAATTATTATGTAGCTACATAAATTATTTTGAAAATCTTCCATTTCGTTGTATGTTTTCGTCTTTTTCGGTATATAATCTGACCATATACCACTCGAGGTATATATTTTGTTTTGAATATTTTTTGACATTATTCCGCAAAATTTCTGTAAAAATAGCCCTCGACAAAAATTATATTTTAAAAATATCCCTCCAGTTTCGCTGTCGGGATATTTTTAAAGAATTTTTGTCTCGCGCAATTTTTACAGAAATTTTACACAAAAATATCAAAAAATATTCAAAAAAATATTCACCTCTTGTGATATAACTAGTGAAAATTTTATTTGGATTTTTGAACTTTTTCTAGTGAATCAGAGGCGGATATAGGATTTCTGGGGCCCTACGCTCAATAATATTTGGGGCTCCCACCCCCGATACTTTTTATGTTTTTCAAATATTAATATTAATACAAACCACACTTTCTTTTTTTTTCGAATTCTGATAAACGTATTTTTAACTTGAGATGTTTTGTCAAAACCACGAAACTATGAATATTGACCTGAAATTATAGGATCGTACTCTTTAAAAGATCAATGTACTGGGAAAAAAGTTCACAATACAATTGTCTATGTACGGTGCCATCACCTGAAGAGTTTTCATTCTATGAATCATCAAAGTAAAACTATTAAAAATATCCAAAATTCTGGAACATAAAACAACTCGTACAAACTCGGAAAATTGTACATATTATATGAGTAGATTTTGAGTCGGTATTTCCAATCATTAAGAGACTTAACGGATAAAATGTCAAATTGCGAAATATTTCCATATTTACCCCTTTCGTTTTGTTATTTATTTTGAGAAATTAAACCACAATCTTTTTTATATTTGAAAAATATATAGATACATATTAAAAAGAATAATGTATACATCACAAGGAACATACAGAAGATATCTACCCCTATGTTTAAAATTCAAACAACCAAAAATTTTCGTGACTTGAAAAATGCTGAAAATTCGTTTTTTTTTCGGATCGAGATGGGAAACTCATGTTTGAATGGGTCCAGGATCCAAACAGTGTTGGACTCATCCCCAAGGGGATGCCTACAAACCAAATCCACCTCAAACTTGCCGTTCCCCCTACCTCGGAATCACTACCCTAGCATATTTCGAGACGGGCGGGGTTCCCTCGCACACTGTCCGTCGCCTTTCCCCACTATCACTCCTACCTCTCATGCCATATCGAGTCCTTCTCTCCCCCTAACCACGCTCTCTACTACTCCACTCACCTCCATCCATTCTTCCTCCTCCCTCAACATTATCTCCACCATGTTCTCCCAGTACACCGCCTCCCCTAGTTTCGTCTCCAACTTCTTCAGCACTTCCTCGTTCCTCCAACATCTAAACACATGCCCCATAGCATCCTCCACTTTACACCTCTCGCACACTCTAGTCTCTCTTTTCCCAATCTTGTGGAGGTACCCTACTCTCGACCCATGTCCAGTGAATACCCGTGCCAAGAAGTAGTTCACCATTTCCGGTCAATTCAATCTCTCCTATTCCCAATCGCGCCCCCATATTCCTCTCACATTCTGTCCATTTCCTCCTCCATCCATTTCTGTACTTCCTCTCTGGTCGCACCCCTCCAGCGTTTGTTCCTAGCTCTAGCCATCATATCCAATGGGTAGGACCTTGACATCACCGCTGCTGCCAGTCCACCCACTGTCCTGTATCCCTGTACCACCCTCAGCAGTATCCCTTTCTGCGCCCGCAGGAGTGGCCTAACCCTCGCATTCACCCCCGCTCTCTCACCCCACACCTCCACACCGTAACGCTACCGTCCTACCATTTGCCCTCCTTTTCCACTCTCCTGGCCCTTTCACATTACACATCAATCTCCCCAGCCATGCTGCCCTCACTTTGACATTCTCTGCCGCCCTTAACATGTGAGTTTTGAAGGATAATTGACTATCCAACCACACCCCTAGGTATTTCACAGACTCCTCCACGCGAATTATCCTTCCCTTCACCATCACCCCCACTTCCCTCGTCTTGCTCCGTCCCATCATTAGCAACCCCACTGTCTTATCTTCAGCAAACCTCATCAAACACACACTTCCAGAGCGTCGGTCCAAGAACCGAGCCCTGGGGCACTCCAGCCTTCGTCTCATACCTCCTCCCTCTGGAGTATACAATCACACGCCCCGTCGGGTATTCCTCCACCAGGTTAACCAACCCCTGTCCCACTCCAAGCCTCAGCAACGCGCTCAAACTGCCCGATTGCTGACACTGTTGAACGCGTTCCCGACGTCGAAGAACACAAGCAGGGCCAATTTCTGCTGCCCTCCCTAGCTCTTTCCACCAAGCCCATCACCCTGCCCAGTGCCGAGATGCAAGATTTCTCCTTCGTAAACCCATGCTGGTTTACCCTAAAACCCCCATTCCTACCAACTTCCTCCTCAATCCTATCCTGTATTATCCCCTCCATCAATTTACCCATACCACACAGCAGGCTGATGGGCCTGTAGTCCCCCGTCCGCTTCCCCTCTCTACCCGCCTTCTTCAGCAGTATCACCCTGGCCACCTTTCATCCATCCAGAAACTCTTCCTCCCTCAGCACCCTGTTGAATAGTTCCCAGAAGTACTCCCTATTGTCATCCAACAGTTTCTTCATCATAGCACCCCTCTCTATCCCTGGGGCTTTCCTTAGTAATGAAAATTCGTTTTTTGGGACGATAAATCGACTGGTCGACTTCGTTTTTTGATAAAATTATTAGTTCACCTTCAAATAATGTTATAAAATTTTCAGGTTACCGCGAAACAGTCACCGTCACTTCGTGTTATGGGCGTACGATAAAATTTATAAAAGGGGTCAGCTTATTTGTAGAAATGTCCATTTTCTACGGGCGTGGGCGTGCGATACAATTTTTGAATGGGGTTATTATTTTTGCAAGAATTTCCTGCTATCATAGATGTACGGTAAAATATTCATGGGGGAATTTATTGTTTGCAAAAATTTTCTTATCTTAGACGTACGAAAAAATGTTTGAACGAGGTTGATTTATTTGTAGAAGATTCCATTTACCAAGAGCGTACTATAACATTTTTAAAGTAGGTTGATTTATTAAATTTCCATTTAACATGGGCGTACGATGAAGTTTTTATTAGGATTCATTCATTTGCATTTCCACTTCAGTCCACATGACTGCCTATTACTTATTTTGAAATACAGTTAATAATTATATATTATTATATTATATTATTATTATAAATTTATTAATCGCTTGGGGAAATTTTTTGTATCAAAAACGTTTTATAAAATAATACCCCCTAATGTATTAATTTATCTCAAATTGAAGATTATATTGAACTTGCTATCAGAAATTCGTTTATCCACTGAAATAATTCAAGATCAGCTGTTAAAATAAACATTTTTATTGTTATTACAACTCACCAAGTGCACCGTTTCCAATGTAAAATTATTAGGTTTGTCTGACTAAACCAATAAACAGTTTATAGCTAATATTCTAATTCGGTTACTGGTTATTATATTAAGATCATTAACCTTCAGGAATTTTGAGGGTAAATGGTAGATATAGTTGTACCAGCAAAAGTCGAAGGAATAAAATATGTCGATTTGACAATAATCTTCCACGTACTGAACACCAGAATAATTTACAATAACTTTCAATATAGTTTTACAGTACAATTACTAATAAACTAGAGTACCACAAAACCAGATAGGACAACCGAGATGCTACCAAAGAGTAATAGAGCATTTTTAGATGCGATAAATCAAGAACTTTCGACAAATATTTATATCGTCCCAGAAAGAAGGTTTTGGTGACACTATTCATATGATGCTCCCATCTTAAATGACAATCTAACGTTACATCACTTTACACTATTTTATATTATTAGTAGGTAAGTTTAATTTTTATGATGTGTTTTGTATGATCGTTATAAAGTTTCAATTCACTGTAATCCGGCATCCCATTCCTATAACTACAAATAGGCGGAAACATGTTTTTTGAAGTGAAAACTTCTTTTGGCGCACCGCACACATATTTTTCCGTAGGTAGTAAGTTAGGCTGATCCGTCACGCTCTGAGGTGAAAGGCTCGATCGGGTGAACTCGGGACCGCCAAGTGTACCCGAGAGAGAAAGATACAGTCAGCTGCTCTTCACTGTTGTGTCGCTGTTTAGTATATTCAATTCATACCTAATAATTGTCTTTGTTAATTCAATAGTTATTATTGGTACGTAATAATAATTATTTTAACAATTATATGGTTTACATTGTCAGGTTAGTGTATGTAGTTAGCGGTTTATCGTGCTAATATTATATATCGAAAAAACATTATAAACATTAAAGATTATGAATTAAAAGTTATAAAAAACACAGTTATTGTTACTTTTATTATAAAGAGAGATTCGATCGTATAGGTAAGTCACTTCATGTTTATATATACATATATACATGCTTACATAGAAATATATGTAGATGTAATATAATTAAAAATTAACCTATCTTTTACTCTCTGTTAACTTTTACTTTCCCATATTCAAAAATAAATATGTTTGAGACACAAGTTATAATAATTGTCAAAAACTATCAAAAATTGTCAAAATTTTGAAAAAATGGTTAATAATTGCCAAATTTTTGAAAAATTGTCAAAAAATTTGAAATATGGTCAAAAATTGTAAAAAATTTTGAAAAATGGTCAAAAAATTGACAGAATTTCGAAAAAATGGTCGATGATTATAAAAAACTGTCAAAAATGGTCAATAATTGTTGAAAATTGTCAAAGTTTTTGAAAAATGGTCTAATAAGAGAAAAGAGTCTTACAATTTTCCGAGGGCCGCGAACCTTACCGAATAGATTCTGACAATTTAAAATAATGATTGTAATCACACGCAATACACTTTCTTTCTCTCTCTCCCTCCCATCTTTCTCTCCCATTTTCCTCACTCTTCCATATCTCACTTTTTTAATCTGTTCTTTTATGCATATAACTTATACAAAACAATACAAACTCGAGACCGCCGAGTGTACCCGAGCGAGAAAGATACAGTCAGCTGCTCTTCACTGTTTTGTCGCTGTTTAGTATATTCAATTCATACCTAATAGTTGTCTTTGTTAATTTAATAGTTATTATTGGTACGTAATAATAATTATTTTATCAAAAAAGCGTGAAGAAGAAAATTGCGAAATAAACATTGATGACAATTCACCGCCACTACAAGTTCAATCACATGCATCGGTTGCTCCCACTTCTCAATTCAACAGATCATCGACATACAGTTTTCACTTCTGCCGTGCGGTCTTAAGCACACACTCTAATTTTTTTCATAATTAATTGTTAATAAATTATAATTGAACCAATCAATCATATTTTGGTTTTTAAATCTGACCATATCTCCCCTGTATGAAATAATACTATCAGCAAAACTGTGGTTCCAGTAATGCTTAAGGTGAGTAAATTATTCAAATATAATATAAAGAGAATGGGTCCTAGCACTGTCCCTTGCGGAACTTGCTTTGAGCTTACACAATCAACTATTTTGACATATTGTGAACGATTATGGAGGTATGATTTGAAAAAAGTTTTAGAGCTGTTCCACATATTCCTGAATACTCCAAAGCGTCTAACAACTGTTTATGATCTACAGTATCGAACGCCTTGGCAAGATCCAAGAATACACCAGTTGCCGGTTTCGTATGTTCATACATTTCTGAAATTAATGCAGTTATAGCCAGTGGAGGATTAACCACCAAGCTGAGTAGGCTGGAGTCTAGGGCGGCAAATTTGGAACCAACATTTTGTTGTTAGGTCCACACAAACAATTCAAAATGTAGGGAAGCGTGGGCACAGACTAGTGATGAGCAAAATCCGTCTTGGTCTTGCGATTTTGCAATACCAAGACCAAGATCATACATACTCTAGCAAGACCAAGAACAAGCCCAAAACCAAGACAGAGAATGCAAGACCAAGACCAAAGTGCAATTTTGCAAAACTATTAATTAAAGAGATTGGCCTATAGTTTGAAGGTAGGTACACTTTTATCACCTTTTTTATGAAGAGGCTTTATAATGCTACTTTTAATTCAGATATGAAAATTCCATTTGAAATTAAGTTGTTGATTAGATAACAAAGTGGTGGGGTTAATTCATTACAAATTTCTTAAAGTAATTCTGTTTTTATTTCATCACTACCAGGAGCTTGATAATTTTTTTAAAGAATTTCTGATTCAGTGACTGGTTCCAGAAAAATTGAATTTGTATTAATATGTCCTTTTGGACGAAAAAGCGGAGGTTTTTGAATTTGTTTTGCAAGGTTAGGTCCAATGTTTGTAAAAATGCAGTCTCTAATTTGTTATTAGATTTAGTATTATTTAACAATGTTATTTCTTTAATATTAAAATGTTTATCATTAGAATTTGATATGTTGTTTATAGTTTTCCAGAGATTTTTTTAATTATGTTTATTTCTTTCAATTTGTTGTTTATGGTATTTTAATTTTCTTAAACTAATCAAATTATGTACATAATTTGTTTCTGTATGTAATGAATTCTTGTTTTAGATTTATATCTAATGGGTTTTTTTGATCTCTTCTTCATTATACCTATATCTCCGAAAATCCCTGTGGAATTATCTTAATTAACAAGTAAAATTACACCGACAGTTACCACTGCCCCTTAACGAAATGCACTCATTTATTTTGGTAATAGAAACAACTTTCCCTTTTGCCAATAAAACATGGGCTTAGCAATTTTCATGACCCTCTCATATGGTTTTTCTCACAGTATGTTGCCTTGGACCGAAATAAATATTGAAAGTGCATTCATTCATTTGTTTGGGTGATAAATGTGTTCTACTCACGCGTATGGAGAATTTGAATCGGTTATAGTTTCAAATGAAAAAGGTAACGCGAATCAGAAATTTTTTGGTCAATTTTTGTGAGCGCTGGGATGCCTTTTGGCATAATATAATATAATAATAAAATAAAATAAGAAATAAATTCCCTTGAAACTATTATCAATAAATCATTAAAAGTTGGAATATTACATAAATATAACTAACGAGGTCGACAGGTACCGAGTCAAGTTCATCACGTAAATAAACATTTTACAATAAATATTAAATATCATCGAACTTGAACCGTAATATGAAATATAGAGAGATATATCCATAATGTAATCAATATTCATTCTAATTTAGTTGTAGTCATTATGCTCTTCAGTTAAACTATAAGTATGTTATGAGGATAGATGCTTTATAGATTTAGTAATCTTAAGTAGTTATAATGTGTAATATTAAAGATGGTAATAAACATAACTTAACCCAGTGCCAGAAGTAGTAGTTTTATTAAAGTAAGATGACCCTCCGAGTGACCAGGAATACCTCCAATTAAAGAGGCTTATCCACAACAAATTCCCAACATAACTGGAGGTTTTTTGCTTAAAATTGAAGGAAATAGATCAGTGGCGGCTCGTGAACTTTTTAAGAGAGGAGGCTGGACATAAAAATTGTTGAAAATTGCCAAAATTTTTGAAAAATGGTCAAAAGTTGTCAAAATTTTGAAAAAATGGTCAATAATTATAAAAAAACTGTCAAAAATGGTCAATAATTGTTGGAAATTGCCAAAATTTTTGAAAAATTGTCAAAAACTCAAAAGTTTTAGAAAATTGTCAAATATGGTCAATAGTTATCAAAAATTGTCGAAAACTTTTGTTTAAAACGGTTAATAATTGTCAAAAATGGTCAATAATTGTCAAAACTTTTAGAAAAATGTCAAAAATTATTAAAAATTAGTCAATGATTGTCAAAACTTTTAGAAAAATGATCAAAAATTTCGAAAAATGGTCAATAATTGTCAAAAATTGTTAAAAACTGTCAAAACATTTGAAAAATTGTCAAAAATGTTCAAAAATTCTCAAAATTGATCAATAATTGTTAAAAATGGTCAATATTTGTCAAAAATGGTCAATAATTGTCAAAACTTTCAGAAAAATTGTCAAAAATCGTTAAAAACTCAAAACATTTGAAAAATTGTCAAAAATTTAGGAAAAATGGCCAAAAATTTGCGAAAAATTGTCAAAAATTGTTAAGTTTTTTGAAAAAATTTCAAAAATTCCGAAAAAATGGTCAAAAATTTCGAAAAATGGTCTATAATTGTCAACAATTGTCAATAATTGTCAAAAATTTTGAAAAAATGGTCAAAAATTAGCAAAAATAGTTAAATATTGTGAATTATTGTTAAAAACTGTCAAAAATGGAAATTTTTTGTCAAAAACTGCCCAAAAATGGTTAAAAATTGTCATTATTTTGAAAAATGGTCAAATATTGTCAATAATTTTGGGAAAATTGTCAAAAACTCTCAAAATTGATCAATAATTGTCAAAATGGTCAATAATTGTCAAAATTGATCAGTAATTGCTATTTGCTAGATAAATTGGCGAGGAGGCCGAGCCTCCTTAGCCTCCTTCGAGGAGCCGCCACTGGAATAGATACTAGTTTTATTTGTAAACTATATCCGAAATCAATTGCAGAAGTTAAAGAACTTGTTCGTCTCTCTTGCCGACTTTTTTCTACATATACCGGCATATGCCTAATCAAAGGAAAAGTCGGCAAGTGAGACAAACACGTACTTTAACTTATGCAATCGATTTTGGACAAACTTTACAACCTTGGTTTTTAAATTGATTCTTCGGTATGGAATTAAAGAACGTGATCTTCGAGTTGTGGAGTTTACGCAGTTCTAGGCGTTGAAACACTGTATATTATAAGGGTGTACCGAACTTACGACAAAATTCGGTATATGGGCTATTTTAAGGTATATCAAAAAATGTTATTAAGAAAATTAGTAGATGTCTTTAAGGTCCATATTTCTCGAACTATATAGAGTGTTGAATAACTCCGTTACAAACCAAACAAATAATTTTTAAATGGAAACCCCTGTACTGAATTCGGATTGCTCACATTTTTTGATATAAGTAAGGTTTTGCTACGTTATACCCTGGATTATAACACTCAAGGGTTATACAGAGTCCTTTAAAAGGCATGGACACTTTTATGTGAAAATCGTAGGTAAATCAATCAACCAATCACAAAAGAGAAAATTATTAAAATTTTATCAAATAAGGAGATATAGCACCATATGACGACACTCTGTTAGGCAAGATAATTTTTTTTCTTCAACGTTCAGTAAGCTGCAGAGCATTGATTTCCCTACGTTTTTCACATAATAGTGTCCATACTTTATAACGTAGCAAAACCTGATATCAAAAGCTTCAAAAAAATGTAAGCAATCCTAATTCAGAATAATATACAGGGGTTCCCATTTAAAAAATCATATTTCTGGTTTGTAACGGAATTATTCAACACTGTATATAGTTCGAGATAATTTCAAAATATGACATCTACTAATTTTCTCAACAACATTTTTTGATATCTCTTAAAATAACCCATATACCGAACTTTGTCGTAAGATTGGTACACCCTATATATTATATTTATATAGTTAGATAATCAGAATTTTTTTCATATCTCGTTTAATTATACTGTAATTTTTTTTGTAACATCATTTTTTGTAGAGACAAGTTAACCAAAACCTTCCTCACCCGAAATGTGTATAAAAAGTGCTACCTTCACGCCCCCACGATTCAGAATTTATTTTCTTTCATTGCGTTTCTTTATTATAGAAAACAGGGTAAAACTGAAATGTAATCAGTAATGTTTACAAAAAGAGGGTGTGCTTATTTAATTACGTCAGTCAGATGAACGCATATTGCTTTTTCGATGTTATGTTAAAATAGGGGATGTTCATGTACACATAGACATATTAAATGAAGATGGGTGTTATGGCTCCCATCTGTAAGTGGATTATTTATGACCTTGAACTAGGGTGTGTTGAGGTAGAGCATGCAACCAAAGCAGTCGACAATGGTGATTGTCTTAGTAATCGTTCCCTAGAGTCTGTTTTATATTTTTAGTTAATGTTCATTATCAGACCATGTATCCATTATTCTTTTTTGTTGGGACATGAAAAATTAATTATTACGTTTTACCAAACGAAAACTAGGTGGCGCGGTTAAAATTCGATACGAGGGTTGCATAAACAACATAGTTGGTGCCTGTCAACAAATGTCAAAATTATGGATTGTCGATACTTTTTCATGAAGGATCATTATTTTAAATAATGTCATGTGCAGTTTTACAATTAAATTTGCTGACTATCTACGGATTCAAATAATCTTCTTTCAATTTTATACACTTTTATAACGTAACGCGTACAATCTTTATGATAACGGACACCATTGCCATTATTTTACTGGGCGTGTTACACGATTAAAAAGCTTCCAGCTACTGGCAGTTGGAGTGAGTACTTTTAATTCCAGTTATTACCTCTATAAATGATACATACAATTCCCAACGTCAAGATCAAAATAAAAGTCGAAACTGAATATTTGCACACATTAATTCATTAGATATATGCAAATTTTAGCTTTATGCGAGATTGGAAGGTATGTTTATATATTAAAAGAAACGTAATACCGTTTTATAAAATATAACGGAGATATAATATTGTTATAGTTTTTAACAAATTTCAATACAGGGTTTAATGAAAAGATAAGTTAAACCAAATATTCTGGGGCCTAAAATAACTTGATTGAACCCAACTTGCTTTAGTACAAAATGTGCATACAACAAAGTTACTAAATACAAATTTATTTTTTCAAATATTTAAGATACTATAATTATATAGTTCATATAATAGCCTTCTTGGTGTGCGTCATCGTTTGTGACGTATATCCGGGTTTTGGGCATGTCGATATTTTATTTGTTATTTTGACATATAGCTAACCTTTAATTTGATCAATAAAATCATCAGGATCGTATTCAGCCTAATTCGAAAAGACTATGAAATTAATAATACTTGGGATATCAAAACACTGCAAAATAAAACAAATTGTATATTCAATTTACATATTAAAATAATTTAATACTAGTAAATATAGTCCTGCATTGGAATAAATGAAATGCTAACAATAAGATTAATATTCGCTTTTCATAAATAATAATTTACCGTAAACAACAAAGTACAGACCTGACGAGAATTGTCAGTTGGACATTAGAAAATGACGTATGACACATTGCCGCTACGAAAGGAACTTCTGCATCGTATTTTGAACGATGTAATTTCGCCCGATTGATAGGTCGGGTTTGCGCGTAATCTAAACATCAACCAATCAAAGTTTTGTAAATCAAAGATTAGGGTTAACGTTTGTACTACGTTTAAACGGTTCATTATTGTGATATTTTGATTAGGATTAATCACAGACCTGCCTTTTTTTCCATTTCTTCCAACGTAATGTGTTAGAAGGACATTAACAATCAATGACGCACATCAAGAAGGCTATTATATGAACTTTAATTGACAAGTGGCTTTCTTATGCTTAGAGCATCTTTCAAAACTGAAATGACGGAATCATTGCATCCCGTTAAAATTTTATGGGGGTTGAGATCCCCTAAACCCCCCAAATTTTTGTATACGTTACAATTTAACGATTATTGTGGCACGAACACATTTTTTAAAAATTATTATGCCTTTGAGTGCTTTTAGAAATATCAGTTTTTATTGATTTTTAACCACTTCTTATAGAATTGGTCCTATTGTATGGTTATTTTAAAAAAATATATAAAAAGCTAAATATCTCGAAAACGATCAAATATTCAGAGAAAAATGGCCTACAATTAAGCACAAAATCCAAAATTGTATAGGGTGTTCCATTTAAAATAACAAATATAACAACTTTCGCTATAACCGTCAGTGTTTTCAACATAATATATTAACAAAAACATCTTAAAATATTTTATGATCAAACAGCCAATAAAGTTGATGCATTGCATTTATAAAGTATGCTTATAAAGAAAAACCAAACGAAAACGAAACGTTGATCGAATAGATATTTACGTGTTTCCAAAAATCGTCTGCTAGGAAAACTTTTAAGGTCGAAACTCACTTATCAGCACCTCATAGGAACAGCGACTGATTGTCGTCCAATGGCAATTTTTTTTTTGAATAAAATTGGGAAAAAATAATTTTCAAATTTCTTCTCGTTGTTCATAAAACTACCACTCATTATCTATCGATCACAACAAACCGCGTATCGATAGCGTTAATGTTCATCAAATGGGGCGAGGTTGAAAAAAATATATATATTGGAATTTTGTGTGGCCGCCATTTTGAAAGTTTGAAATCTGAAAACACCAACGTTTTCAGGGGCCGGACTACTAAATTTTCCCATATTATGAAGTAGTTATTATTATTTTAATTATGTTTGTCGCTTAAAAAAACATTTTGAATTTTTTTTTTCAATTTTTCGAAAATTAAGGGTTGACAATTTTTTCCCAAAATATTGCATTATGTCATCTGATAGGGTATAAAATTCCCTACAATTTTGATATCCAGAATTTTTTTGTGCGATTTGATCTAAAAAAGTTATAGAAGGAAAACTGTTGCATTTCATGTGCTGTGCTTGCAAGCTTCAGCGGGATCATCTCAAGAATTTAGGAAAGTAGTCTATACTAGTAATACTTTCGTTTAAAAAAATCAAATCGAGTTACCCAAACTTTTCCATTCAATATTCTTACTTCCCCGGACTAATTAAGAAATATTTCCAAATCAATATTATCTATCCATCTTTAAATGAATATACTATAAGAACCATCCGTATAATTTCTCTTTATGAATGCATAAACCGCTCCTCTTGAAGGCAAGTGAACAAGTAATATCGAGTTTAAAAATAATCTCGACAATTCAGCAAAAAACTGGCCGCCATCGATAGTTTCACTCGAGACAGTTTGAACTAATTTCTTGATGATGATACTTGAGTGCCAAAGAAACACCGAATCAGATCATTGACGTCCCTAAAATAAGTAGACATGAAAAATTTTGACTGTCAACTGATAATAAATAAATGCTTTGTATGTTTTATATTGTAATATATATATTTTTTTATACGAGGGTTGTCTTTTAAATGTTGCATATAACAACGTAGTTGGCGCCTGTCGACAATTATCAAATGTCAAAATTAATTATGTTTAATTAACCTAACGCCAAAGTTTCAGATCGCGTCGTTTAAAGCTGTTCCTAAACAGAATTTTTAAAGTTGATCAGTCAGTCGAAAATGAAATTAAGCCGAGAAAATTTTACAATTTTACAATTTTACAATTTTACAATTTTACAATTTTACAATTTTACAATTTTACAATTTTACAATTTTACAATTTTACAATTTTACAATTTTACAATTTTACAATTTTACAATTTTACAATTTTACAATTTTACAATTTTACAATTTTACAATTTTACAATTTTACAATTTTACAATTTTACAATTTTACAATTTTACAATTTTACAATTTTACAATTTTACAATTTTACAATTTTACAATTTTACAATTTTACCATTTTACCATTTTACCATTTTACCATTTTACAAATTTTACAAATTTTACAAATTTTACAATTTTACAATTTTACAATTTTACAATTTTACAATTTTACCATTTTACCATTTTACCATTTTACAAATTTTACAAATTTTACAAATTTTACAAATTTTACAAATTTTACAAATTTTACAAATTTTACAAATTTTACAAATTTTACAAATTTTACAAATTTTACAAATTTTACAAATTTTACAAATTTTACAAATTTTACAAATTTTACAAATTTTACAAATTTTACAAATTTTACAAATTTTACAAATTTTACAAATTTTACAAATTTTACAAATTTTACAAATTTTACAAATTTTACAAATTTTACAAATTTTACAAATTTTACAAATTTTACAAATTTTACAAATTTTACAAATTTTACAAATTTTACAAATTTTACAAATTTTACAAATTTTACAAATTTTACAAATTTTACAAATTTTACAAATTTTACAAATTTTACAAATTTTACAAATTTTACAAATTTTACAAATTTTACAAATTTTACAAATTTTACAAATTTTACAAATTTTACAAATTTTACAAATTTTACAAATTTTACAATTTTACAATTTTACAATTTTACAATTTTACAATTTTACAATTTTACAATTTTCATGACAACAATGCCTGGCCGGGTTGCAATGAAGCACCATATCAGTCGACAATTTCTCGTTGGTATAGAGAATTTAAACTCTCTTCTGTCATATGAATATTGAATGCACTTAAACTTTGAGTATTTGTGATTTATACTCTAAGCAGTCGTCTTAAGAATTAATTAATAATTATTAAAACAACGTAATTAGCAAAAGTTATGTTTTTCTCTATAGTATATTACACCGAAAACTGTTTGCGCTCATTTCTGTCCCTTTTTAGTTCCGCCACTGGTCAAATTATATGAAATCTTTTCTACATCGCTACGTACAAGCTTATTAGTAGTATTGAGTCGAGACTAATCATACATCTTTGGTAACCAATCGTAATGCAATCACTAAAAAAATTAAGTAAGAATCTTGTTAGCTAATTAGCGCATCATGTCATCGTGTCAAGTGTTACACAGGCGAGACTTGTGCATTTTATAACGAAAGTGAAACGAGTGAACGTCTAGAGAGAACAACGTGTTTCTTGTGCATCTTACATTTTTTTATTGATACAGTATGTTCCGAAATATAATTCATAGCCATTTAAAGATTTGGAGAATCGTATTAAAGAAAGTTAATATCTATTACGAGTAGTAGAATATTTTACAATTGATAAATTAACTACTATATAAAATGTGTTATTTAATGATGACAGTTTTGTCATTTTGACAACAATAAATATCACCGATGAAAACGCCTGTTCCTCATAATAAGACTACATCTAGTACGCCTACGTCACTTTAATGTCTGCCCTGTCAGTTATTATAGGTCGCGTTCATCCCAACGTAGCGCTACCGGAGCGATCTTCAATTTCCTACTGAACTCGTTTTTTGTCAACTGATCAGATTTGAGAGCTTGAAAATGAATAAATTACCAGTAGGAACTATTGAACTAAATTTAAATCGAACATTAATAAATAACTATTGAAGTCGTGAATTAGGAATTAGGTTATGTTGATCCTAATCAAGTTTGTTGGAATGAACTCGACCAATATTAAGTATTGATGATACTGAAACATACAACTTTAGTGGTATTGATGAAGTTTTGATTCAACAAATTATAAAAAATTTAAAAAAATCAATTCCGCGATCCATAAAAAACACTGAAACGTCAATATGGAGACAATTTATGGAGCTTTGTCAAGTCCGAAATTACAAACTGTCGGGAATAACTCCGTTACAAGAAGTAGCAGATATATTGAAGGATTGGGCCATGTACTTCAGTTTCTGGTCATGGCAGAGGGCGCCTGTTTAACTCCAATTCCAAAAACATCTGACTGCAGAACCATAACAACCAATCGTAAGCCTTGCTTGAGTTCATGGTGTTTTATTGGTTGCTAGCTCGTTTGGCAGTGGGGGGCAGAATTCGAGAAACCCAGGATACCAGGGGGGTAGAAAAAATGAGGGGGATAAGGCCGGTAGAGAAGTGGGAAGTAGAGGAGGGGGGGAAGAAACATTAAAGTAAGGAAAGCCCCAGGGATAGATGGCCTGAGGGGTGATATGATGAAGATGCTGTTGGATGACAATGGTGATTACTCAACAGGGTGCTGAGGGAGGAAGAGTTTCTGGATGGATGAAAGGTGGCCAGGGTGATACTGCTGAAGAAGGCGGGTAGAGAGGGGAAGCGGACGGGGGACTACAGGCCCATCAGCCTGCTGTGTGGTATGGGTAAATTGATGGAGGGGATAATAAAGGATAGGATTGAAGAGGAAGTTGGTAGGAATGGGGGTTTTAGGGTAAACCAGCACGGGTTCACGAAGGGGATATCATGCATCTCGGTACTGGGCAGGGTGATGGGTTTGGTGAAAGGACTAGGGAGGGCAGCTGGAGGAACAAGAAATTGGCCCTACTCATGTTCTTCGACGTCGGGAACGCGTTCAACAGTGTCAGCAAACGAGCGTTGCCGAGGCTTGGGAGTGGGGCAGGGGTTGGTTAACCTGGTGGAGGATTACCTGACGGGGCGTGTGATAGTAGACTCTAGAGGAAGGAGATATGAGACGGAGGCTGGAGTGCCCCAGGGCTCGGTTTTTGGAACGACGCTATGGAAGTGTGTGTTTGATGAGGTTTGTGGGATAGTATGTGAAGAGGGATGTGAGATTAAGGTGTATGCGGACGATGTGTGTCTTGTATGTACGGCAAAGGGAGAGGCGGAGATAGAAAGAAAGGCGGAGAGAATAAGTAGGAAGATCGTGGAGAAGATAGAGCGGTGCAGACTAGAAGTGACGGTGGGGTTGCTAGTGAAGGGACGGATCAAGACGAGGGAAGTGGAGGTGGTGGTGAAGGGAATTATAATTCGTATGGAGGACTCTGTGAAATACCCAGGGGTGTGGTTGGATAGCCAATTATCCTTTAAAACTCATATGTTAAAGATGGCAGAGAAGGGGAAAGTGAGGGCAGCATGGCTGGGGAGATTGATGTGTAATGTGAATAGGAGGGTAGTTGGTAGGACTATAGAGCAAAGTATGCTGTACGGTGCGGAGCTGTGGAGTGAAAGAGCGGGGGTGAATGTGAGGGTTAGGCCACTCCTGCGGGTGCAGAGAGGGATACTGCTGAGGATGGTGCAGGGGTACAGGACAGTAGGTGGACTAGCAGCAGCGGTGCTGGCAAGGTCCTACCCATTGGACGTGATGGCTAGAGCCAGGAATAAACGTTGGAGGGGTGCGACCAGAGAGGAAGTATAGGAATGAATGGGGGACGAAATGGATAGAGAGTTAGAGGAGTATGAGGGAGCGCTAAAAGGAGCGATTGGGAATAGGAGAGATTGGATGGACCGGAAATTCGGGGAGGTGAATTATTTTTTGACACAGGTGTTCACTGGACATAGGTCGAGAGTAGGGTACCTCCACAAGATTGGAAAAAGAGAGACTGGAGTGTGCGAGAGGTGTTAAGTGGAGGATGATGTGGGGCATGTGTTTAGATGCTGGAGGAACGAGGAAGTGCTGAAGAAGTTGGAGAGGAAACTAGGGGAGGTGGTGTATTGGGAGAACATGGTGGAGATAATGTTGAGGGGGGGGAGGAATGGATGGAGGTGAGTGGCGTAGTAGAGAGAATGGTTAGGGGAAGAGAAGGACTCGATATGGCATGAAAGGTAGGAGTGATAGTAGGGAGAAGATGACGGTGTGAGCGGAGAGTGTGCGAGGGACCGCCGCCCGTATCGAAGTATGCTAGGGTAGTGATTTCGAAGCGGGGGTAACGGCGAGTTTGAGGTGGGTTTGGTTGGTAGGTATCCCCTTGGGGATGAGTCCAACACTGTTTGGGACCCATTCGAACATGAGTTTCCCTTCTCGACCCGAAACAAAAGGCTCGTTTGGCAGTATCTGAGGTGAAACATGAAATGGATAAAAGTATTTGTCCTGTTGCATTGTTATAATTACTGTTACAAAAATTAAATAAAAACAATACCTGAACTACATTGATAATTCCAAATCCCTTTTGGGTAAGTACAAATTCTAAAGGTTGGTTTCTACTTGGAACCAAAAATTCTGCAAATAAAATTGGACTCGACATGAAAAATAATAAAATTAACAATCATTCAAACCGTGCTAGTAAAGTTTTCTAGTTAACCAAAGCAGGAATAAATGACTAACAACTTATAAAGATAACGGGACACTCATTCATTCATTCATTCATTCATTTGGGTTGTGCTCAACAGCCCAGGAACTTGAACTGAATCTTTCTTCCATTTCCCATGTTATCTACTTCCGTTTCAGAAGCTTCGTGTCTTCTATAAAGGCCACTAGTTTGACTGCAGGGATTTTCTGTAGTTGTAATAGTTGTGTTAATTCCTCTGCAAATTTTCTGCACATAGGATCACTAACTTTGCACGCGACACTCATAATCATCTTATATTGAACCCTACCTCCAAATTGATCCTTAACATCACGAAAATTTTATTAGTTCCTAACGAGCCTCGAATAAGAAAGGTATGTGAATACCATAGAAGAAAATATTGAAATCAGTACACCTAACCACGTCCATCTAGATGGGCGTGTGCGAACAATCCTTCTCTCTCTTTCAAGTAGTGTTGTTCATATTATCCTTGTCGTACTTGTGTAAATCGTCGAGATAACATTTTTCGCAATCTGTATATCTCTCGCTGTTTTGATTCAACAGCTTTTACTGTCAAAATGATTCCGGTGTTCATCCAACTTTGATTGCGTTCTGGTGCAACCGACTATGGAATTTGGAATTCAAGATTGCATGAAAATTAAACTGAAGAATTCGTAGTATTTATTTTTTTTACGAAATCTCATCATAATATGCCACATAAAACGGCGGTACACTTGCGGTTGTCTATTTAATTTGTTTGAGTTGTAAATATAATATTGATGTTGCATACATATGTATGTTTTTCTTGCTAGGCGCATTAGCATTAGTAAAGTATAAACTAAAATTAACATAATACTGGGTACTTCATACACTTAAATATGTATAAAACAAATATTAGAATAACTGTGAAATTAGGTGTGTGTAGGAAATTCAATATTAACTACCTGTTGTCATTTTCATTAGCACAAGAATAAATTTTCATTATTGTTTTTATATTGTTAGATGCGAAAATATAAGAAATTGTCGATTTTAAAAAGAATGAGGCGAGTTAGGTTTGAAATATTTGTAGATGTCAATATGTTTTTACAATTTTCGAAGATAGTTGTCCCAACAAGAATGCATTGCCGAGTTGGTTTCTGTTTTCGGTAATGAAGAACCACATCAGTCGACATTTTCAGAAACATTCCTGCTAAAAAGTTGTGACCTGTAATTGGGTTTAAAAATAGAAATTAATAGATGTGTAAGGAGAGTACGCCTCTGTGGAATGGCTTACCCTTCATATACCTGCCACCCTGAGCGAGGGACGAAAATAGATGATATCGAGAGATAGTTGGTTGTTGTTGTAGAGTTGTGGTGGCATTTGGCTGTTAACTAATAAAGTGTGTTTTGAAACGAATACGTTTTTTAATGTAATAAAAAGTGGGTGTAACAGATGAAACCAATAATTAATTTAATTTGTTAAAATGAATGAGTTTAAGTTTTATTTGTGTTTCTAGTTTTAAGCTTTTATACGTCTGGCATAGTGAACTACATTTCGAATAATAGAAAACACAATCTATTTAAGTACTAATTGTAAATGATAGCTAGCTAATAAACACTTAACAATCGGTTGTTTTAAAGGACAACACCTTTACTTACAAAGTCTACCGTCAGCGCAATAAGGACAGTTGACGCCATCCTATGAAATTTATAACATTATAAATATATCATTAGAATGGAATCGCAAATCACATAGTCTTTAAAACCTGGTGTTCAACTTTCTTTGAAACGGACGCAAGTTTGAAAAAAAATAAGTTGAACAGCGCCAAGGAGACGGCTAGATAGTCAGTTATCAGTAGCAGCCTCTCGATTTGTTTTTAGTTCCTTCTTCCTTCTTTATTAAAGTTTCAGATGAAACCTGCTAGATACGCTACAATAGTTCTAATTATTATAATTAGATAGTTCTTTGTAATATAGATATACGTAATTGAGGAAATTATAAATTAGAAATGCAAAAAGAATTATTAGGTAGTATTGTAAATAACAGAAACTATTACAGCAAATGCATTTTCATATATTTCGTTGGATATAAATGTCTCAACTGATATCTTGCAATTAATAAAATTGTCAGAGTAGATAGAGAGTTGGAATGCAATAATCCCCAAACTAACATGTGTTTATCGGATATTACAGAGTTGTACTCAAAATTGACAAAATATTTTACAATTTAATAGTACTTAATTGAAAATATATTATTATGCTAAAAGGATTGAGTGATAAATATAACTATGGCTAATTACTGTCTATTTATTCAAAGAAACACACACTGTATTAAAATTAATTTATATACACACTCTACTTAATGTCTACTAATTTATTTACACTGGTATAATAGTTCTAATTTATTTTTACCACTTGAATATTACACTATTTATCTTCACTATTTTATTCACTGTCCGATTTCTGTGAACTAACTATTTACTGTGGCGAATTAAGTACATTGCTGCACATCATCGTAAATTGTGTAACATATAAACAACTAAATGCAGAACTTTACAGTAATATCCAGAGGGCAGGTGCAGCACTTCCCACCAACCTTGATGCACTTTTAAGAAATCTGAATATAAATGTGTATGTAATTATTTTATTCAGGGTAATAAAATTGTCTTACCAGGAATATAAATTTACGGGTTATAAATGAATAGGTAAGTGTTAATTGTCCTTTACCATACTTTCCATGTATATTCTTCTCTTGTCTTAATATTTTTAATATATTGAACTAACTTTATTTTTTAATTTTTAAAATTTTTAATACTCATAAACCAACTCTTTTCCCGTTCCTTATCAATAATCCTCGTCTCTCCTTTGTCCTCTCCCTTAGTTACCTGTCTCCAGGTAGTTGCTTGATTTTTCTAAATTTTGTATCATCCAATTATTTCACACTTGTCACTGTCACTTTAACTTTATTCGCGTTAGTGATAAACGAACCCTTTATATGCTAATTTTGACAATTTATATTACATTATAATTAATTAAATTGTTGTTTTTTTTCTTTCTTTGATTTATTATTTGACATTTTATATCATTATTATTTTAATTTATTTTGATATCATAATACTTATATAAAATAAAAATAAAAAATGTATATAATTAATAATAATAAAAAAATACTAATAATTTAAAAAATATATAAATCATTGTTAATAAAAAAAAAGAAAAATCTCAACAATAGACATACTAACATTAACACTAATTATTTAGATAATAAGGAGAAAATTGCAATACCAAAATCTATAAAATGTAAAAACTATTTAAAATTATTTATTTTCAAATAGTACCTACTTAAAGTTACTATTAAATTATTGTAAAATATTTTGTCAATTTTGAGTACCACTCTGTGATATACGATAAACACCTGTTAGTTTGGGGATTATTGCATTCCAATACTCTATGTACTTGTTAGTTTGAAAATAATGTATAGGAATTCGAGAAGCAGAAGCAAATATTATTTCATCTAACTGGTGTAGAAAAACATTATGATTTGTAATACAAATTATTTTTTCTACAGTCGCGCGTAAAATGACTAATTACTATATTCAAAGGAAATCGTAAAGTCGACAAATGCCGAGGATTGTTACTAAAAAAGGAATCTTTTTCGCTCGCTTATTTAATCAAACCACGCCCTCCAAATGAACTAAATTGGTGAGTAATAATTAACAATTTATCAGATTAAAAATTAAATAAAATTATATGAAAATTGTCAAAAATTTTGAAATATGGTCAAAAATGGTCAATAATTTCTAAAAATAGTCAATTATTGTCAAAAACTGTTAAAAATGGGCAATTTTTTCAAAAAATGGTCAATAATTTTGAAAAATGGTCGATAATTGTCAATTATTGTCAAAAACTGTTAAAAATGGTCAATAATTGTCAAAAATGGTCAATTATTATCAATAATTGTCAAAAACTATCAAAAATGGTCGAAAACTGCCAAAATTGGTCAATTGCCAAAAATGGTTAAAAATTTTGAAAAATGGTCGATAATTGTCAAAAACTATCAAAAATGGTCAATAATTTTGCAAAATGGTTAAAAATTTTGAAAAATTGTTGAAATTTTTGTCAAAAATGGTCAATAATTGTCAAAAATGGTCAATAATTGTCAAAAATGGTCGATAATTGTCAAAAACTATCAAAAATGGACAATTATTGTCAATAATTGTCAAAAATGGTCGATAATTGTCAAAAACTATCAAAAATGGTCAATAATTTTGAAAAATGGTTAAAAATTTTGAAAAATTGTTGAAATTTTTGAAAAATAATCAGAAATGGCCAATAATTGTCAAAAACTATCAAAAATGGTCAAAAATTGACAATTATTGTTGAAAATTGTCAAAATTTTGAAAATAATTGATAATTGTCAAAAATTGTTAAATTTTTTGAACTATTGTCAAAAATAGTCAATAATTGTCAAAAATGGTCAAAAATTTGGAAAAATGGTCCGTAATTGTCAATAATTATCAAAAATGGTCAATAATTTAGAAAAATGGTCTAAAATTTTGAAAAATTGTCAAAAATGGTTAAAATTTGTCAATTATTTTTAAAAACTCTTAAAAATGGACAATTATTGTCAAAAATGGTCAATAATGTCAAAAATTGTTGAAATTTTGAAAAATGTTCGATCATTTTCAGAAACTATCAAATATGGTCAATAATTTTGAAAAATGGTCAAAAATTTTGAAAAATTGTCAAACCCTATCAAAAATTGTCAAACACAGTCAAAAATGGACAATTACTGTTGAAAATTGTCAAAATTTTGAAAAATAGTTGATTATTGTCAAAAATTGTCAAAAATGTTGAAATATTGTTAAAAATGGTCAAAAATGGTCCATAATTGTAAATAATTTGTTAAAAACTGTTAAAAATGGACAATTATTGTCAAAAATGGTTAAAAATTGTCATCATTTTAAAAAATGGTCAAAAATTATAAAAAATTTGGAAAAATGGTCACTAATTTGAAAAACACTCAAAATGATCAATAATTTCTAAAATTTTGAAAAATGGTCAATAATCGTCAAAAGTTGTCCAAATTTTGAAAAATAGTCAATAAATAATACGAGCCGTTTCCGGAAATCGAGTTAAACACGTAATTTATAAAATCGATTTGCTAAAAATCGATTAATATTGCTATAAACATGGATTATAAGAAAATGATATTCAATTTATATAAAAATCGATTATTTTTTAACATCCCTAGTCAGTAGATCTTTTTAAGGTTAATCATGATGAATAGCGAAAATGACGATCATTCTAGCACTCCTATTATAACCTAAGATAATATAAAAAACTGTTTTAATTATTTAAAGTAGGTAAAATAGTTATTTGTGTATTTAGAGCGTAAAGTAACAGATTGCCGCTTGAGAAAGAATGTTGCCGCGGCGATCTTTCGAAAGCGGCAATTTTACTTTACGCGCGAAAAACACACATAATTTTCTCTACAGTCGCCCTTTTAATAATTAGCCTAACTACTTAATTCATTGTAGAATATAATTTTGGATTTACCAGAGCAATTAATTAACAATAAACATCAAAAATAAAACCACATTTGAACAAATCATTTAAAAAAAGGCACAACCTTCGCACTAAATTGTAGTTTTTTATTAATATAGGAATAGTTGTATTTTTCTTTTACCCGTGACTACCCGAGTAAGATTTTCCGACTGCGACACCCGAGGTTGAAAAACACTGGTCTAGAACTTCTGCTTTTTTTATATACAAGGAAAATTCGGTTTTTTTCGTTTCGCGGAATACAATAAACTGATTTTGCATAGAACACACTAGTTCGGTTGAAATTGGGTTTGGCCGGTAATATATACATAACATACAACTTCTGCTGGGGTTGGGTACCACAAGAGCAATAATCTTATCAATCTATTTTAATGATTAATCGACAAGACTTGAACCAGTGATAAACATTCATTATAAACGACTCTTTCTCTTGTCTTTTTTCCACCTTATTTATAAATTATTAACTTTTTAATATTAACTATGTATACCTTGAAATACGTTCTTCTCTCACGTATTTGGATGACAGGTAGTCAATTAGAATGAACGAATGGATTGTAAACACTTGTTAATTGCATTATTTTTTAACAAATTGCAATAGAGATATTTTCCTAATCCTGGAATTAATGTAGAAAATATATTCTAAGAACTGGATTTTTTTGAAATCAAATGATAATAGTATTGTCCCAGAGAGGTAGAGAACAAAATGACGAAGTCTCTCCCGTGACAACACAATACAGTGCGTCCATATTGTAATGTTTTTCTTATTTATTTAAATAGTTTTTACCGGTGGGATAAAATTACACACACTATGGCTAATTACTATCTATTTATTTAAAGAAACACACACACACTGTATTAAACTTAATTTATATACACACTATACTCACTGTCTACTAATTTATTTACACTCGGTATATTAGTTCTAATTTATTTTCACCACTTGGATATTACCCTATTTATCTGCACTATTCAATTCACTAATTCTTCCGAACTAACTGTACTGCTTACGCACTCGAGAACCCGCGTATATATAGTCCTTATCGGTTCTGGAAAGTTCTAGTATTTTATGACGCTCCTCATATGCGTAAATACTGCAATAGACCAGAAGGTTCTAGAAAGCGCATTCACCAAAATTTATAATCGAGGGACAGGACCGGCTTTGAGTTGGTGATCTCGCAACAATATAGTAATGCATAAATTCATTATTAGCTAAATAAACAATAAAATTAGAAATTCCCGAAACGATTTTCGATTCTAATTTAATATTTTTTCAAATTATAATCTAATATACAGGGTGAACTACCTTCGTGTGATGATGTCATCACCATTTTTTTTTAAATGGAACCACCCTTATTTTTCAATTTCCGGATTTCCCTTGCTGAGCTGATTCCAAAAATGTATAATACGTTGCTTCAAATTGGTACAGGGTGGGCAAAAATACAAAAAAAAATATGAAAATTGTTAATGGAAAGTTATACGTTACTGAATGTAATAAACAAATTCCTTTCTCTCCCGTTGACTTGGCTGCTCGTCACCTGGTTACTTTGAATCATCTTGATATGTCTTAAACTATTTATATATTTCCTATTTCTTCCAGTTTCGACGACAAATTATTCATTTAAAGCTGCTAATATTTCGATGAAAACTTGGAATAATCATTCCATATTCTACAAATATTTATAAAGCATTATTCATTTCTCAGTTGTAACTTAAGTTGTCTAGGTTTGTTGTAAGAATATTGGGACAACCTGTAAAAACGTACAAATATCCACCCACAAAGTGTCATTTAAAAATTTTCTAACCGTCCATATTTATCTTATCCCGCTTCTGAAATGAATCCTGTTATCACTTTTCGTTCTTTAAACTTTCACATAACAGACCTTGAAGTGCCCTCTTAAGTGTTATTGAAAGCTGGTTGAAATGCATTTCTTCGTCTTCATGAAACCCACGCTACAAATTAGAATCTCTTCATTTAAATACGTGGTGATTAAAAATATTTTATTATGGTATAACTATAATTAATTATTGAAATATCGACGGTAGTCAACAATTGACAAGATGTCACTGATACATTTTAAAGCTTCCTACGTAATATTTTCTAAAAACACCAATGACAGTTGAGCATTTGAAAGCGCGGTTTCATAGTTATTTATTGTATAAGTGTATTAGATAGTTCTTTATCCAGACAAGAAAATTTTATTTTCTCAAGTGGATAAAACGCAATTAAAACACGAATGCAATACAACGTTTTATCCACAATCACAGTCATTTAAAAACAGATTTCATCAAAAAAGATTTGACATTTCGCTCTGACAGCAGCTGTAACGTCAAAAATTATAAGAAAATTTGGTAAGGTGTTGAATTTAAACTGATAGGGGGCCCAAAAATCAAATAAAATGTATGCCTCACTTCCTTCGTTGACGAACTGTAGGAATATATTGTCTTGTCAATAATTGTAATTGTAATTGTAATTGTAATTGTAATTGTAATTGTAATTGTAATTGTAATTGTAATTGTAATTGTAATTGTAATTGTAATTGTAATTGTAATTGTAATTGTAATTGTAATTGTAATTGTAATTGTAATTGTAATTGTAATTGTAATTGTAATTGTAATTGTAATTGTAATTGTAATTGTAATTGTTGTCATTGTAATTGTTGTCATTGTAATTATTGTCATTGTAATTATTGTCATTGTAATTATTGTCATTGTAATTATTGTCATTGTAATTATTGTCATTGTAATTATTGTCATTGTAATTATTGTCATTGTAATTATTGTCATTGTAATTATTGTCATTGTAATTATTGTCATTGTAATTATTGTCATTGTAATTATTGTCATTGTAATTATTGTCATTGTAATTATTGTCATTGTAATTATTGTCATTGTAATTATTGTCATTGTAAGTATTGTCATTGTAATTATTGTCATTGTAATTATTGTCATTGTAATTATTGTCATTGTAATTATTGTCATTGTAATTATTGTCATTGTAATTATTGTCATTGTAATTATTGTCATTGTAATTATTGTCATTGTAATTATTGTCATTGTAATTATTGTCATTGTAATTATTGTCATTGTAATTATTGTCATTGTAATTATTGTCATTGTAATTATTGTCATTGTAATTATTGTCATTGTAATTATTGTCATTGTAATTATTGTCATTGTAATTATTGTCATTGTAATTATTGTCATTGTAATTATTGTCATTGTGATTATTGTCATTGTAATTATTGTCATTGTAATTAGTGTCATTGTAATTATTGTCATTGTAATTATTGTCATTGTAATTATTGTCATTGTAATTATTGTCATTGCAATTATTGTCATTGTGATTATTGTCATTGTAATTAGTGTCATTGTAACTAGTGTCATTGTAATTATTGTCATTGTAATTATTGTCATTGTAATTGTCATTGTTATTGTCATTGTTATTGTCATTGTTATTGTCATTGTTATTGTCATTGTTATTGTCGTTGTAGTTGTCGTTGTAATTGTCGTTGTACTTGTCGTTGTAATTGTCGTTGTACTTGTCATTGTAATTGTCATTGTCATTCTAATAATTGTCAATTATCATAGAAGTAGGTACTGTTTGTTTCCTCAAAAAATAATGTTGAATCGTAGAAACTGTGGCTCAGTTGTTGTTATGTCCGTACAAAATAATGTTTGAAGGGGATTATTTTATTTGCAAAAATTTCCACCTACCATGGGAGTCTGATAAAAAAATTTTAGTGGGTTATTTCATTCGTAAAATTCTCCTTCCATCATAGGCGTGAGATATAATTTTTATAAGGGATTAATTCATTTATAAAAAACCATAAAATTTTTGAAGGGGGTTAATTTATTTGTAAGAATTTGTATATCATGGGCTTACGATAGAAGTTTTAGTGTGTCGGAAGGGGGAAAGGGGAATAATTTATTTGTACAATTTTGCGTAGGAAAAGTTTTTTAAGGTGGATTGATTTATTTGTGAAAATTTCCATCTACCTTGAGGTTACGATAAAAATTTTGAAGGGGGTCAATTTATTTATAAAAATTTGTATATCATGGGCGTATGATGACATTTTTCGTCTGACTAAAGGGGGATAATTTATTTGTGAAAATTTCCATCTACCATTAGCGTACGATAAAATTTCTAAAGGGGGTTAATTTATTTGTAAAAATGTGTATATCATGGGCGTACGATACAAATTTTCGTCTGGCGTATGTAGCATGACCATTATCTTAAATGCTCAATAACTGAATAACGGCTTAAGCTGGAGACATCTTGTGGTATGGTTTTAAATTCAGAAAAATATGAGCTTTACGAAGATGAAAGAAAATACAGGGTGTTTCATAAAAAAAAATTCTACCCCTCTGGTATGGTACGCCATTGGGTAACAATTATTGCGAAGCATTTGTTCTAATAAACTTTTCTTTCTTTTTCAGGTGAGTGCTTATTTATTACATACAATTCTACAATAATTTCTGCCAAACTTAGTTGGTAAGTAATCAATTAACCACTTTTAAGTTTGTGTGATTGCCATTCTAAAAATTCCATGAATCCCGAAATTACATTAAAAGTGTCGCTGGTCCTTTAAAAAAAATGTTATAAAAATCGGTGATGTGCAGAAAATCGTAGTCTTAGTTCGCTTATGAGCGAATTTAGTGGTAGTCGTCCACAAACTGTTGTGTAAGAGAGAGATAAGCTTTATTGTCATGAAAAATTTTACAAATTTTATGGACAATGCGACATAATTTAAAAATAGATAAAATATAGTATAACTATGAGTAGCATATCAGTTAAATTGTGAAAGTGTTTTCGATCCAAACACACGGATTCCAAAATGAATATTTGATGGCAAAATGAGCAGTAGATAATTTTTTCGCTAAAGTGTTTACATGTACAGACCATTTAAGGACACGGTCAATATGGAGACCAAGAAACTTGGATTTAAAGATCTTATTAAGTTATTGTTAAGTTTGAGAGGTTTCAAAACTCCTTTGTAAGATAAAACTAAAGTTTTCTCAGCCTTTAAACAAAGCTCGTTCAAGTCAGACCAGGACTTGATAGTAATGAGATATTTGCCTATGGTAGAATGTAAAGTTGGTATATCTGAACTACTCCAGGTTACATTAGTGTCATCAGCAAATAAAGTGAATTTACCATTAATTTGTAAGTCTGTGACATCGTTAATGAATACCAAGAAAATAATTGGAGTACTCGTAGTTCTAGTTTTAAGTTGAGTTCTCCAAATTTTTATTTTTTTGGTTCTCTCTTGTCTTCAAAACTGTGGAGATTTGAAAATCCACATGCGCCGAAACAGAGAACCGTACCTGTGATTTTGTAAATGTATATTCATTTGATCATTGGATTACCGATATTGGTCACCGTTTGCTTACACAAGCACTAATCACAAGTACCGCGAGCACGCATGTTTCCCTACAATCATGTATTTACAAACGCAATAATTGCTTGGAAATTCGTGCAGTTGCAGTACGGTAAATACTGGAGTAGAACTCAAAGTGTCACAAAAATTCAAAGGCTGTATTAATAATAACACCAGTAACTTTTAGACATTAATTAATTTATACACTGAGTATAAATTTTATAGTGGAAGAATATGAAGATGTTATATAGTGAGATATGACTAACTGAAACAATGAAAGCACTTAGCTCTTACAGAGAGAATTGGAAATTTTTTTTAAACCGCCAAAAAAGACTCTCCTCACTTGGAAGAATCTGGTTTGGATCCCTGGCTATTCTGGTATGGATGGCAACGAAAACGCAGACTCCCTTGTTAACCTGCAATTAACAAACATTAAATACTTGGATTGCAAGAAGAGTTTTTAACCTCTTTACACTTTCGCCTACTACCTGGTGAAATTTGGACTGTCGGAAGATCTTTTTCTGGAAGATGATAAAACGGTGGAGCATATACTTTGTGCCATTCCCGTCGTGGCTCGAATCATGTAATTGAATATGGTTCTCAGTTATTTCTCAAAGTATGATTTTCCTAACTCGATACTTATACAGCAATTTCTTGAAATAATAAGTATAGCTAACTACGACCAGTGATGCTATTGACAGATAGTGGGGTCTGTTGTGCAGTAACCAGCTCCAATAAAGTTATTTGAACATGCCTCATACCATCTACTTCTAGTATTTACTTCGGAAAGTTCTATGGTATTCTTCAAGCTCTATGCTCACCTGCTAAGAAGTAACAAGTTATACGCACTGAATCTCTTCTATCAAAAACAGATTCACTAACTATCATGGCTTTCATCACAAAGTTTTTCAATTAGTCTAATTCTAGTCCCTTCATATGTGGGTAACAAGGCAGCCGACTGAGCAGCTGATGACTTCACTGTACAGGTCTACTACAAGGATTTGAAAGCCTTCTTCAAAGTTCCAATACGAAATATATACTCTGGAGTAAAACCACTTCGAAGCTTCTTGACATTCATAAATGCAGTTATCCTTCCACCTATGTCAAGAAAGGAGAAAATTATTTTAAGAAGAATGCGAATCGGATACTCTCACTTAACACATGGGTACTTAATAGCTATGGAAGATGCTCCTGTGTGCATACAGAAAAGGATAGAGGGTATATTTTATCCAGGAAAAATACTGATGCCGAGGGATAGACAAATTAGTTTTATATCTTTTAAACATTAACATCTCAACGGATTATCATGAAATTCTATCCACACATTGTCAGGGGAGCAGAAAATGTATAGGGTACCTTTTATCCTGAAAAAATACTGATCCTTAGGAATAGAAAAATTAGCTTTGTATGGTAATTCAACATATCCACTCTGCCTCCCGACTTCATTTATCTTCTTTAGTAAGGCACGTTTTTTAGTTTTCTATACAAAATTTTATTCAAATGGTCTTTAACACAAATTTAAGGAGATCAGCTAGCGAAGCAGCTGGTAACAGCTTTTATTTAATATACATTTTATCGTAATGAATCTAGTAATTGAGGGCGCCACTGGATAAACTACTTGTTCTTATTTGGTAGCACGAGAACGTTTTAGTTCAAAGATCACTGGCTTTCAGAGTCTCCACTATACGTCTTTTTCAATAAAATCGTCTTTCGGCATCTTAAAGTATCCCGAACATGACGTTGTCGAGCCGCATATATATTTCCACTCTTCGACTAGGAACTTCAACATGGCTTATCTATCTACAAATTTGTGAACCTTTTCACTTTTGTGCCGTTAAAGTAGATCTACATGTGATTAGTTTCACATTTACGATCTTAGAAAAATAAGAGTCGACATATGTTCGTTTAAAAGGGTAAAAGTGGGGTTAGAACGTGGATTTTTTCAAAGAAAGTTTTTGCATTAACAATACTTGGTGTATAATAATATGCTTGAATTATTTCATTCACCTACTATTAATTTTAGTTTTACTTAAAATTTACAAAATAAAGGCTAAAATACTGAAGAGTGTCTGAAACTGTTTATTATCAGCCAAAATCCAAAGATATAAAGACTCGTACAAAATACAAACAAACATAACTTTAAATATGTAACGTTTATTCTAATTTATATTTACAATTAATTTATATTTACAGATTTATATGTAATTCAGTCCTTATTTAATAATTTATGTCATACACTAAACACACTAATTATAATTTATATGAGAGTCACTTAATAAACACTTTATCGATGCGCGATTACTTTCCTTCGGCCTCTTCCACTGGAATGGTCTGGAGGATATCCATAGCGTCTCCTCTAAGGGCAAGAGTTAAATTTAACGCTTTTTCCTTCTCACTCCAGTTGTTTGCCTTTGATGCCGCCTCGAATTGCTTAAGATAGTTCGGCCATGACGTTTTACCATCGAATGTTGGCAGTTTCACTCGGCTGTTAATATCGTTTTCCATTTTCGGTTTCAACTCTACTTTCTCTGCCAGTTCGTCGTTATTCGGGGCTTGCCTAGTTGTAATATCCGGTTTATTACTAGTCTTCCTTTCGATTTCTTTGATTTTTTGTTTCATTTCTTGCTCCATACTTTTAATCTTTTCTTCCACGGCAGAAATATCAGTCTTCATGGATGTCATTTCATTTTTCATGTCCGCCGAAAGTTTACTTTCCATGGATGAAATTTTATTTTCCACGTCCGACAATTTGTTTTCCATGTCCGACATTTTGTTTTCCATGTCCGACATTTTGTTTTCCATGGATGAAATTTCGTTTTTTATATCCGTCGAAATTTTATTTTCCATGTCCGACATTTTGTTTTCCATGGATGAAATTTCGTTTTTTATATCCGTCGAAATTTTATTTTCCATGTCCGACATTTTGTTTTCTATGGATGAAATTATAGAGGCGGACGCTTCGTCGGTGAATTCAAACGTTTCCGGGTCCAATCCATTGTTAATCATAGCTTTTTTTAGTCGTTCCACTAACACCGCCTTGACCCCACTTGTGTCCAGTTCGAAATCCTCCAACTCTCTTCGAAGCTCTGAAACTTTTAATTCACAAAGTTTCTTCGCCATCTTCCTGTATATTTATTTATTTTTTTTTAACCCCACACCTGACACCAATGTATTTAATAATTTATGTCATACACTAAACACACTAATTATAATTTATATGAGAGTCACTTAATAAACACTTTATCGATGCGCGATTACTTTCCTTCGGTATCAACACTGACTGATTGACTAATTTTCTGCGGCGATGCTTGTGGCCTATTTATACTCACGCGCCGTAATTCTAGAATCTTTCGGCGTTCTCGCGGGCGCGTTGGATATTCTCGATGTTTCGTATTCTGGATGCTTCTCGAAGTTTGGGCGGAGGAGCCATAGTCGTCTCATACGGGGATTTCACTGGGGGCACTAAGTGAGAATATTATTGCAGTAGCTCGCGTAACAAATATATTATTGTAACACTTTACAACAAAGTTTTGAATAATATTTTTCAAAAACAGAGACCGTTCAACTAAGAAGAAACAGCTACTTCCCGTGCTATATGCCCCGACAGACATTGAATTACACTTCTAAGTCAAACGGAGTCGGTATGATCTTCATACATGTATTCCTGTAACGGAAATGTTAAAGTTGTGACTATAGCGACATCTTCACCTCTAACCGCAAACCAAAATTCGAAAATTTTGATACCAAGCCCATAGAATGAAACAATAGAATATTATTACAGTACGACAATTTTACAGGAAACTGTAATAATACTTTACTTATATTATTAACAAGAAAAAACAAGCATGGACTATAATATAGATTTTGTTTATAAAACTGAATAAATCATAAAAATAGCAATTAACTTGGTTGGAATATAATTCGTTGTTATTTTATTAATAAAACAACAAACGCACAAAAGTGGTGATGAAGATTGAACTAATGAATTTTTTCATATAAATAAACACAAAACTGACAAATGTCGTTATCAGTTATATCAAAAAAGCTGCGTGAAACGGGCGGCAATGTGACCAGTCACTAGGCAACAGAAATGCCAACTTAAATTCAAATCGCTCCTCTTAGTTTAAAAACAAGGTGTAGTCAATAGTTATTTGTGTATTTAGAGCGTAAAGTAATAGATTGCCGCTTGAGAAAGAATGTTGCCGCGCGACGCGGAGCGGAGCGCGGCAATCTTTCGAAAGCGGCAATTTTACTTCACGCTCGAAAAACACACATAATTTTTTTCTACAGTCGCCCTTTTAATAATTAAAACAGTTTTTTATATTATCTTAGGTTATATTGGGAGTGCTAGAATAATCGTCATTTCCGCTATTCATCATGATTAACCTTAAAAAGATCTACTGACTAGGGATGTTAAAAAATAATCGATTTTTATATAAATTGATTATTCAAAATAATGACAATTTTTAACCATTTTTGATAGTTTTTGACAATAATTGTCCATTTTTAACAGTTTTTAACAATAATTGACAATTTTTAACCATTTTAGATAGTTTTTGACCTTTTTGACAATTTTTCAAAATTTTAGACCATTTTTCAAAATTATTGACCATTTTTGATAATTATTGTCAATTGTTGACAATTATGGACCATTTTTCCAAATTTTTGACCGTATTTCAAAATTTTTGAGAATTTTTCTAAATTATTGACCATTTTTGACAATTATCAACTGTTTTTCAAAATTTTGACTATTTATAACAATAATTGTCTATTTTTGACAGTTTTTGACAATTTTTGACCATTTTTGATAGTTTTTGACAATTTTTCAACAATTTTGACCATTTTTCTAAATTATTGACCATTTTTGATAGTTTTTGACATTTATCGACCATTTTTGACAATTATTGACCATATTTGACAATAATTGTCCATTTTTGACAGTTTTTTAAAATAATTGACAATTTTTAACCATTTTTGATAGTTTTTGACCATTTTTGACAATTTTTCAAAATTATTGACCATTTTTGATAATTATTGACAATTATGGACCAATTTTCCAAATTTTTGACCATTTTTGACAATTATTGACCATTCTCGACAGTTATCGACCATATTTCAAAATTTTAAGAATTATTGACAGTTTTTGACAATTATTGACCATTTTTGACAAAAATTGTCCATTTTTAACAGTTTTTGACAATAATTGACAATTTTCAAAATTTTTTAGAATTTTTTTTTAATTTTCGACAATTATCGACCATTTTTCAAAATTTTAACAATTATTGACAATTTTTGACAATTTTTGACAATTATTGACCATTTTTGACCATATTTCAAAAACTTTAACAATTTTTGACAATTATCAACTATTTTTCAAAATTTTGACAATTTTCAAAAATTTTTGTCCATTTTTGATAGTTTTTGACAATTTTTCAAAATTATTGACCATTTTTGATAATTATTGACAATTATGAACCATTTTTCCAAATTTTTGACCATTTTTGACAATTATTGACCATTTTCGACAATTATCGACCATATTTCAAAATTTTAACAATTATTGACAATTTTTGACAGTTTTTGACAATTATTTACCATTTTTGACAAAAATTGTCCATTTTTAACAGTTTTTGACAATAATTGACAATTTTCAAAAATTTTTCGAATTTTTTTTTAATTTTCGACAATTATCTACCATTTTTCAAAATTTTAACAATTATTGACCATTTTTGACCATATTTCAAAAACTTTTACAATTTTTGACAATTATCAACTATTTTTCAAAATTTTGACAATTTTTAACAATTTTTGACCATTTTTGATAGTTTTTGACAATTATTGGCCATTTTTCAAAATTTTAACAATTTTTGACAATCATTGACCAATTTTGACAGTTTTTGAAAATTTTTGACCATTTTTCAAAAAAAATTTAAAATTTTCGACAATTATCGACCATTTTTCAAAATTTTAACAATTATTGACAATTTTTGACAGTTTTTGACAGTTTTTGACAATTTTCGACAATTATCGACCATTTTTCAAAATTTTAACAATTATTGACAATTATTGACCATTTTTGACATTATTTACCATTTTTGACATTATTTCAAAATTTTTGACAATTTTCATATAATTTTATTTGATTTTTAATCTGATAAATTGTTAAATATTCACCAATCGAGTTAATTCGGAGGGCGAGATTCCTTTTTTGCGCTAAAGCGTAAAGTAACAATCCTCGGCATTTGTCGATTTCATTTGAATATAGTAATTAGTCATTTTACGCGCGACTGTAGAAAAAATAGTTTTTTGATATTTTAAACTTTTGCATGCATCGCGGACAAATGCGGCAATCCAGGATCGAGGTTGCCCGACAACAGTTTTTTCTTATCTAAATTACCTCGAAGAAAAAGCAGCCATCCGCAAGGAGCAGCGGATGAAAAAAGAGGAGACTAAAAGGAAGTTGACTGATGTGCCTAAATGGATGGAGAGAAAAGCAAAAGTGTCAAAGCAGCGATGGAGCAGCATTGTGCATTTTTGAAAACGAAAAACTGTCGAAAGTCGTAGTAGGTAAGCTTAATTGGCACGCGAGGCTAATAAGGTTAACAGGCGAAGACATGTGCAGATTCTGTCATCAAGAAGAGAAAACTGCAGAGCACATCCTATGCCAGTGCGACTGCCTGGCGAATGTGCGATTTTTTATACTAGGCGATGAGATTCCAACGGCAAGAGACTATATGAAAGGTCGTTGTCGAAGCTGATTGGCTATAAAAAAAGTCAGGCTGGCGAATGTAATCTAGATTCAAAGGACAGAGACAATGGATCTGAAAATGACGCCGTGAAATAGCAAATTAGTCACCTCATCAAATTTAATATTATCTGATGAAGATACTTAAAAAGAAGGGATCATGTGATCAAGTGTCAACAGAACCTGCGCGTTCATCTGCGACGCTAGCAGATATTTCATCTATATATATTTTTGGAAATAAAACTTTTTTTCAAAATATTTTGGATTTTTCATGTAAGTGTAGGGCCAGTTTAAAAGTGGACTTGTTGCCCCTCCCTTTATATGTATTATTCTATAAGTTGCCCACATCTTCCCTATTATTCAAGATTATTTCAGAAGATTAATATAGTTCCATGGTACAACCCTGTGGCCTCAACTTTTATACCTACAGGGTGTTGCAGGCGATTATTTAGATAGCTGTACTCGTATTCGTGGTGAAGAGGAATGACTGTTATTTTCTAAATCTGAAACATTGCGGGAACAATCCGATAAAGATAATACCGTCGAAGCCGTTTACATAACTGTGAATTACAATTGCACTTAAATTCCGAATAAATAAACTGCCAATAATTATTATGCCCAATAGGTGGTACTGATGACCGATAACAAATAGACAGACTGCACTATAAGAACAAATTTCACCGTTGGAATTTAATCTTATTTCCTTAAAAGTGGCATTTAACAATTTAATTTTGTTGAATGATTATTCAAGACTTTATGCAAAAATTATTTTAATAATTGGTTTTGTAAATGATTACTTTCGATAAATTATAATTATATATTTAAGGCATTATGGACTAGAATTTAAATAAAGTTACTTTCTAGAGTTACTATCAGAGAAAACTTAAAAGTAATAATAATAATAATAAATTTATTCATCCCTTCAAATCATAGTTTACATTATATAGGGCAAGTCATAGAAAAAACACAGAACATAATATATTAGGCAATCCAACGATCTGTCAAAACGAAACCAATATGGCGGCTGATGGCAAACATTGGATTTCATCAAAAGAGAAATAAATGGTAAAAGTGTTTAGTTTTGAGATTTTTGGTGTGAATTTTATTTGTTTCTTATATTGCGAATTTTATTTAGCGCTTGAACTTGAGAAAAATGCCCGTTATTGCATTGTAGTTGGTTGTGGGTCTCGTCTCGTCAGAGATAGAGTCGGATTTTACTCGGTTCCTACAGTTTTGAATCACAAGTTTGTAACCAGTAAAAATGATTTATCGAGGAAGAGAAGAGAGAAGAGCTTTGCAATTAAGCGAGATGATCTAACAGATTCCAAAATCAAGAACCAGAGAGTCTGCAGCAGACATTTTATAACAGGCGAGTCTTTGAAAGCTTGAGTGACCACTGAATACGTACAAATATTTTGCGTGTAGTGAAACCTGCTCCGATAGAAGACGAAACCAATCCTGACTGGGTTCCCTCTCAGAATATGGGACACTCATCTCAAAATGTTACAAAATATTGTGATGCAGTTGAAAGAAAAGTGAGGTTGGACAAGAAAAAAATCAAACAATCTAGAGTAGGTAGTACTGATTGGCAACACACTGATTTATTTCCATGAAAGCAACATTTATTACACTGTTACATATTTAAAATGTTGTCAACAGAATGAACCTATACATTCTAAATAAATAAAAATAATTTGAAATCTGTGTTTTTCAATCTAAACCAAGCCCTTATAAATATTTCAGCTAATTGTGGAAATACTCGAGAAAGTCCTATGAAGAGTGTTGTAATATTGAAATTTTAAAAAACTATTTGAATTCATTGAAAGTAAAACTTCATGTTACATACTAGGGATCATTAATTAATATTGTGATATTTTTTAAAAATATTGAATTATATTGGATATATAGGTTTCTGGTTTATTGAACTTTTTTATTTTCACCAGGATCTCTCGAGAAATTTTGAAATTCCCAATAAAACAATGTTATTTTCAAATTTTTGCTTCATTACAAATTAGACTGATAGATGAGATCAATTAAATCGGTAAATTTTTAGTTACCGGAAATTGCCCTTATTAATTAATACAACAAACTATACTCAACTGGTCTATATAAAAAGTGAAGAGTAGGGTAGTAGTTAACTTTTTTATAATTATTGGATCCCTAGCAGTTCCAAATGTACAAGTCGTAAATTAAATAAAAAATAATGAGTAAAAAACATTTTGCTACCAACTTGGACTAAAATTAAATTTTATATTTATAAACTATTATGTTAATAACTTCACAATATTTCTATTAAACAAATCATAATCAACTTTCAATATTATTATTTTTAATTTGGTGAGCGGTCGTCGCACCGCCGACAGAAGCTTGCTTCTTATGCACAATAGAATGACCATTTTTCGTAAATTTTTGACAATTTTTAAAAAATTTTGACAATTATTGACCATTTTTTCAAAATGTTTGACTATTTTTTGAAATTTTAACAATTATTGACCAATTTTGACAGTTTTGACAATTATTGATCAGTTTTCACAATTTTTCAAAAATTTTGACCATTTTAGACCATTTTTCCAAATTTTAACAATTATTGACCATTTTTGAGCATTTTTGACAGGTTCTGACAATTATTGACCATTTTTGACAATTTTTCAAAAATTTTGACAATTTTTAACAATTATTGACCATTTTTGACAGTTTTTTATAATTATTGATCATTTTTTCTAAATTTTGACAATCTTTGACCGTTTTTGACAATTTTTCGAAAATTTTGACCATTTTTAAAAAATTTTGACAATTATTGGCCATTTTTTCAAAATTTTTGACCATTTTTTCAAATTTTAGCAATTATTGACCAATTTTGACAGTTTTGACAATTATTGATAATTTTTGACAGTTTTTCAAAAATTTTGACCGTTTCAGACCATTTTTCCAAATTTTACAATTACTGACCATTTTTGAAAGGTTCTGACAATTATTGACCATTTTTGACAATTTTTCAAAAATTTTGACAATTTTTAACAATTATTGACCATTTTTGACAGTTTTCTATAATCATTGACCATTTTTTCAAAATTTTGAGAATTTTTGACCATTTTTCAAAATTTTAAAAATTAGTGATCATTTTTGACAGTTTCTGACAATTATTGACCATTTTTGACAATTTTTCAAAAATTCTGACCATTTTTCAAAAAAATTGACAATTTTCAACAATTATTGACCATTTTTGACATTTTTTTATAATTATCGACAATTTTTTCAAAATTTTAACAATTATTGACCATTTTTAAAAATATTTTGACAATTATTGACCATTTTTAAAAATATTTTGACAATTATTGACCATTTTTTCAAAATGTTTGACCATTTTTTCAAAATGTTTGACCATTTTTTCAAATTTTAACAATTATTGACCAATTTTGACAGTTTTGACAATTATTGATCAGTTTTGACAATTTTTCAAAAATTTTGAGCGAGAGAGAGAGGGAGAGAGAGAGGGGGAGAGGGGGAGAGGGAGGGAGAGGGGAGGGAGAGGGGAGGGCGAGGGGGAGAGGGAGAGGGAGAGGGAGAGGGAGAGGGAGAGGGGGAGGGGGAGGGGGCGAGAGAGGGGGGGAGAGAGAGAGAGAGAAAGAGAGAGAGAGCTTACCGTTCACCAACGTCTCTGTTTTTTAACAAAAGTCTCTATCCATCTCAATATCACCAATTAGTAACCAGATTAGTAACACTAAAGCTCAAAAAATTGTCAAAAATACACTTTTACTGTCGAACGACCAAACAGACAATGGTGTTCTTATGGCGATTGTCGTTTTGTGTGCCATCAACCGCCATATTGGGTCACGAGGTTTGGATTGCCTAATACAGTTGACAAATAATTAAGTGAAAAAATTATTTGTAATATACACAGTGGTCAATAAGATATTTTTTTAAATGAGTTTTGAAACGGTTAAAATAGACTATATTTTTGATGGAAGACGTAAGATGATTTTAAAATCTTGTTCCAGCATAGTAGGGACTAAAGGTTTGTTGGATGCCTAGGAACACAGAACTTATCACCAAATCTGGTAGAGTAGTTATGGAAATCACAGTTCTTAGGAACCCCTGACATATAAAATACATTTATATTCATACGTACATTGAAGGTAGCGTTAAAATATTATAATTTTTGAAAGTTTATTTGCAAGACTCTCACCCCATAAGACATTATAAGATATGGTGGAGGACACCAGAGCATAATACACTTGCATTAATTGCTCGTGAGTAAAAATGCTGCGTAATTATAATATAGATAATATGCGCTATTCAAGCTTTTACAGATATCCTGAATATTTGAAGACCAGTTCATGATACTATTTAAAATTATACCCAAAAATTTTGTGGTCTGAGATGCGTGTACGTCGGCAAACTCAACTTTAATAGTAAAGATGGTATATTTTATATTTCTCGGAGAAAATTGCATAAGCACAGTTTTATTAGGATTTACTATTCCCACTACACCATTCAACAAAATTATGGGAAAGCTTACCAAGTTTGTCAAAAAGTTCCGAAAGAGATTCAGCATCTGCTGCTAGTGTGGTGTCAACAGCATATAATACGGTGTTACTGGCTTTTGTGTATAATGGAAGGTCATTTACATATAAAAGAAATATTAACGGACCCAAAATAGAGCCTTGTGGGACTCCATGATCAACATTACGTAGTTCAGATTTGTTATTTTTCAATCTTCACCAGAATTTTCCTCATGTTTAAGTAAGATGAGAGCCCAGTTTAGAAATAGCCCTCTAAATCCTAATGCATATAATTTTGCTTCTACTATCGAAATATCAATACAATCAAAAGCTTTGGATAGGTCAAAGAAAAGTACCACCACAAACCTCTTTTCATTAAATTGATTATGCATATAATTGAATACACTGATAAAAAGTAAACTTTATTATATTGATAATTATGACACTTGATCCTGTCGCAGTCTCTTTTAAGTTCTGACTACTTTGTACTATGTAGGCATATCAACATCAAGAGACCGTTGGTGCGTAGTTGAACAATATCTTTACGACCTAACTGCATGCACACACATCATGTTGGTGGTCTTCTCTTGCCTCTTGCCTCTCTTGGCAACCAAAGGCGATAAATACATTTCCGAGATGGTTTTTTATAAGTTCACGTGTGTAGGTATTCGGGCGTGGACAACTGCACCGAATTCTGTTTAATAGACTACATACCCAAATCACAAATTCAGTTGATGAAGTTGAGTAGAGTGGAATTCATCAATCAATCAATTCTGCATAATGAATAAACGGGTGTCTAAATAAGAATCGCTCTCGAAAAAAAATTTATAACAAAAGTAGCTTGGAGAAAAACCTGGAAATTATTTTTAAGTTTGTATGTCTACCTCGAGAGGGCGTAATTGAATAAAAAAAAAATAAAAAGCAAAATTTTACAAAATTAACCTTACAGGTTATTTCTAATTAGTAGGTGCAGTTTCCTACATTAAAAAATATAGAACATTTTTTTTATCGCGACCGGACCCGCCATCTGGCTTACTATTCCTGGATTTAGTTTCCAATAGCCATAAAAGAAATTCATCGAAGAAATTTATTCACCAACTCGTCTGTGTTGCATAAGCGACAACTTCCGCTATTTCAATTTGGATCAATTAACTACTTACTAAAAAAAACTTGAAATAGTCAGGCAAATACAATCTTAACTGATAACTTGGTAATTAGTAACAAAAACCTATTTTAATGCAGTGAATTTATTTAAGAATTAAAATCTGGGCTGGTAAAATGGTAATCTGTATGTTTCTTCCAACAACAATCAGAAACTGTTGAAAACTGAAACAAAACTAATAAAAATTTCAGTGAATAATTACCGTCCTATATCATTAACAACTCATGTATCCAAAATATTTGAAAAAATAATTAAAACGAGATTAACTTCTTATTTGGAGAAATACAATATTTTGACGAACAAACAATTTGGCTTCAGAAATAATATATCAACAGAATATGCTATACTTACTTTATATAATATCATATACAATGCTTTGGAGGGAGGAGCACCCTGCATATGCATATTTCTTGACCTTACTAAGGCCTTTGACACTATAAGTCATAAGCTACTTCCGCAGTCACTTGAAGATATTGGAATTAGAGGAATGTCTTCACTTATTTAAAAGCTATCTATCAGATCGATATCAGACTGTAGAAGTGGCTGATGGAACAAGTGGTCGAGAACGGATTAGAACTGTATTAGGTCCAATACTATTCAATATATAGATACATTCAAACACAAACGGAACATAGGGATTTAATGTATTGTCCGATCTAAATAGTCCACCAACAAAACATTTCTATAAGTTCACTTCAATGAATAACAAGTATTGATCTGGACAGCTGGATTCAGAACCAATGTTAGAAACCCCGCTCCTTCTCCTTCCAAAATTAGTTAGTTATGTGCGAGGTGTGCGAACTGCGATTTAATATTGAATAATTATTTGATGGGGGTAGTAAACGTCGCTACATATTGAAACAATATGCTTACGTTTTTTGTTGTTAAAATCGAAAATTAATTGTTAAATTATCTTTAACAATTAATGTTTCGAGTTAAGATAATATGTTTTGGTATCTTTTGGCAATAACGGCTTTCAAAATAAATTCGTAAATAAAACAAAATAGGATTCTTTAAATTGAAACAAAGCAACGCTCTCATCTACCGACTGCTGTTTACTGACTGTCTGGCGCTAATTAAGGACCGCCCACAGTTGAGCATAGGGAGTGGTGGGAATTGTACGATATGTTATAGGTGTCCAAATAAACGATTGTAATAATCGTGTTTTTAATCTGTTGAAGCTGGATGTTGGTCGACTAGTTCAAAAGCAGTTCTGATACAATGCTTAAAATCCCTATGTTCCGTTTGTGTTTGAATGTATCTGTATATATCAATGACCTTTTCTCGGTTCAAACTAAGGGAGTTATCATAGGTTTTGCTGATGATACTTCCAATTTTTGAAGGAGCTGAATGGGACAAACTGAAAACTTTAGCCGAAAAGGACTTTTCAAATATAAAAAGATAGTTAGGTTCTAAGCTATTAACATTAAACTTTGACAAAACTTATTATCTTCCTTTTATTTGTAATGTGATTGGACTACCGCAATGAAAATTAAATTATTCTGCCCGAAACAAACAACGTTATACGCTCTATGAAAAAAAAATTCCTTGGTATTTATATTGATTGCCATTTGAGATGAGCTATCAAATACACTATGTCGTTAAAAATCTTATATACATTTAGGTATTTAAAAAAATGTTTACCATCCCAAACTCTCAAACTCTTATATCATTCATTAGTTGAAAGCCATTTAAGGTATGGAATAGTGGCATGGAGTAGTACTACTGATTCGGGAATTAACCAGGTAGAAGTCCATCAAATACGATTCCTAAAACTTATACATTCAAAAAGCAGATTATAAAGCTCAAATCTATTATACGGGGAATGTAATGTTTTGGATGTGAGACAACTTCACTTCTTATGCTCGAGTGTAAAGTACTTTGATAAAACCCATACATTAACAAGCCACACCTACCACACAAGAAATAGATCATTACACATAATCCCGACTGTAACAAAAACTTTAAGCCAACGATCGTTTTATTCCCCAAAAATATTTAATATTCTTCCTGAGACAATTCGATCCAGTAAAGTACTTCCCAAATACAAAAGACTTGTAAAAAGTTCCTGTTAGAAGTACCAAGAAAGCTCATATCCAATATTTTTAATATCAATACTTTCTGAGTGTTTTATTTGTGTTTTTTCACCAATTTTATTTCATTTATTTACTTATCTGTTTTATCCATTTTATCTATTGCATTTGATTAATTCTCAAAACAAGTGCAAGGAGTATCCTCGGGAGGAAGGGATTCATTAAGATAATGCACGTTATCTCAAGAATTTTTTTAACTCCCGAAGAGGTTTTGGGAGTGTTATGGTAGCTGTTTCCTCGAATTTTGAGGTGGGATTTTGCCTTTTCGGGCATTTTGGGTCGTATGTTGTTCAATAATTTTTTGGACATCCGAAGAGGTTTTGGGAGCTGTTTCCTCGAATTTTGAGGTGGGATTTTGCCTTTTCGGGCATTTTGGGTCGTATGTTGCGTGGTCGCCACCACAGTTCCTGCAACGAGGCTTTTGGGCCTTGTCACATTTTTCGGTTCTGTGATCGCGACCACCACATTTTGGGCAGGTGTAAAGCTTGGCTTTACATTCAGTGGCGGAGTGGCGTTTTTTTGTACAGCGGGAACAATATTTTGGGACGGGTGAAAGTGGGATTGCATTTGAGATTTTCAACGCTTATTTATCATGAGATTCATATGTCGTCCCGTGGACTTGCCCTATGGTTGTGAGAACCTGCTTTGTGTCACTCTATCGCTTTCTTGAACTCTTCGGGTATAAAAAGATTGAAATGTGAAAATATTTTCACTCTACATACATGCTGATAGAATTCTTTCAAACACAAACTACGTTCGAGTCCAAGATGTTCAGATAAACGACACAGATAAGATAAAACAAGACTGAGTAATAAAAAATGTCGTATAGTTTAACAGTTCATGTAGAGGAATATATCAAAATAGGTATTTAATTTATGTCCGTCACACCAATAATTTAATTTTCTCCTAGACACGTCATTTATTATCCTTAAAATGGAACAACAAATATATAAAGGGGTATTGGAAAGTTATAAAGAGTTGAGGGGAAAAAATCTTACATTAATAATTAATTAATCTTGTAAGGAGGGAAAAACTTGACTTGAGGAGAATGAGTGATTTGTAAAGATTGATATTTTTAATTAGAATTTAACTTTTAATTACTTACTTACATTCAATTGTTTATAATATAGATAATAAAACAAATCTAAATGTTGAAAATAACTATTTACAAGACACTGGACGTGATGCCTGGATTTAATTGAACAGTCACTATAGACCTGGTCCAAGTAGGTTGAACAACCGAGATGACGTACCTGGAATTAGATAGAAAAACACTCTGAGTATTCAATTTGCCATAAATAATGATTAATTATTGACTAACGATTAGTATAGTTGAAATCCCCAAAATTAATGAAAGTATTAATAATATACAAGGTGCATCTTATGTGTTTGAACTGTGATTATGCATATCAGTACTAAAGTAAAGTTAAAACTTCACTTGATCAAAAATAAATGCCTAATAGTAAATATTTAGGGTTATTAGGAAAAGTGCAAGGGGCGCAAACTCTCCCCAGTGCATGTAAGGAATATGTGGCACAAACTCTCCACAAACAATATTATAACTACTGTAAGTGGCGCAAACTCTCCACAGTACAGCAAAATAATATTACACTGCAAGTGGCACAAACTCTCCACAGTACAGCAAAATAATAATACACTGCAAGTGGCACAAACTCTCCACAGTACAGCAAAATAAGGTTACACTGCAAGTGGCTCAAGCTCTCCACAATACAGGGGGGTGGAAGGTGATATAGGTGACGTGAGAAGTCATCCTGTATCAGGAATGGACAAACCGCAAGTGGCGCAAACTCTCCACAGTACAGTATAGGTATGTGAGTTAAACTGCAAGTGGCACAAACTCTCCACAGTACAGCAAAATAATAATACACTGCAAATGGCACAAACTCTCCACAGTACAGCAAAATAATAATACACTGCAAATGGCACAAACTCTCCACAGTACAGCAAAATAATAATACACTGCAAGTGGCACAAACTCTCCACAGTACAGCAAAATAATAATACACTGCAAGTGGCACAAACTCTCCACAGTACAGCTAAATAAGGTTACTCTGCAAGTGGCTCAAGCTCTCCACAATACAGGGGGGTGGAAGGAGATATAGGTGACGTGAGAAGTCACCCTGTATCAGGAATGGACAAACCGCAAGTGGCGCAAACTCTCCACAATACAGTATAGGTATGTGAGTTAAACTGCAAGTGGCACAAACTCTCCACAGTACAGTAGGATTGGATGAATAGGAAATGCAACAACAAACTAATGTTCTTGATAACGTTGAATATTAAAGAACTTTAAACAAAGTTATTATTAAAAATAATTAGCAAATATATATACTCTATGTGATAAAATATCTTTTAAATTCAAATATCAAATAACAGGCAAAACTGAATTACTCTGTGAGATAGACTCACCTATTTAACTCCTGATATGCACCACAATACACACTATATTTTAATAGATTTATTTGGTTCAAGTGAACACTTTAGTTATTTTCTAGAAACTAAATCTCAAATCGTTCTTAAAATTTTCTTTCCCCTTTCGTGGCCTCGAAGACTACGTGACATTTTGATACTTTACTTATCTGTTTCAGACAATTGGTTGTTTGGTCGAGAAATGCATTTCTGAAATATTAGGGTATACCCATGATTTAATTCATTTTACTTGGAACGAAAACTATTTTAAGAATAACAGGGTGAGAAAAAAAAATTGTCTTACAATCTAAATCTAACTAAAAGTTTATTGGTAGGTATACATTGTTTAAACGTAACATTTGCATTACGTTATGCTAAACGTTATCTATTACTCGTATTTGTCATTTGACTTGTTTTGGCCAAATAAAACTTCAGCCATATTTAATTTAATTAGGGCGAGTTGTACCAACAGCCGGCTAAACCTGGTTTATTTAACCATAGGGTTAAATTTAACAAAAGTTTAAACTGGTGTATGTTGTACCAGTGGTGTTTAAGTGCAGTTTTGTTAATCAATCATTTTGAAAGGTTGGTATCAACGAATTTGAGACGAATGAACTACTGTTAGGTACTAGATTATCCAAGGGAGGATTTCTCCAAGAAGGTCCTAGTGAAAAGACTGTTGAGAGTGATAAAGGCTACTGTTCTCTACATATAAACGGTATTACCAAGAGCACAAAAAGCCTTAAGGCTGGGGTGTCGAGGTCTCTAAGCCTGTGACTGGTAGTCTAATCAATCACTGTTAGGTCAATCATTCCACTCTTTAAAATGGTTAGTTCGACGCCGAAAGTTCTGTGGGCTGGGCGTTCATTAAAATCTTTGTCATCACTAAAATTTAGTAACAATTAATACAATTTTGGAAAAAAAAATAATTAGAGAATCCACACACTGTATTTTTTTCATTTGGACAAAGTTTTTAGGTTAGAAAACTAGGATTATTGTTTTAACCACTCAGATTTGAGCGGTTAACAAACCTCTGGTTACCCACTGATCCAATCTGGTACAACACACATTTTGTTTAAACCTGTAGTTATGTTTTAAACCATGTTTTAACAATGTGGGTACAACATATTGTGTCACAAGGGCAGAAAATGAGCTTTAGCGAGCGAGACTGCAGCGAGGGCTGCTAAAGCATTTCCTGCAAGTGTGACTCACATACCGAATAAACCAAAAATAAGAAAATATAACAAAAAACTTTGACATACACGACGTTTAATTGGAAGATTTACGTGAAACGTCAAAGTAGTCAAACTGGTGAGAAACTTCAAAAATCGTTAAGAATTTTCCGCCCTTGGGCTGCTAAACAATACTTTCCGCCCTATTTTTGGTGTTCATAAGATTGGTTTTTGCGGTAAGGTAGGAGAAAAAAAATATCAACAATACAGCGCGGGGGCGGCTGTATTTCACTTCACTCAGCAATATTTCACCCATAGGCGTAACACACATTTTTTGGCAAGGAACATTCAGATTCATTAAGGAGTCTTTTTTCTTGAGATATTTGCAAACTAATTGATAACATCCAACTTAAGTCCGATTCTGAACATCCCTGTAGAGTGTGAGGCGGTTAAATCCTTTGTAGTGCTGAAATTGTGGCACATTAAAATCAATTTTGATTTGAAGTATACATTAAGACGATTTAAAATTATTTTATATTTTTGTTCCTTCATATTCCAACCTCTAATGACTTAGTGGAATTGATCCATTGTCTCAAGTTTTCCGACTACATTTGCGGTTTTGAGATGATTTTTTTTATTAGCAAGCAATAAAAATTACAAGGGTACATGAAAAAACATTGAAAAAACAATCTCATATCGCTGCTTTCAAGCTATATTGGCACAACTCAAAATTTACGTTTTTACAGTACAAGCGTTGAAAAGTTTTATGTAATTTCGGTTCATCCATTTCTATTTAGTTTTTTAATAAACTGATGAACTATAAATTCTTAGTGAACAATGAAAGGCTTACACATTTAAATATCTCAAAAAATTTTTTTCTTAGGATAGTTAATAAAATACAACAAAAAGTATCGTAAAATTAACCGGATCTTCCCAATTTTATTGGAACATAAACGCAAAAACACATCTTCTTAAAGTAGTTTAAATTAAAATAACGAAATTATAAAAATATTCAAAAGTTAGAAAGAATCGCAATTCCTACAACTGATTTGCGTCAGTCTTAGATAAAACAGTGTTGCCAAAATAGAGAAGTGCCAAATTGTTAGGCTGCCATCTGAGGAGAACTGTTTGAGATTCATTTGTGTCAATTTTACAGGAAATTTTACGTCTTTTTCAAGGCCATTAATAAATTAATCCGAAAATCGAGAAATTTCGAGTTGTCACTATTGTCGGAAAGCAGCGAATAATATCTTATACATAGATGTCGAAGATAATAGTTTAATACTATTATAACGCTTTACAAAGTTTTTGAAAAATATTTTTCAAAAGCTTTGTGCCTAAGGGGGCGTCCATAAATTACGTGAGGTGTTCAAGGGGGGGAGGGGGTCAAGTAAAATCTTTCCAAATCTCACTTGGTGGAGAGGGGGGGTTTTAACAAATATCACGTAATTTTTTTTTTCAATAGAAACCATGTAAAATTGCGTGAAAGTAAAGTTAAATTAAAGTAAAAAAAATTTCTACTGTAAAAATATGGCGAAATTCGACTGAATTAGAATAATCTTTTATTAATTTAAGTTGAAGTATTTATTATTTAGATAATTTTATCATAGTGATTTTAAACTACGGCAATATTCTCAAATCACAATTGTATACTAGTCTTAAATTAAATAAATAGAACAAATTTTTTTTTAATCCAACGTGTTTACAGCCAAAACACATTTTAAAAAAATCTCACGTGAGATTTGAGGAGGAGGGGGGGGGAGTAAAGGAAAATCTTACGAAATCTCACCAGGGGGGGAGGGCAGGGGAGTCGAAAAACCCAAAAAAATTTCTCACGTAATTTATGGACGCCCCCTAAAGCGTTATAATAGTATTAAACTATTATCTTTGACATCTATTGATAAAACGTTTTAATAAAATATGACAATTCTTACAGGAAACAGTAATTAAGTAAAATCTTATACATTTGCATATCATCCAATCATTTCAGTATACAAAATCAGTCATTAAAACTACTTACATGATGGTTATTTATTTTCTTGAATAAGTATCTTCAATATGTATATTATATACCGAGTGTCCACGACGTTTTGACATCCCAATACCACAAACAGTTTTCGAGATATTGGGATGTCTAAACGTGGTGGAGCACTTGGTATACGTTCTTTTATACCTACGCCTTGCAAACTTTATCAATTTTACGTTTTGGGTGTTAAGAAACTTGTGAAAACATTAAGTTATCAGGAAACGTAATAAGTTATAAATATAAACATATAGAGGAAACACTTTATTTTGTTAAGGATATTCTCAGAAATTGGATAAGGTGATTCAATTTTATTGACTTTATCAAAATTACACAGCAACATGGAAGACAGCTAGTGTTGCAAGAGTGAACTTTAAATGAACGGACTAGACGTTTCAAAATTTGCACAGATGCTCACAGCATTCGGGATGGATCAGAGCCGCTTTAAGGCCAATTTGTACTCTTCACATTTTTTTGAGCGGCTTCCTCTCTCCTATCACTAATATATTTTAGTTAATTTGAAATTGGTAAACTTATTTGTGTACCTTTCACTTTCTTCAAGTTTGCGTTTTTGATGATATACATGCATATTTTTATATTTTTGGATAGTAAAAAATTACCCCTTTCCATATCAGGTTGCTGCACTAAACAGCTGTCTTTCTCGCCTAATGGATAAATCGGCCCTGGAACGGTTTGTAACGGTAAAAGTATGCTTTTAGTTGGGCGCCAATTTGTAACGGTAAAGGCGCCAATTTGTAACGGTAAATGCTGTACCTCACAGGGCACCAGCTCGAAGGGCTCCGGCTAGAGACTCCTCTCAAGGGTGATTCGACCCCAAGTTTATGCTGCACAAGGATAACAGAAGGGTTGTAAAAATTGAGGGCGCCACTACCTTTTTAACGATGAAAACTACAAAAAAAGGCGGAAAAGGTAGAAACGCCTTGTAAAATTTGAATGAAAGTTAAAAAATAAAAAAGTTACTAAAAATTACCCCGGGCGATATCTCCCTCAACTTTTATAGTTGAGGATTTTAATAAAAAAAGAATTAAAAACAAATTTTTAATTTATTCTGCCACAGGAAATGAATAACGGAATTTAATAGAGGAATTTATACTTTTATAGGTACTTAGCTTAGATGAAGTGGTTTCCTGGAGAAGAAGTCAGGTCTTGATCTGAACTGTTGTGTTCTGTTCTAGGGCGGTATTTTGAGGTTCTATCCTTGGCTATATTCTTGGGGTTATATTCTCCGGTTAAATTCTTCGGTTTATATCCTCGGCGTTATATTCTAGCCTAGGGTTATATTCTCGGCGTTAAATTCTTGGGTTATATCCTAGCCTAGGGTTATATTCTTGAGTTATATCCTAGCCTAGGGGCTGTGCTTACCTAGAAGTACAAGTGGATCAGGGATATGCAGGAGCTTGAATGTAATGGCACATTATGTTGGTCAGCTTTTCAGGTTAAAGAAAAGGAAGGCAGTTATTTGAAAGTCAAAAAATTGATTTAATTTACTGAAAGCTTTCCAACATTATATGTTCCAAGTTAAAACAGTAAAAATAGCAATTATCGGCTAAATAAAAAAAATATACTAATGATCCGAAAGAAACTTATGATAGCAAAAAGTTATCTATTTAGTTATATGAAAAAATATCGTGCTTAGGAAATATCTGAAACCGGCACTGGCGTTACGAAAGAATATTTTATAGGTTAACGGTAATTTATAAAAGTGTTATTTTATAATTAAGAGTTATTTCGCAACTGAAAAAGCTTGAAAATGTTTGTATGAAAGTAAAACAGTGAATTATAAAAGAATATTTGGCTTAAAACTACCATATTAGTATAAAAGAACAGTTTATGACCACGTGTTGAATTTAATTTCGTCTATCTCTGTAAAAAACTAAAGAATGCATACGAAAATTATATCAGACAGTACTTTAGAAGAAGCTTATTAATTATAAATTTTGATTTTGAACTTACCACAGCAAAATTCCTAAGATAGATACTTAAGATATGAAAGATAGCGAAAGACGATCTGCCTCCTTAGGCGGACGATAACAAAAAGGGGCGTTTAACGTGGAGTTGTGCAAAAAATGGAAGCGTCCGTTGGCAGACGTCAATTGTCTTACGTTCGGGGTTGAAGAGTTTGGGATCACAGAACTATAATTGGATGTGGCTAGTGACGACGAGCGCTAATTAAAAGGATTTATTCTGTAAAATCGAAACAGGTCGATAGACATGCTACAGGTTATTGACGCAGGTGTAGCCAGAGGACTTGCATGAAGTGGTAATTGTTTTTCCATACGTTTTGCAATTCTAAGATGAAACAAAATGAGTTAAAAACCAATTGAGTTTTAAAAATAGTTACAATAACATTAACTATCAATCTCATAATGTATAAACTTGTCAGCACAAACTCTAAAATTAACTTCAATCACTATCATTCTACTTTGCCAACCTCTCTATATACTTAAGGTGAGTTTACACATGCATGGATTTAGTGGCGCCAATAAAAACTGGCGCGACAGTAAATCAAATTAGCAAGTAAAAACATCGACTTGCATATAATTTTTATTTTTGCATGCCTAGATAGACTAAAAAAGTCTGCATCCTTCTGAAATCACTGACGCCAGTACTGAAAAATTCCCACGAAAATCAGAACTTGCAAGTGTTAACAAGTGCTTGCACGTCGGTGTCCGCTCGCCAGTTTTAGTTTGATTTTCGTTTCGGATGAGCTTCTAATTTTTGTAGTCTATCTAGTTTATTATGGTTAAAAAAGAGTATCAAAATGTTGCTTTGTCATTCGAAGATGGCTTTTATATAGCTTGCAGGATCCTCTGCTGAGAGTTCTCCTAGAAGACGACCAATCCATGATTTAACCCAGACACGGCCTTTTCGTTGGTTGAGTTTCTTTTTCTGTAATTCTTTTATCTTTGTTTCCACTAAAAGTTTACCGACTATTTTACAGGCTTCAGAAAATTCACTCGACATAGTGCGCACTGTGAAAAACACACATATTTTGGTTTTTGAACGCATAGTGTAAACCTTTAATGGCGTGCAAATAGAACTGTCACGACCACTGGCGCCACTAAATCCATGCATGTGTAAACTCACCATTATTCTTTGATTTTCTGCTCAAATTGAATACGGTAGAACCCTTTTGGTATCATCTTCCTCTTGTTTTCTTCTTTTTTTTATTTCTGACAACCCTTCTGACAAAGTTTCCGATAACACTTCTGGTATTTCTGCTCATGCTTTTTCAGCATCCTTGAGCTTTTCATCAGCTTTAGATCCCAAAAAGGTATATTCAACTTTATAGTGATTTTTTGAAGTAAAAAATCATTATAGATAGCTTTTACTTCTGCGCGCAAACAATATCTACATTGTTATCCTTAACATTGTCTTCGGCTAAAAACGTCAGCGCTAATATGATTTTGTATCATCTTACAGAGTATTTTAAATTGTTCAAGGTCGTCTTGCCAACTTCTACTTAGAATTTTTTAACTTCATTACTGACTGTTTTCCATGCAGGTAGGATGTGATCTGTCATACTTTAAACATCAGATCTTGACTTAAATCAACGTCCCAACTGAGAATGTTACCAATCGTCCAACCAGTTGGGTTCTTCTAAAACTGATATGCTGTAGCTGGTCACTGAAGGAAAGAGTGCAGTACTTTTCTGAAAACAAATTCAGTAGGTCTTAAGTAAGTGTCTTTATTGTAAAAGTGCTATGTCAATGACATACGGTAATGTGTGGTACTGAAAGCTTCGAGATTTGATCGATAAAGAGAGTTGAGTTGAAACTTTGAAATATGGTTGTATACAGTATTCGCCAGCTAACTTGATGTCCCAGAAATTACCAACTAAGAGAGACATAGTAATAGTGCCCTGCCTACTCGGCTGCTATTGGTGCTAAAATTTTGACAAATGCCAATTGCATCGAACCTTATTAGGTTGCCATCACTAAATGGACTTGGGCCAATCCTACCGCCTACACTTATCGCTTTCTTTTCTCCATTCCTACCGCCACTTGGTAATAGTAGACCACAACTGCGAATTTTCAAAATAGAGGATTCAACAGTTAGCGATGGGATCGGTCCTTAATAATTGTATACCAATAAAATATCAACGATAGTCTTCAAGTTCTCTCTATTTTATTTCTTCTTGGTCTATGTTTATACGATTTCATTGAATATTTAAAAAAAAATATGTTAAAATAATATTCCTTCTATCAACAATGCATTACCGTTATGGATATGAATATATTAAAGGGACATACGTTTGTTGTTTATATTGCTTTTGACATAATGTCGAGTCAGGCTACAAACCAAAAGGAGTGATGAAAAGTTAAGATATGTAAATATGAGAAATTAAATATTTGTTGTTAAGTTGACAACCATGCCTTATGTGGGATTGAAAAAATTTGAGAGCGCTTCATTTAAATTTTGCTTTTATTTAGATAGTATCGAAAATAAATTAGGAGATCTCATTTTAAATGAAAGCACTGCGTTGTCTGAATGAGAATTTCATTTGTACGTGGTCTCTTTACAGGCCCAGAAACGACGAGATTAATATCAAATGTTCTAATTTAAAGGAGTAAAAATAATGCGTCTTCTGAGGACTGGAAGCTTTCACCACGTAGTTTATTCTTAATTTTTGGAAAAGTAAAAAAGTCGTTAGGATTTGGGTCGGGACTGTAAAGAGGATGGTTCAACAATAGGATGTTTTCTTGCTTTAAAAACTCAATTGTTCTTCGAACTGTGTTGCATTGTCTTGGTGGAGGACCATTTGTTGTTAGGGGTTGGTTTTTCGAAACTCTACCAATCAGCAATAACAGTTCTTTTATCTTGCAGAGGAATTGTTGTTCCATTAAGAAAAGTATGAATTTGGGTTAAATCCTGGAAACGGTACCCAAAACAAAATGTTTGAGCACGCCATTGAATTCTACGCAAATATATATATATAGATATATAGAGTTCCTATCTTTTTGATAACTCTTGTAACGGCATCTTCAAAAAGCACAGATTTTCAAACAAAAATTTGTCAGCATCAAACGTTTCGCAAAAAAGTAGCAACGCTTCGCGAAGACCGCAATGCTCTATCTTTAGCAATCTCACCCAAAATGGGACACACTGTATTTCAAAAGAAAAAATTCTCCCGCTAGCTTGGCGACACAAAATTATTTTACCCATCTATAAATCTGTAATCAAAGGCTATACTTTACTCCTTTGTATAGATATTCAAAAAAATCCTGCATGAATAAATACCTTTCTTTTAATATCCAACCACGCACATTGCTCGGAGTCAGTACTCGACTCCACGCATAAAGTCGAGGTTGAAACCGGCATCGTGTTGAAGTAAAAAAAGCGTGTGTGGCCGAACACTTAGACACGATAGGAATAGGAGTCAATGAATGGTCGACATCCATTCAGAAAACAGTAATAAGTGGATTAGTAAAATCCGTTTAATAATAATTGAATAAGTGCCAGTTACGAAGTAGCCCACCATCGATCCATATACTTAACAGATTTTCAATTATGAATTATTTAACACTATATGTTTACAAACAAGAGGACTAGCAAAACCCCAACTAAAAGTAAAAAAGATGAAAAGTTAGATCAAATCATAGCGTTAATGAAGGAAATGTCTGCAGATCAAAAGGATATGAAATGGGAACAACAACTGATTAAAAACGAGATCAAAGAAACCAAAGATCAACAGGCTCTGTTTAATGAGGAAATATTAAAGTTGAAAGTTGAAAACGAAGTATTGAGAAAAGAAAACCAAGCAATTTAAAAAGAAAATGCAGAAATGAAAACAGAAATGGAAGAGATTAAAAAAACAATGGAAATTATAGATAAAGAAAGAAGAAAGAATAATGTGATGATAAATGGATTAAAACTTAATACTAATGAGCCGTCGAAATTGGTAGAAAATGTCAGAAACTTTTTGAGTCAACAACTAAAAATAAATATCGAGCCTAAAGCAGTTAACAAGATAGGGGAGAAAATGTGTATAGTGGAATGTCAAAAAGAAGCTGATAAAGAAAAAATTATGGCAAATAAAGCTAAATTAAAGGAGAGGAAAGAAGAAAGAGTTTTTATAAATAATGATATGACCAAGAAGGAAAGAGAAAAACAAAAAGAGATAAGGATGTTTGCAAAATTAGAAAGTCAAAAGGGAAAAGACGTAAAAACGGGATACAATAAGGTAACGGTAAATGGGCAAGAATGGAGATGGGATAAAGAAACAAATAGAATGAGAATACTGGAAAAAATACATTCAAAAAACTAAATAAAGAAACAGATATTCATGGTAACAGAGAAAAAGACACAGCAACGGAATTGGATATGAATAAAGCGAAATCAGCAACGGAAATGTGGAGAATTGGAACATGGAATGTAAGAAGTATTTTAGGAAAAGAAGAAGAATTAGAAGAAGAGTTTGAAAATACAAACTTGAGAATACTAGCTATAACAGAGACAAAAAAAAGGACAGGGGATAGTGAAAATGGATAATGGCCATATACTCATATATAGTGGTATTGAAAATGAGAAAAGAGCGGCAGCAGGAGTTGCATGCATAATACATAGAAACTTAGAAGAACAAATTACTGGATGGAGGGGATGGTCGGAAAGATTATTGGTGATGGAAATGAAAGATAAAAATATGAACACAAAAACTATAATAATTGTATATGGACCAAATGAAGACGATACAGTAGGAAATAAAGATAGGTTTTGGGAAGATCTAACTATGGCTACAGAAAATGCAAAAGGAAAAATAATTATACTTGGAGATTTGAATAGCAGAGTGGGAACAAAAGATGACATTTATAGAGCAGTAATAGGAAAACATGGTGAAACATTTAGGAATAATAATGGAGAACGGCTGCTGGATTTTTGCATATTACACAATTTTATTGTAACTAATACATTTTTCCAACATAAAGACATACATAAATATACACGTGTGATGGAAAGCAGAAATGAAAGGTCAATAATAGATTCTTTATTAGTGGAAAAGAGAAATAGAAAGGAAGTATTGGATACCAAAGTTAGAAGAGGACCAGAAATAGAAAGTGACCACTATTTACTTGTAACAAAAATAAGAGAACAAGTAGAAATTACAAACCATAATAGACAAAAATTAGAAAAAACAATAGAATATGAATCGGTCAGATCATACAAACTACAAAACAAAGATATGGCAGAAAAATACAAAATAGCATTATCAGGAAAGTTCTTAAATAATTGTGATATAATGAAAAATGGTAATTTAGAAGAAATGTGGGATTATTTCAAAAAAACCGTATTGGAAACCGCTAAAGAAATATGTGGTTGTAGCAAGAAAACTAATAAGAAAAAACAAACAGCTTGGTGGACGGACGAAATTAAAATAAAAGTAAAATTAAAAAAAGAAGCGTGGAAAATGTATATAAATAACAAAACAACGGAAAACTATGAAATGTACAAAGAGAAGAGGAAAAATGTAAAAGAGATGGTAGCAGTAGCTAAAAGAATGCAGTGGAAAGAATTTGGCGAAAAAATGGAAAGCAATAGTAAATCAAATCAAAAACTGTTTTACAAAACATTGAAGTCATTAAGAAAGGAAAAAACACAAGAAATAACCTGGATAAAAAATAAAAAAGGAGATATACTAAGAAAAGAAAACGAAATAATTGATAGAGGGAACGAGTATTTTGAGGAATTACTAGGAGCAGACAACAAAGTTCAGGACATTAACAAAAAAAAGGATGCAATAATAGAAAATAAAGACATTGTAACACTGAAAGAATTACAGGAGATAATAGATGAATTGAAAAATGGAAAATCTCCAGGAATTGATAAATTAACATCAGAAATGTTCAAGAATTTAGGAGAAACAGGAACAAAAATATTATTGAAAATATACAACACTGCTTGGAGTGAAGAACAGATTCCAGAAGATTGGAAGACAGCCTTAATAGTTTCTATATATAAAAAGGGGGATAGACAAGACTGCAATAATTATAGAGGAATAAATCTACTTAGTACAGCTATGAAAGTCTACGAGAATATTATAGACAGTAAGCTAAGACCACTGATAGAAAATACTCTCGAAGAATCGCAAAGTGGATTTAGAAGAGGGCGAAGCATACAAGACCACATATTTACGGTGAAACAGATAATTGATAAGTTCTCACAAAAAGAAAAAGAGGTATATATGGGATTTATAGATATGGAAAAAGCTTTTGACAAAGTCCCAAAGGGAGAAGTTATGGAAAGTACTAGAAGGAAGGGGGGTAAACTACAAAATAATAGACATAATCAAAAACATTTACAAAAATAATAGAAATTGTGTAATATACAAAAATAAAGCATCAGAATCATTTTCAACACAAGAAGGATTAAGGCAAGGAGGGGGACTAAGTCCATTATTATTTACAATTTTTATTGATGAAATAATTAAAAAATCGTCAATCAAAATGGCAAAACTACACGTTGGATACAGACATTTAGGAAGAGTGGATATATCAGAAGCAGCTTTTGCAGATGATTTAATAATTATGGCAGGGAAAGAGAAGGATTTACAAAAGAATATGGAAATATGGAGCACGGTATCTGAAGAATTTGGAATGACAGTTAATCAAAGCAAAACCAAAGTTATGGTTATAGGACCGCAACAAAAACATTTGAATATACAATTAGATGGAATAAAAATTGAGCAAGCAAGAAGATATAAATACTTGGGAGTAGAAATAGAAGAAAATGGAACGCAGGAAGACGAAATTACCAATAGAGTACAAAAAACGATGAAACTTTATCACACGATGAATTCGACATTTATAAATAAAAAAGAAATTTCCCAGAAAACGAAGTTAAATGTATTTAAAACAATTTACCGGCCAATATTAACATTCAGATGTGAATCTTGGGTATTAACAAAGAGACAAAAGAGTCGAATACAAGCAGTTGAGATGAAGTATCTTAGGCGAGTTAAAGGAGTCACAAAGAAAGACAAACTAAGAAATACGAAAATAAGAGAAGACCTTGACATAGAATCAACACGCTGGTGGGGACATTTACAAAGAATGAACGATACAAGACCAGTTAAAAAAGTATGGCAATCAAAAATACAAAAAAGAACGAAAAGGGGAAGACCAAAACAAACATGGGATGGTGTTATGGTAGGCATACTGCAAGAAAAAGGAAAAACATGGACAGAGGCAAAAACAATGGCAAAAGATAAAAAACAATGGGCTAAATTTGTACATGAATAAAATTCTATCTGGACCAAAGCATCGATGAAAAAATGGATATATGTACTTAAGCATAATGCGATGTAGTTGAAACAAGTATAATTGTAAAAGTATACCCTACACCATACACTATGGTAATTGGGTTTTTGATAATATATATATATATATGTTTACAAACAGTATTACAATGAAATGATTACGGTATAGAGTGATCAGACTAAAACGAAATAAAGTCATTTCTCGTTTGCTTAAGGCGGTATCCCACGGCGCGTGGAGTGGAAAATCGGGAACATGCAGACTTAGCGAGTCGGAAGCCCCAAATCGTTCCCATGGTATCGCACTCTAGATTAGAGGCGTAGGCGGTGAAAATTTCATAGTGATAAAATGTTATGCCAGGCCACGCCATTGGAGCGAGCACTGGTTTTTCGAGGCGTGTGGATCGAGTGAACCCGAGCTTACTTCGAACTGCGTCCAATTTACCGACAAATGGCAGGATCTCCAAGCCGATCAAGAATCGCCATGTCGCCCTTTCCCTCGGCATGAAAATAAACAAATTTGGCCCAAAGGTCCGTATTCATTAGAGCAAATTTGCGCGCACGAACAATTTTCGCTAGGCGAAAAAGTTTTTGGTTAAAATCTGCTCCAGTTGTTGCATAATGTCACGAAATATAGGGATTGGGAGTGCAGCTTTCATGCGTCTACACTAAGCAACTTAAAGGTCGAAACTCACTTATCAGCACCTCATAGGAACAGCGTCCATCACCAGCAGATTTTATTTCTTATGTGTATTTAAATGTAAGCGCGTCTACCTAACAACATCAGCACAGCACCGACAAGACACGTCAACGCCTCAACCACAACACATTTCTTAGAGAGTGCGGTGCTGATTGGTGCTGATCCCGTGTCGATGCGTTAAGTGAACCCATACACATCCGTCAAGTTGACCACTCGACGGTGCTGTGACGATAATTGTCAGGTGCTGTGCTGTTGAGTGAGTTTCGGCCTTTCGCGTAAATATCCTTTGTTGTTTACCAGAAACCGACAGCCGGTGGAGCGCGTTCGTGCGTGCTCAAACCTTTCGCGAACAGTTTTTTGCCCGGTACACATTTGAGCATTTTTGCGCGTAAAGGCCCGTCCACACTGCTTTTAAAATTGCCGGTTTTGAACGAACAGTTATGAACGTTCGATTAGAACCTATAGTGTGGATGAAGAAAACCGTCGGATTTGCGCGCGTTCAAAACTTCCAAGTTCAAGGTTCATTCAAGTCTGAAGTTTGAAGGGTTGCCACATTTTTCAGTCTAGTTTGGATGCGCTCTCGGTTTTGGGGACAGAAAAATATTTTGTCCGAAAGTCCTTTATTAGTCCAGGCAACGAAGACCAAAAAATACCAAATAGCGGAAATAATTCATGTAGAAGCCAATTTTGGCACACTTGTAGGGGAAGGTGTCCTTAGCAACATACTAAAAGTACTGAAGGGTGGGGGTCTCTAAAGGTCCCTTTTTCAGTTTTTGGTTAATTACTCGAAGAGCCACAATAGACTCTTGCGAGTCGCAGTGGAGGGCCTTATAGACCCACTCATCAAAAACCTAACCTAGCCTAATTACTCGAAAAATACTGCCTCTAGCGAAATAATGTGAATATATCAAATAATCTACATAAAATTCTCTATAAAAAAAGTTCTATACACTTTTTTGCTAGGATCAATGCTTAAGGAGATATGGAGGGTGAAAATGGAAAATTGTAAAAAAAGTTTTCATTTTTGAAAATGAAATGTTTATTATTAAAAATAAACTACGATGTTTTGCCAGCAGAGGACAACGCAACGCTCGGTCTCACCAAGAGCACCGTTGTCGTAGATGACGGTTTCCTTCTCTACTGCATGAAGTGGAAACAGTCCTCCGACGTTTCATCAATTTGCCATCAATACATTGCCTATGTACAGAAACATTACGGTGAAAATTGTATGGTGGTTTTTGATGGTTATAGTGATGTCGACAGCACAAAACGAGCGAAGAGGGATCACAAAAACTTCTGTTAACATCAACTTTCATGAAAGCACGGCCATCACAGTTCAACAAGAGCATTTTCTTACTAACGAAAGGAACAAAACAAGGCTGATTCACTTGCTCAGTGAGAAAATGACAGCAGCCGGGATTAAAACAACTGTTGCTACAGGAGATGCTGACGGCACTATTGTGAGGTGCGGGTTGGATAAAGCTGCAGTACATCCAACTGTAGTAATAGTTGGGGAGGATGTGGACTTAATAGTTCTCCTCAATGAATTGGCACTACAATCAATCAATATGTACTTCATGAAGCCAGGTCGTCGGAATGTGGAGACCAAATTGTTTTCAGTGCGGCAACTTCAAAAACTTCCAATCGCCAAAACGATTCTCCTTCTCCATAGTTTCTCCGGATGCGTCACCACCTCGGCGATGCATGGAAAGAGTAAAGTGGGAATCGCTAAGCTCTTCACAGTAAATCCTGGCCTTACTCAAGAGATTTCAGCAATATTCAAGGATCCCTCAGCATGATCTGAGGATATTGAACAGGCTGGCGAGAAGCTTTTTTGGCTGTATACAAGGCAACCTGAACGAACATCGGTACTCGGCATTTTTGAAAGCATCAACGAAGCCCAAATCAGACATGGCCACTCTTCCTCCAACCAGAGGAGCTTCAAAGCAACACTTGCTCAGAGTATATCTACAGATAAATCCATTTACATGTAGCTTTAAATACTTAGTACTTTCTTTAAATTACAAATATTAATTTGTGATGAATTATTACGTTGGTCTCATTACTTGCTTACAGATACAACAGTGGCTTGGCAACCCCCTACCACCCATCCAATGGGGCTGGGTTAAGGGAGATGATGGGATCCTTAACCCAGGGTTAAGGGAGATGATGGGATCCTTAACCCAGTTAAAACGAACCACCCTGTGGCACCCGACTCCGTTTTGAAAATGATCTTTTGCCGATGCAGATGAAAGTTTAGATTTCGATGAAATTTAATGTTCAAGATACATCATTAAACACTAATTACTTCATTTTCAACAATAAACATATTATTTTTAACTACAAAATTTTTATTTTTAAAAATAAAAACTTTTTTAAATTTTCCATTTCCCCCGTCCATATCTCCTTAAGCATTGATCCAAGCAAAAAAGTGTATAGAACTTTTTTTATAGAAAATTTTATGTAGATTTATTTAGTTAGAGGCAGAGAAGTTTTTTCGTTAAAGGCAGTATTTTTCGAGTTATTAACAAAAAACTGAAAAAAAGGAACCTTTAGAGACCCTCCCACCCTTAGCTTCACTCCCACCCTTCAGTACTTTTAGTATGTTGTTAAGAACACCTTCCCCTACAAGTGTGCAAAAATTGGCTTCTACATGAATTATTTCCGCTATTTTTCCTTCGTTGCCTGGACTAAGAAGACAATAGAAGTCGGAGGGGGTCACATAAAACATTTAAGTTAAATTTGCTCTTTTTATGTTGAGTTGTTTTTAATTCTGATTTACGTTACAATTTTTTTTATTGTAATTTGAAATCCCTTTCTGAGACTCTGAACTGTTCAGAACTGTGTAGAAATGATGTTTACGTCATATTTTGTCATCAAAAGTTTCGTCAAAAAAAGTTGCCAGTTGATTTCATCATCAGGAATCATTTACGTGGCGCCTCCTGTAACAAAATAAAGAATATTATTCCTTGTTTAAAATTATGCCTCTGTACCAATTTTGATAACAATTGATAAATAATTAGCAAAAATTTAACGCTCTAAATATTTTTCCACATCAAAATTTTATTAAGGCATATTTGTCCTATCGCCACATATTTCCTTAGCCTATGTCTCAATAGTTATAATTCACCCTGTATAACAATAATAAACAACACTAAATTCCCTGTGCTGTAAGCCTTGTGCATATTTTTTCCAGTAGGAAAAATTCAGATATCATCATCATCATCATCAATCATAATAATGGCTCTTATAAAGCACCGTATTCTCCCTCCTTGATAAATATCGTTTTCCATATCCGTCCCACGTTGAAAAAAATCCAGGCAATAACAAAGTATCATTTCCTGCAAACTGGAAAAAAATCTTCAATACATTAAGTATACATTGGAAACTAGATACACTGCCGGTGGATCACCAATTTGATAAGAACGATTGGTAACCTAATGATTACAGTGAGCCGTGCCTGCATGTGGCCAATCAAGTTTGACATGCAGGAAGTTGTTGATGGTCCCATGAGAGTTAATCATTATTATGCAGTGTTTGTTATATAGTACAGTATAATTATGTTTATTTATTTTTATAAAATAAATAACAGCAAGTTTCTAATATGGTATAGTTAATTTGAAATCATTAATTTAAAACATTGCTAAATTTCAAGAAAATTTTGTTAATCGGAGTATTGCTCATTAAAATGATCGCCTCTCACATCTACACTTTGAACGAGGTACTTGAACAGTTTTCTGATGATGTAAAACGCTTGCCACGCCATTTTCGAAGAGGAACAAATAATTTAACCAAACTTCCCTTGGTATTCAGTGGTAGAACTAATAGGGGCTTTTTAGTTCACTCTACTGAAGGGAAATGAAGATGCGAAATATTTGGATTCATAAAAGTATGCTCCCAATAAAAAAACCACATAGATAAAATAATGTTAAATAATAAAAATAGTATTAATAAATTGTAATGCTTCAAATCTATTCAACGTAAGTCAGTACCTAATTGTTTTATTGGGTTCAATCAATAAGACTGTCCTGGGTATACCAGAACTAGAGGTCAGTACCAGTTCATAGATCATGAGCATCCAATTCAGATCCCTTTAAATCTGACAAACAGAACTATCCCAGACCAGATGAAGGGCCTACTGGAATAAGAGACCATGTTTAAGGCAAGCCTCTATCAAAACTCAAAGCAGAAGCCTGCTAAACATGGTCAGTGATGAGATCAAATCTATAATTGAAATACTTATTGAACACTGCAGACTAAACTCCAATTTGGGTAGAATAGGGCTAGTAGTATCTTATCTTCCTATAAGAGATTCTGTGCTAGTGTATGGCTGCTGAAAGAGTAAGACTACAGACTCTTAGAGTTGTGCTTGTGCTCTATGAGGATGTAGTGTAGATGGACTCACCAATTTGGATTGAGGCACAATGTACAGTATTGTCAACGGTGCGGCTCTGAAAAGACCAATCACAGAAACCAAAACAAACTTAATTTACCACTGAACACAGCTTACACTACGATTACACCAACACTTTAAGCGCGGGTCACAAGGTTAATAGCCAGCCGCGATTTGATGAAGACGCTATTGTCAACTATCAGCTTGGTGTGATTGCTGGCACCACCTGGCGAATATTTCCAGCGACTGGCAAAGTTAGACATGTTCAACTTTTGGTAGCAGGTAGCGGCGACTAGCGGGTCACGTGACCCTCTCCCAGCACTTGCCGCCAGCCAACAGCGCAGTGAACTGGTGATTAGCCAGCCGTCACAATGTTGCTGCTTGCTGGTAGAAGCAGTCGATAATGAGAGCCGTTGCTAGCTAGTGCTACAGTATTCGCCAACTAACTTGATGTCCTAAATGCTTTCTAGGGAGCTATTGACGCCGCCCATCCGATAACTGTAAACAGTGCCGTGCAAGATCTGAGGATACGCTTTCTGTTACAAATTAACACAACTTGTACAATTAATAAAGTAAAGCCCGTCCGGAAATATATGATCCTAACTTAATAAATAATATTTAATTCTTTGTTATAATTATTGGTATATTGATTTAAATAGAAACGGATCTGCTTTATACCTGAATTCTGAGTACATAAATAATATTTTAACAATAAGGTACCCATTACAATAACATGTTATTTATCTAATTGAAGATTATGAAGTTAGGATCTTATATTTCCGGACGGTCTATAATTAAAATTTGTTAGAAACTAAATAATTTCTTCCAGGTAGTAATGAGAATAAAAGAAACACAAGATAATGGGAAATTATTTAAGCTAGGTATATTTCTAAGTATAGGTATAAACAGTTTTTATCTTTACGAAGAATCTGACCCACTGCCGCTACTGGAATCACTTTCATCTAGAGTAATTACAAGAGGGTTGACGTCATAAAACATATCTGTTTGAAGTTCTCTATCAAAATATGAGTCTTCTATTGTTATGGTATCTTCATCACTTTTTAATGTCTCAAAATAATTAAACACTCTATATATCACTTGACGAGTTTGTCCTTCAGTACATTTACGATTTTCTTCATTAACGGCTGACATTTTTACAAACACTTTATTGTACAAAGCAGAAACAATAACTGTGTGACGCTAAGCTACTGAAAATCTTAACACCTGATAATGTTCGATGCAATTGGCGTTTGTCAAAATTTTACCACCAATAGCGGCCGAGTAGGCAGGGCACTATTACTCTGTCTCTCTTAGTTGGTAATTTCTGGGACATCAAGTTAGTTGGCGAATACTTCCAATCGCTGATCAACAGCAGCTGGCAACCTAGTGTGACCCCCACTTTACACTATCTTACTCGCGTTTCGATAACCAAGTTATTTTCTTCAGGTAGTTTATCTTCATTGTCTGAAGAATATAACTTGGTTATCGAAAAGCGCGTAAGATAGTGTAAAGTGGTAGTGTTGGTGTAGTGGTAATGTAAACTGTGTTCAGTGTCGAGTATCGCCAAGGGTTCCAAAATTCTCAACTTGGTTACAAAATTCATTTGTTTTATAGAACAAGTAACAATTCTTCATCGTGACATTCAATTACTAACCTTTTAAGTTATATTTAGAAAAATTTTATGCAGTGAAAACATTTTTTTGCAGTACTTCGGATTCTGACATTGTAAATAACTTTAAAATTATCATCATCAAAATATTCATGTAGATGTATTTCTTTATATATTTTTATTATTTTTAAACGTGAAAGTTACAATTTTGACCAAATATTGACACATAATTCCTGTTCTATGATCTGACTGTCCAAAAAAAATATAACAATAATACAGACGTCCAATAACCCACCAAAGCCGACACTCCCCTCTAACTGTATCACTGTCACCTATACCGACAATGAAATGCGCATAATCATCAGGGGAATTAACAGACCAATAAATAATGTCCATTTATGCGTTTCATTATAATAATAGGATCAGTTTTGATATGCTGTCAAGGGTCATTTTCATATTTGCTTTGTTGTAGAACTCAAATTGTGGGTGGTGTCTCTGATATAATTCGTAATGTGGGTGTTTGAACGATAAAAATTGTACTTTATACAAAAAAAAGCATATGAATGCGTATCCGTATATGTATCACAACTAAAGTAATAGTAATAAATAAGAATTTTTTTTTATTAAAAATCCGTAACAAAAAGATTCTTTAAATCCATTTTATTAGTAACGAGTGACCCGCAACTGCTCCTCTCTAATAGATAGATAAGAAGATAAATTAATTTTTTATTTTCATACAAATAAATTAATTTAATAGATAAATTAACCCCGTGTAAAAATTGCATCATATAAATTTTCACAAATAAATTAATTCCTTATAAAAATTTTGTTGTGCGCCCATGGTACATGGAAATTTTTGCAAATACATTAATCCTCTTTAAAATTTTATCGTACGCCCATGATGAAGAAGTTTCTACAAATATATGATCCTCCTTTAAAAATTTTATCATCCGCCCATGATAAATTAATCCTCTATAAACAATTTCATTGCATGCCTATGATAGAAAAAAATTTCTCAAATAAACTAATTCCCTATAAAAATTTTATCCGACGCCTATGATGGAAGGAAATTTTTTACAAATAAATTATAACTCGACCATAAGATGCGCTTTTACAAACCCCGTCCATCGACACAGAGAGCTCATTTGATGTTACTGTTTCTTACTGTTAACATCACAAAAATTCCAGAGGCGTAGTAAATTTTTATATTATCTGTTTTGTGTTGATTTGATTTTACTTCAGAGTGTTAGGATTCATAATAAAGTTTTAAGTGGCCGTTTTAGTTAGTAATTTAATAAAATTTATGAAGGAAGAAGCAGCACAAATGAAACCTATTATTCCATTTAACAAAGTAAGTATTTGAATATATTTACCACAATGCATTTTATAGAAGAATAGCATGTATGTGTACACTTTTTAATTATTAATTTTATTATCACTTAGCAAAATTAGACTTTGCAAATGTAAATTCTTTAAAGGATGATGTCCCAATAATTTTTTAATAACGCTGACTATTTATTTTAGATCGGCGAACGAGTATCAGCTGCTGTTGGTGTTAGCTTGCGAACCGTTCCTCGAATTTCCAGTGAGTCCAAATCAGTGGAAAAACACGAAGTAGCCTCGTTTTCTACTCCACCAAAGAAAAGGCCTGACAAAAAGACAAAAACAATGTTAGATGACGTTGGCAAGACCCAGTTAAGAAACAGTATTTTAAATTAGCATACATCTCATAAAACTATACCTGCGCTGAAGAAAGTGCATCAACATTTTTGCGAAGAATTTGAATATGATGGGTGTAAAGAATCGCTTCGAAAAGAAATGCACCTAATAGGTTTTAGATGGAGAAAAATAAGAAACGATCGAAAAGTATTAGTGGACATTTACGCCTAGAATTCTTAAGGAAAATGAAGCAATATAGGGAAAACGGAAGGACAATTGTTTATACAGATGAGACCTATATTCATTCCAGTCATACTCACAATAAAAGCTGGAGTAACAAAGAAAATTTGGGACTCTTAAAACCGACTAGTAAAGACTCTCGGATGATTATTGTTCATGCAGGCAGTGAAGCAGGATTTATTCCAGGTGCATACATTCGTTGGAAATCAAATTGCAAAACTGGAGACTACCATAATGAAATGAATTACGAAAATTTTGAAAAACGGGTTAAAGAAAAGCTAATTCCAAATTTACCTGCGGGTAGTGTTCTTGTGTTGGACAATGCGCCTTATCACAACAAACTTGTTGAAAAAACACCTACATCCACAACAAAAAAAATGAAATGCAGGAATGGCTGAGAAAAAGAGGCATTTTATTTGATAATGGTTTCCTAAAACCGCAGTTATATGCAATTATACAAAATGTAAGACCTAAATACAATATATCGACGAACTTCTGATAACGCTCGGATTTGATGTAATAAGATTACCGCCATATCACCCCGAACTAAATCCAATAGAATTAGTTTGGGGTGCAATGAAACACTTTGTTGCGGAAAAAAATGTCGATTTCAATTTCAACAAAGTTGCCCATTATTGCGACGAATTTTTTGAAAATTTTACTCCGGAAATGTGGAAATCAAGGTGTTAACATGCAATAAAATTCGAAAAAGAATATAGTGAAAAAGAAACATTTCTAGATCAAATTATTGATGATTTTATAATTGATCTGGAAAATGATTCTGACGAAAGTGAGTCTGATTCCGAGGAAGAATATTTTTCGGATAAGGATGAAAGCTTTGACTTTAAATTTTGAAGAAATTGAAGGCACTTCATCCACTTCATAAATATAAAAATTTGAATTATGGCTATTAAAAATCGTTTACCTAAATATTGTAAATATAACACCTGTTTAAATATATTTTAAAACATTAAAATTGTTTGTTATGGATTATATGCTTTTAGACCTTAATTTATTTTCCATTATGTTAAAATAAACCTTTTATAAACCTTAAACAATAATAATAGGTTATACTTTTTTGTCTCATAACTTGTATTATAAACAAAAATATTAAAAAATCCAATATTAAATAAACAAATGTTACTGTAAATTTTAATTAAATAAATAAAAATATAAGATAAATTCGGTATTTTTACAATTAAAAATTTAACCCAAGCCCCTCTGATTTATACGACACTGGTGTTGCAAGCCGCCTTACCCATAGATAAACCACCCGTACCGTCGTAAAAATGTCTTCTATCTCTATTCAGGCACTCTTTAACTCTTTCTGGTCCGCGCATACCCAAAGTGCCAACCTAGGACGGTGGAGTTATAATTCCTTATTAAAATTTTATTGCACGCCCATGGTAGATGAAAATTTTTGCAAATAACTCCGTCTGGGTCTGTTCAATTGGGAATTCAATTTTTGCTTCCTTGCTACTAATATAAACAGAGTCGGCTTCAGGAGCAAATTGTAAAGTTCATCAATTGCAAAAGCTCGTGATCTGCTGGCATATGCTTAATCAAAGGAAAATGTCGGCAAGTGAGACGAATCTGGAGAAACTTTAGAATAGCGAAGGGCCCATGGAAGTTCGTTTTTAAAATTCAATAAAAAAACTGTTTCATAAATTAAATTTCTAATAAAACTAATACTAAACTTCTAATAAATAATTTCAAGATAAAATGTTTTTGGGACAATTTTAGGTCCATATTCTGACAATTTTTAAAAAAAATAAATGAAAATGGCATTTGTCATTTGATGGGCAAATTGTATGTAGTTGAAGCAGAAGAATCAAAATATACAGAGAGATTCATTAAAATTTTTAATATGTACACAATTTAAACCGGAAGTCGGCCATATTGATTTTATATGTGAAAAAATTTAATATTGACCCAAAATTTGAACAGAATCTATCTATTAATTTAAAAGTTACAGGGGTGGCCCATGACTAATTTACTTACTTACTAATTTATGTGACATGGGATGATTGGAATTATATGGTATAGTTACATCAGTATGTGCTGGTTTTCTGTAAATTGAAAAATCAAGTATATTATTGACTCTTTGAATTTTAATATCAAGAAAATTGATTGAGTTATTTTCTTCAACTTCTAATGTAAATTTAATTTTTGGATGTAAATTATCTATTAATACATCTAATTGTCGTTCACTACCTACAAAACAAGCTAATATGTCATCTACATACCTATACCAAAATAAGATATTTTTTTAAATGTTACATTCAAAGATTTTTCTTTCAAAACTGTCCATAAAAATGTTTGCTAACATTGTTGATATAGGGCTTCCCATTGATAAACCTTCATTTTGAATATATACCTTATTATCAAAAGTAAAATAATTCTGATTAATACATACATCAAACAAATTAAGTATATCTGATATTATTCCCGGATTGATATTTTTATCTTCTAGTAATTTTTTAACAAGTGTTATGCACTCTTTTGGAGGAATTTTAGAGAACATATCGGTAACATCAAAAGAAATGAGTTTAGAGTTATCTTTTACGTTGTATGTTTTTAATTGTTTCATAAGTTCTATTAAATTTTCAATTGAGTATTTAGATATACATCCATAGCTATTAAGTATATTGATAAGTTTTTTAGCTAACTTATTATTAAGAGTATTAACGAAAGAAACTACAGGTCTAATTGGTTTACTTTATGTAATTTAACAGTACTATATAATTGTGGAGACTGAGGATTTTTATTAATCATGTATATTTTCTCATAATCATTGAAAACATAATTTGAACTATTGACAATCTCTCTAACATTATTAGAAAACTTTTCTGTTGGGTCAGCCCTTAGAATTTTTACACAAGATTCTGAAAAATTATTAACTTTAGATTTATTTTCTTCGGATTTTAAAATGAAAGTGGCATTTCCCTTGTCAGATTGTGTTATTGTGAGGTTATAATCTTCTACTTCCTGTTTAATTGAATTTAATGCTGAAATATCATTTTTTGTTTGACGTTTAACCTTTGAAGGTTTGGTATTTTTAATCAAATTAGCAATTTGTAACTTTTCATAAAGAAAACTATTTGACTGAGATTTTAAAGCTATTTCTGACTCTGTAGCTAAAATTTCTTTAATACTTTTCGTGAATTTTGGTTGCTGTATTTTAAGCCTTTATTTAAAAATTCGATCTCACTATTTGTGAAGTTAGTGTCTGAAAGGTTTTCGAATCGTGTTGCAAAGTGTATTGGTGTGTAAGTACTTACTGTTTTATGATGTTCAGTGTATTGAATGTTATGTTTTATGTATTCCAGTTGTTGTAGTTTTCGTTCTTGTTTGAAGCACAATAGATACAAGAAACTTTCCTCAGGAACTAAGTAGAAGTAAAGGGGCACAATAGATCTTTTAGGTCTCAGTGAATGTCACCCAATTTACATACATACAACCACTGAACCTGGTAGATTTCTACTTCACGCGATACAATTCTACCGACCAACTCTATATTTTCTCATTAAACAAACATCAAACTGTTTTTATTTTAATGTTGTCGTTATCTGTCACCTTATTTATCAATTATTTTATTAGCATCCTTTTACTACATATTCGTGATATATTTATTATGGTTAAAAGGTAACACCATAAACACCTCTCCCAGTAATATAAATAATTTAGTATCTCATAGAGACATTCCAAGTACATTCATATGACAATCTCTTGTCAAGCGTAGCTAACGCTTACGGTTTCTACGTTTCTTCCATTCTACACAACAAGAATGAAGATGCAAATTTTCTTCGTAGGAAGGACGTTGTCGCGGAGGTCGATTATTTGATGGGTGGAGTTGTCAATACCACACATTTTAAAAGCTAATAATAACATTGTTTTTTATACTCTTTTTTTTTGTAGGGTGGTTGAATAAATCAGGCTTTCAATGGCGAATAATTAATATATGTTTTAGTTTAAAAATGTGATAATTTATTATATTACAAGGCCCACACCAAGATCTTTGGTGTATATGTATACCCTACATATTTTAGTCCAAGAGATCTATTATCCGTTTTGGAGCTAGGTCTGTAACCTGATCAGGCTCTAAGTAAACCTGTTCCAGGTATTTAAAGCGTTGGCGGACGATTACCCTGCAATTGTCGTTTCATCGCAGAATCTGCATGTTCCACTGTCCTCTTATTATGCCTATTTAACAGAGACGGTGTCTGAGTGAGCAGCGTGATAATTCCTGTGATTACTCTGCGATCAGATTTATGAGTGAGCAGACCTTTTTGCCTGTCTTTGACCTGGAGTATTTTTCTAGTACGCTGCACTATGTTCCTTTTCCCATTTTCGGACTTCTTTCACAATGCTACTTTTTAGGATACCACAAAATGGTTCAGTTTGGGGGATCACGACAAGTAGAATTCTAGTTATTTGTTAATTTACTACCAATTATTTGATCCTTCCCTTGGAAATATTCTAACATCATTTTTTTGCTTTTCCGAAGCTTTTCCTCCGCGTCCACGTAATTCATTATTTAGAATGTTTTGATCCATTTCATACAACACTTTTAAACAGACATACATAAAACATAACCATAAAATTGGAATAATTTGACAGTGTCAAGAAGAGCGAACGCTTTATTTACGGTATTGCCAAATTTCTCATTTCGCTTAAGGACGCCCTTTAACGAATATCCTCAAGAATTGCACAGTAGTAAAGTCTTCGCTAACTACTGCTCGTTATGCAGCGAATTTGCTCGATAGCGAGTGATGTCTAGAATTGGGCTCTAGGTATCATGACACTTCTATTTGGGCAACCCCTTAAGTCTCCGATCGCTTTCGTTCTCGCTTGAAAACGACACCCGCACGGCGCACATCTATCGACACTAGTCGTTAACATATTACTATTGCCATCTGTTACACAAGTAAAACAAAGACGCAAACAAACAGCTTTAGTAAACCATTCTAATTTCTAACCTAAAACTTCTACAGCAAGCACCAAACGTGATGGCGAGCCCGCCCCCATGCGCACAAACTCATTTTCAATGCCAACTCCCACTACAGCTCTTGCAAGACATATAAATGATCTGTACAGAGGCGTATCATTAGTTTTCCTCCAATTCTGTTGGCGTTTGGCATTGTCTGAATAATTTTTTATTGTAGGTACGACACTGACCGGCTAGGGGCTTATCGTAATCCAATAGTAATTTAGTTGGAAGAGTCTATACCTGCGCAATCTCTCGCCATCACGTTTGGCGCTTACAGTAAAATCATAGAGAATATTTCAGAATCAAAGTAAAGAACTTATTTATTTCTCTATCCCTAAAATGAGGGTAAACTCCGAACACTGGGAAGTGATTTGCAATTTTTCTGGGAAAAATCCATGCAAATTTATAGTTTGGCAAACATATCTGAAGCTGTGAAAGGAATGCTGCCGAAAACATTCGATATTGCCTCGTTTAACTATAAAAAAGCCAAAGTGCTTAAAACCGGCAACGCCGTGCGAAATTAATATTATTGCGTACTCCGAACGAACTTAGTTGGTGAAGATCGGCCCGTTGCTAAGCAACCACCTCACATGCTATTGGCAAGCTTGTGCGTGTGTTCTTCCTTCACACTTCGACTATTGACTAGGGATGCGCGATACTATCCGATATTCCAGTATATCGATACTTTTACTTCCGATACTCGAAATTTTGTATCGATACTATGCTTTTCGATGCATTCCAAGTATCGATAAATTTCTAGTGTATCGATACCTCGGGATTTTTAGTGGTAGCGGCAAGTGGCGTTATCTATATTGATGAGCGATATCGTGATTTTTTAATCACGTTGTGAAATGATATCGTGCTTTTTTTAACGAAACTAAAAATAAAACACGAAAAATGCAGTTTTTTTGAGGTTATGTGAAAAAGTCACTAATGAAAAAGTTGTAGATTTTCACAAGATCTACAACTTTTATAATCAACTTTTTATTCTAGGAACTCAACTTTGGCCGGAAATCGCAATAGTGTCTTTTTCCACCCCCTTAAAAAGTGTTTTACCGAAAAAACGTTTTAACTCGAAAAATCTCCAATATTTCAATTTTAAATTTTTTTTCATGGTTTGTGACTATCAAAGCTACCTTCTACTAAATTTTCATCAAAATCGAACATTTTTTAACGAAACCAAAAATAAAAAACGAAAAATGCAGTTTTTTGCGTTTTTCGAGCTAATTTTGAGGTTATGTGAAAAAGTCACCAATGAAAAAGTTGTAGATTTTCTCAAGATCTACAACTTTTATGATCAACTTTTTATTCTAGGAACTCAACTTTGGCCGGAAATCGCAATTATGTCTTTTTCCACCCCCTAAAAAAAGTGTGTTTTACCGAAAAAACGTTATAACTCGAAAAATCTCCAATATTTCAATTTGAAATTTTTTTTCATGGTTTGTGACTATCAAAGCTACCTTCTCCTAAATTTTCATCAAAATCGAACATTTTTTAACGAAACCAAAAATAAAAAACGAAAATTGCAGTTTTTTGCGTTTTTCGAGCTAATTTTGAGGTTATATGAAAAAGTCACTAATGAAAAAGTTGTAGATTTTCTCAAGATCTACAACTTTTATAATCAACTTTTTATTGTAGGAACTCAACTTTGGCCGAAAATCGCAATAATGTCTTTTTCCACCCCCCAAAAAAGTGTGTTTTACCGAAAAAACGTTATAACTCGAAAAATTTCCAATATTTCCATTTGAAATTTTTTTTCATGGTTTGTGACTATCAAAACTACCTTCTACTAAATTTTCATCAAAATCTAACATTTTTTGACGAAATCAAAAATAAAAAACGAAAAATGCAATTTTTTGCGTTTTTCGAGCTAATTTTGAGGTTATATGAAAAAGTCACTAATGAAAAAGTTGTAGATTTTCTCAAGATCTACAACTTTTATCATCAACTTTTTATTCTAGGAACTCAACTTTGGCCGGAAATCGCAATAATGTCTTTTTCCACCCCCCAAAAAAGTGTGTTTTACCGAAAAAACGTTATAACTCGAAAAATTTTCAATATTTCAATTTGAAATTTTTTTTCATGGTTTGTGACTATCAAAGCTACCTTCTACTAAATTTTCATCAAAATATAACATTTTTTAACGAAACCAAAAATAAAAAACGAAAAATGCAATTTTTTGCGTTTTTCGAGCTAATTTTGAAGTTATGTGAAAAAGTCACCAATTAAAAGGTTGTAGATTTTCTCAAGGTCAACAACTTTTATGATCAACTTTTTTCTCTAGAACCTCAACTTTGGCCGGAAATCGCAATAATGTCTTTTTCCACCCCCCAAAAAGGTGATTTTTACCGAAAAAACGTCAAAATTAGGAAAATCTCGGATCGTTTACTTATCGATCCGTATCGATACCAAATATCGATACTTTCTAGTGTATCGCGCAACCCTACTATTGACTGAGGTTGATTATCGTCCGACACAAATCTTTAGATAGGTTTGCCAAACTATACCAATTAACTTGCTAAAAGGGGCAGCATCCTCTACCTGCAATAAAAAACAGAGTAGGAGGTACTAATGAATATTGAGCTAGAAGTACATAATTCAAACTTACCTTAAATTTAAATACAGAGCACTAAAATAAAATACCACCATACTTAAGTTATGTATCTGTTGACAATTACAACACCTTTGGGCAAAAATATCAATCTAGTCTGTCAATTATATGTCATAACGTGTCGTAAATTTTTTTAAACAATAAATTTGTACCAGTTGCACAATCGTGTAATATTTTTACGAAATCACATATAAACAGTTGACATGCAACACACTTTGAACACCGCGCTGGACGAATTTGAAATTGTGACCTGCAAATATGCAGTTTGTATGGTGTAGAATTTCTTCGGTGCTGGCGATGGCGGTCTAATAGGTAAACAACGACTAAAGGTCAACGTCTGCTCATTTCCAATGGATTATCTGGCATAAATATAGTCATTAGCGCACTGGTAAATTAGTTCAGCAGGATTTTTATCGTAACAAAACGAATCTACAATTGCAACCGCTCATAGCTAGAAATAGAGAATGGATAAGCTAAAAACGCCATACTCGAATTCTTTATTTTTTGTCTTGAAATATTCCTAAAGAAATTCATTCAGAATATTTAACTTCACTTCATAGTAACTGATTTGTTCTTAAACAATTACATGAACATAAAATTTTAAGAAATACCGTGAAAATACCGAGCAATGCTTACAGAAATGAAGAAGTGCGGGGGCTTTATGTAATTATTGGTCTTAGTAAAAGTGGAGAGACACCAATGACTTGGTTCATCTTCGACATGAATGATTTAATTAGGCGGAGTATTATATCATTGCAAATTAGGTCTATTGTGCCCCCTAATCATAGCTCTTCTATGAAGTGCAGGATCCCTTGGGGTTTCAAAGAGGCCTTAAGCTTCTTGTTGTACGGGTGTTATAATGCCCTTAGAGAGAAGTACTAACGATTCTTAGTTGGTTTTTGCTAAAGCTTAACAGTATCTTTTCCGCATGATGATCCCGAGATATATTTTGGACTGGTTCAGTCATTACCAGAGGTATGCTTTGTCTTTTCCTTCTTTCCTTACTAGTTCTGCCCTAAAAGGATTAAGCCCAATACCACAGAACAGTTCAGGTACTATAAAGGAGCCTTCCTGGATAGCTCATCTAATTTCCTTGCTCAATATTTTGGACTAGTTCATTCTTGGAAGTCATTACCATTAGTATGTTCTGTCTTTTTCTTCTCTTCTTTACTAGTTCTGCCCTAAAAGCATTAAGCCCAATACCACAGAACAGTTCTGGTTCTATAAAGGAGCCTTCCTGGCTAGCTCATCTAATTTCCTTGCTCAATATTTTGGATTGGTTCAATCCTGGAAGTCTTTACCAGTAGTATGCTCTGTCTTTTTCTTCTCTTCTCCACTAGTTCTGCCCTAAAAGCATTAGGCCCAATACCACAGAACAGTTCAGGTCCTATAAAGGATCCTTTCTGGCTAGCTCATATAATTTCCTTGCTCAATGTTTTGGACTGTTTCATTGATGGAAATCATTACAAGAAGTATGCTATGTCTTTTTCTTCTCTTCTTTACTAGTTCTGTCCTAAAAGCACTATGCCCAATACCACAGAACTGTTCAGGTCCTATTAACGATCCTTTCTGGCTAGCTCATCTAATTTCCCTGCTCAATGTTTTTGACTGGTTCATTCCTGGAAGTCATTACAAAAAGTATGCTATGTCTTTTTCTTCCCTCCTTTACTAGTTATGCCCTAAAAGCATTAGGCCCAATACCACAGAACAGTTCAGGTTCTATAAAGGATCCTTTCTGGCTAGCTCATCTAATTTCCTTGCTCAATATTTTGGACTAGTTCATTCCTGGAAGTCATTACAAGAAGTATGCTTTGTCTTTTTCTTCTCTTTTCTACTAGTTCTGTCCTAACAGTATTAGGCCCAATACCACAGAATAGTTCAGTAAAGGAGCATTCCTCGCTAGCTGATCAGCTATTTAATTTCCTTGCTTACCACCATGGCTTGGTGTCCATAGCAAGAAGGCTATCCTATTGCCTCATAGTCCATTAAGTTTGCTATTCTCAGCACATTCATGGCTGCTTGTCTTCGACATGCACGTTCTGGTTGGTTATTTCGAAGTATGCAATCCAACTGGTTGAAGATGTTAAAAATATCTGCATCAACCAGCTAATATTAAATCTTACACGTCACTGGACAATTTTGAACTTTTTGCATTTCTTTTATTTTGTTTGTTTGTTATTGATATAAATAACGAGATAATTAATATTTATTTATTGATTTCATTGAGTTTATTTGCAATATTGAAGTTCGTCAGTTAAAATGTTGAAAAAATGTGGTTGCCTTAACGAATTTGCTATTTTCTTGGTACGTTTATGTAAAGCAAAACATTTGGCGCTTAATGTTAACTATTACAAGACTGCAATGAAACGCATCATACCTCACCGGAGCAGGGTCAAATCGTGTCAGTTTATTTGGCACACTGACAAGAAAAATACGAATATGTATGTGATCCTTGATACCCCGTCGAATAAATAATGAAGTTCAGTTTTTGGTTGAATAGGTAACGAAGTTTCCTTGAAAATACCTACAAATTCGTATTATAAATGTTTTGTGAATTGCTCTCATTCCAGAATCACACAATTCAAGCTACTTTTTATTTTACAATTATGTAGTTTTCAAAAAGTTTCTCGTTCTTATCCTTAAGCTCTTGTCGAATTTGTCGACTCAAAGGCAAACGTTGGCCAACTCGTTAACAATCAGACGACTGCAACGCCTATAGACGCGCGACTTTTGTAGTAAGTTTGCAGCGGCATATACGCGCGATTACAGCTGCTTTAGTTTCGTAATAAAATATTCAATGAGAATTCTTTACGAATGAGTTTTTTGTACCCGAGGAGAAGAATTTTTCGAAAATATCTTTCATAATATGGTTCTTATTTGCTTATAAAATGCCTTCAGTTTCCTTGCACACATTGTATTTTATATTTTATTTTTTATAATTATAATATTCTTAGGATCATACAAGCTCATATGATAGAGAGTCAACGAAAATTCCACTAAATACACTAATACTTGGTTATTATTTATGATTGCAATAATTGTCCAACCTGTCGCAACGAATCTCGGGGCTAGACGCGCCGACCGAATCGCTGCACACGCTTCTATCGTCACGCTCAATTGACTCATATATTTTAACGTAAGCTAGTCAACTAAGCAAAATCGCCGGTGTCGCGCGACTCTAGCCGTTGCAGCTGCCTGATTGACATTCCAACTTTAGGCTTCGACGAAGCTTGCAACCATGGAAGATGTGAAGAGGAAGAAAACAAAAAACAGTATTCATCCAGTTAACGCATAGAGACTTAGACATGACACTTTCACTTTTACTATTCTCAAAAACTACGAACGAACTCTGTTCTTATGTTTAAGGAGGTCAAACATTTTATTACTTCTCTTTTCACTTGTTCTTACAATTTCGGCCGTCAAGTAACGTGATTGTTCCAATATGGAACGCTGCGTTTGGATCGCTAATGATCATCTACATAAAGAACTGTGGGAAATGTTTTTATCGTGGCGTCTCAAAAACGCTCATAAAACCATCTTCGGTCGCAAGCCTGACCACGTACATAACAATCAATGCAACACATAACTGCGTAAAGGTACTGTGCCAATCGAGCGTCTGCAACGACTAGAGCCGCGCGACTCTGACGACTTTCCGTCGTTCACAGGTTTACGTTAAAGTAAATAATCGCATTGTCAACTGCGCGGTTTCAACGTCACGACAGAAGCGTCTGCCAAAATAGCAGTCTAGCCGCTAGAGTTGTCGCGACAGGTTGGTGCAAATAACCACGTGTTTTCTGTTTTGTGGAATTTTCAGTTGAAAAATGGATTACTCTCAATTAATTGAGCTGGTAGGACATCATCCCAGCTTGTATGATCATAAACACAAGTACTACAAAAATCAAAGTGTCAAAGAAAATGCGTGGAAAGAAATTGCTGGCATTTTAAAGCTTGCCTTAGTGTTACCCCTAGTTTCTCTTCTGGGCTTATTGGGTGTCTAACTAGTCCACATGATTGCTTTTTTAGGTCATTTTCAATCAGACCTAACACAAAATTACACTGGTTGTTGCTCAGTCTATAAAAATTTCGAAATTTGGTCACCTCTTGTAAAAGGTGCCTCCGAACCAACATATTCTGAATTTCTGATAACCCCCTTCTCCTTGGGCGCAGAAATTATCGTGAGGACCTCATCGTACAGAATCCGCAACCAGTAGTAATAAAAGTTCTTCTTTTTCTTCGTTTTCCAAACAGAACCAAGAAACCACTGCTTTCTCCATGATAGCCGACTACAAACTGATTTCGCGACTATAAAATACATAATTTCAAAAGTTGAACCGGCCGCAATCGCGCAATTGACATTTGTATTGGCCGCTGCAGCCGTACTACAAAAGTCGCACGTCTCCAGCCGCGCGGCCGTAGTCGTTGCAGTCGCTCGATTGGTACAGTCGCACCGCTTATATCGCCGCGACCAGATTGCAAGCTGTGCTTTAGTCTAGGTTGAAAGAAGTAGTTAATAAAAAAATGGGTTTCAATTTGAAAAACTTCACGTCATAGTTTGAATTTAATAAAAAATGAATATAATTCTACTCCGGATTTCTGAGTGTCAAGCCGTAAAGAATGTTTGATGATCTCCTTCTACCAAGGTTGCTTTCATTGTTATTCTTTGTAACGTAGATGCTTATTAAAATGTAAACCATATTATGTAATAGCGTAAGGAAATTTCTGATTATTATAAAGATAATGATAAAAATTATTTATTAATATGTAATTTCTTTTGCAGGTACGTACGAAGTAGAAATTTTCTGCAAAATTACAATATATACTTACGTTGAAGCATGGTAAGAAATAAATATACTTTTTTTTTAATTCCTCTGATTTACTTATAGTCCAGTAAATGAAGGATGAAAAGTAGGCAAAGTGTACAAAAATCCTGCCGGTCCATGAATTTTCCGTGAAGGGTAGGGTTTGAATAGTAATTGAACATCCAGAAATTTCACACACTTCATCGCCATTTTGGGGGGGTATTCCCGGCCCCAACGTTCCAGAAATTGGTTTCCCGCCAATATCTCCTAAAATATAGCATTTAGAGAATTTTTATATAGGGGAAAAATGAAGATCAAGACATTATCTACAAAAATGGTCCTTATGATTTTTTTCGCAATATTAATATTTTTTGCAAAAACCGATGTTGAAAAATCCATAATTTTTAGGTCCAGAAAAAATGGCTGTTTCTTGCACAACTAAAAAGGAGAAATTCCCAGCTTTAAAATGATGTATCTTGGAAGACAATCCGATAGTGTACAAACTTTTAGACAGTGATTGTTCGCAAAATATTCCCAAAAAAATTTGGAAATGAAAACACCAACTGAAAAATCAAGGAGCAAGAAAGATGGCCAAAAAAAATTTCTGAGATCAATAAAGACCTTTAAAGGACCCGTAATAACAAAAAAATCGAGAGTAAATGTCTATTATTAAGAAAAATATGAGTAATTTCCCGACACTCGAAAAAAAAAAGTTATTTCAAAATCTTTGACCCATTTTATAAATATGGTGGAAATATAAAAATGTGCCTTGAATCATTGGATATGATAGCTGTGGATTTCCCCTTTCATCTGAATTTTGAATCGTAAAAAAATATGCATTTTTACTCGAGGTATTGAATAATTTGTTCGTCCGGTCATGAGTAATTGCAAAGAACCCGCTCTTTCGACTCCGGAGCTCAGCATAAGGGCCACATCCCGAAAACTCGAGTTCTCGGCAAAAATCATAAGGACCATTTTTGTAGATAATGACCTGATCTTCATTTTTCCTCTATATAAAAATTCTCTAAATGCTATATTTTAGGAGATATTGGCGGGAAACCAATTTCTGGAACGTTGGGGCCGGGAATACCCCCCCAAAATGGCGATGAAGTGTGTGAAATTTCTGGATGGTCAATTACTAGTCAAAACCCTGCCCTGTTACGGTTTCAAATTGACTTACCTTTTTATTTAAAGAGGTGAGTGGGAAGGATATTGGTTTCAATTGAATGGAATGAGAGTCGTCAGGTTTGTTATTAAATATTTTGTTCACTGGAAATAGAGTCGGGCGATTGGGTGGTCGGCTCTATTAATTTTCTGAAAGATAAAACGATGTTAGTATCACGTATTATAACGGAAAAAAGGGCCATAATAATAAATGTGTCCTTGGAATAGTTTGATCTTCTGCCAGCAAATATATGACAAAGTGACAGACGACCTTGACCTCTTCAGTATTACCATTTGCAAATATTAATTTGGCACTAGATTTACCCTGCAAAACGCGGTATTTTTGGGCACAAAAAAATGACCTTTGGGACTACGTTTCTTTTTCTAAGCTAAGAAAGCTTGCTGAAAGACGCATTTTGCGGATTTAGTACCAAATTGTTAAATTTTATAAAAATCCGATCTAATTGTGGAACCATTGACAATTAGCACCTTGGTGGATATTGGATTTAACTAAAACCAAAACATTTGGCATTCAAAATTTACTTCGGTCGAAGCCACTTTTAGGCCCCCTACTATCTGTGGTAAGTTCTAGTTGTGCCCTACTATTAAGTTGATACTAACGTGGTTTTATTGTTTTAGGCCTTCTATTTTCTTTTCCTTCATTTTGTTGTTTCGCGTCTTACGTAAACTTTATTGTCTTGAGAGAGTATAAGTTGATTTGATACTTACGTCATATAATTATGGAATAAAATGGAATCTTAAAATAACTGGACCTGTTCTTTTGGGAAGCCAGAAAACCACCACCCTTTGACCGTCTTCTGGAATAAAACAGATAAGAGTAGAATAGTTAACATTTATAACCTACTGTGACTTAAATCTTATAATCTCTTTCATTTAATAATTCTAGATCTAGATTACATACTCCAGCCAGACTCTTCTTAAATAGCCAATCATGTAATGGTTGTGCTCTACAGTTTCCTTTTCTAGGTGACACATACTTCATCTGTCAACTCAATTATCTTTGCCTCTTATTAGCATACCTACTAAGGCTATGACAATTTTCTTATTTTCGTCTTTACGTATCAAAATCTTAATTTACAATTAGTTGACAGTTTGGTGTCTCCTAATCTTCATTTTTTTGCTATGCGGACGCACCGAACAAACAACCTCGTAAATGAATTTGTACGATAAACTACGGACGTACGTTATCTTACATAATAAATCCTCTAATTACAGTGATCACCGCTGATTTTGTTCACATAAATCTTTTTGGAAATACTAACCAGTACCCCACAGGCTTTAAAATGAATTAAGATGTACCGGTAATAAATCATAAGGAATTTTCCATGGAATAAAAAAAATAAAGATATAGTCTTTAGAGAACGCATCTAATTTGCTTTATCTTGGCAGGTTGTATAATGTACCTGCAATAATTATTATTATAGTTGTTTCTTTACAGTTACGTTGTTCATTCGAATTTTTATATATTATTGATAAGTTGATACATAAACTACATTATTTTTTATTTCCTCGAGCCCTTCTGACAAAATCTCATATTACACTGAAGTTGAATGGTTTATTGTATTTTGCTCGTGCTTTTTCGTAGCACCCGATCCAGCTTCTTTGTCCTTTGTTCCCTGCACCAGTTTGTACAAGTTCTTAGCTGGGTGTTTGTTGTATACAGGGAGTCTCATAATGAATTAGAATAGAATAGAATAAACTTTATTTAGCTAAAATTAAGCCATTACATAACAAACAGATTTCATATTACAAATTTTCTCAGAAAAAGATACAAGTATCAATTTACAAAATAGATTTTTCTTAATCGTGACTTAAAGTGTTTTACAGTTGGAGAAGTTTTGATACTTAATGGTAAGCTATTATATAACCTTAAGCCTTCTCTAAATAATGTTTTCTACATTATTGTAGAATTAAATCTTTCAATTTGGTAATTATCTTTTGTTCTTAAGTTGTAATTCATATTCGAAGATCTTTTATTTAAATATGTATTAAAATACGATGGAGCTTGATTATTTACGATTTTATAAATTAATAACAAATTTGACTCCCGTATAAGCTGTTATACATTTAGAAAACTTAATGATTTTAACATACTATCAATTGAAGTATATCTATTTGTGCGAAGTAAGATGCACATTGCCTTATTTTGAAGGACTTGCAGTCTATTAATATTTTCATTAGAACAAGATATTAATAGAGACATACAATAGTTAAAATATGGATAGATCATGATTTTCTGCACCAAAGTGAACGACTTTTACTAACTCTAAATAAATAACTCTAAATAAATAAATAAATATCCAACTTTTTTTCCTATTTTTGTACACACAAAATCAATATGTTTATGAAATCTGAGCTGACGATCTAATATAACTCCTAAATATTTTATTTCATCTACGTATTCAACTATACTATTATTAATTTTAATGACCCATTGACCTTGCCTGAAGTTAGAACAATTTTGCTTGCTACCTAGTATCATACATTTAGTTTTTTGTTCATTTAGCTTTAATTTATTTTCCATCAATCATTCATTTAGAATATCTAATTCATTATTCATAATATTTACCAGTTCTAAATAATTTTTACCAGATACAGAAATCAAAGTATCATCTACAAAGAAATTGACGAAAGAATGCTGTAAGTATTGGTATAAATCATTAATATACAATATGAACAATAACGGTCCCAATACACTACCCCGTGGAACTCCATAATACGTCTTAAGTTCCCCTGAGCATTAACCATTGGTTTTTATTTTCTGATACCTATCAGTCAAGTAATTTTTAGTCCAGTTTAGAACATTCCCCTTTATACCGTATTTTTCGCATTTTACTACTAATTTATCTCTATCCACAGTTTCAAAGGCTCTTTTTAAGTCAACAAATACACTAATTACAGTTTTTCCTTCATCAATTTCTTTTTTCCAGTTGTTAGAAACTAACTGACAGGACATTTCACAGGAATGGTGTCTTCTAAAACCAGACTGGTTGATGAATAATAAATTGTTTGTGTTCAGATGCTCCCTCAGTTGTTCATGAACTATTATTTCAATTATCTTTTCAATAATTGGGAGCAGGTTAATTGGTCTTAGTCCTCTGGCTTCCTGGGACTACTAACTTTTGGAACTGGAACAATAGTGCTAGGTTTAAATAAATAAAACAACAATTTTTATAAACTTGTTAAGCACGTTAAACATTTGGGTTTTTTGTATGAATAAAATATCGCTTAAATGATGGACGTCTTTTTGGTAGTAGACTTATTCCCAGCTCACACCGTCGTCTTCCCCCTACCTGTCAACCCTACCTCCCATGCCATAACGAGTCCTTCTCTTCCCCTAATCATGTTCTCCACTACGCCATTTACTTCCATCCATTCCTCCTCCCCCCTCAACATTATCTCCACCATGTTCTCCCAATAAACGGCTTCCCCTAGTTTCCTCCACATCATCCTCCACTTCACACCTCTCGCGCACTCCTTTCTCTCTTTTCCCAATCTTGTGGAGGTACCCTACTCTCGACCTATGTCCAGTGAGCAACTGTGTTAAGAAGTAGTTCACCTCCCCGAATTTCCGTTCCATCCAATCACTCCTACTCCCAATTTCTCCTTTTAGCGCGCCCTCATTCCTCCCACCTTCTCTCCATTTCATCCTCCATCCATTCCTGTATTTCCTCTCTGGTCGCACCCCTCCAGTTTTTGTTCTTGGCTTTAGCCGTCGCGTCCAATGGGTAGGACCTTGACAGTACCGCTGCTGCCAATCCACCCACTGTCCTGTACCACTCTCAGGAGTATCCCTCTCTGCACCCGCAGGAGTGGCCTAACCCCCGCGTTCAACCCCACACCTCCGCACCGTACAGCATACTCTGCTCTACCATCCTACCAATTACCCTACTCTTCCACTCTCCCGGCCCTTTCACAATTCACATCAATGTCCCCAGCCATACTCCCCTTACTAATTTACTATCCAACCACACCCATAGGTATTTCACAGATTCCTCCATACGAATTCTCCTTCCCTTCACCGTCACCCCCACTTCCCTCGTCCTGCTCCGTCCCTTCACTAGCAACCCCACAGTCCGCCATCTCCAGTCCGCACCGCTCTATCTTCTCCACAATCTTCCTACACATGATCTCCGCCTTTCTTTCTCCCTTTGCCGTACATACCAGACACAAATCGTCCGCATACACCGTAATCTCACATCCGTCTTCACATACTAGGTATCCCACAAACCTCATCAAACACACACTTCCAGAACCGAGCTCTAGGGCACTCTTAACTGCGTCTCATACCTCCTCTCTCTAAAGTCTACTATCACACGCCCCGTCAGGTGGTTCTCTACTAGGTTAACCAACCCCTCCCCTACTCCAAGCCTCTGCAACGCGCTCAACACCGCCCGTTTGCTGACACTGTTGAACGCGTTCCCGACGTCGAAGAACACGTGTAGGGTCAATTTTTCCCTGCCCAGCGCCGAGATGCATGATTTCCCCTTCGCAAACCCTTGCTGGTTTACCCTAAAATCCCCATTCCTACAAACTTCCTCCTCAATCCTCTCCTTTATTATTCCCTCCATCAACACACAAGCAGACTGATGGGCCTGTAGTCCCTCGCCCGGTTCCCCTCTGTACCCGCATTCTTCATCAGTATCACCCTGGTCACCTTCCATCCTTCCGGGAACTCTTCCTTCCTCAGCACCCTGTTGAATAGTTCCCAAAAGTACTCCCCATTGTCATCCAACAGCGTCTTCTTCATATCACCTCTCAGGCCATCTATACCTGTGGTTTTCCTTACTTTAATGTTTCTCCACCCCTCCTCTACTTCCCAATTCTGAACCGGTCTTATCCCCCTCATTTTCCCTACCCCCCTAGTATCCTGGACTTCTCGAATCCTGCCCACTACTACCAAGAGGTTTGAGGATCTCTTTAATTTACAAATTCCTCAATGGATATTAAATATCACAGCCATGGAAAAAGCATTTTTAAAGTAATTTGGCTATGGGGGTCTGAGGTATCAGTTCATTTTGGAGAAGGCCTCTTTGGCCCAAAATAGTGTGCTTCACGATGAGCTGAACGTTGGCTCCAACATTGGCGTGCAAACGTTTGCTAAACTCGGACTCACGGATGCAGTTACACGTTTTGGCCAGTACTGGATCCAGTGCTCTGTGTCTGAAGTTGGACGCATACTCTCCTCCTGTGTATGTATGTCTGTGTACTAGAAAATACCTTAATACAAAAAAAAACTGCAAAACACTTCAATGCTATTACATGTAATGTTATCATATAGATACTACTGCAGACCATGTCCAAGACTGAACTCATTGTTAAGCCTTATACCAAATGCTAGTTTCAACTTGCTTCCAACGTTGGAGACTCTTTTGGCGTGGGTTAAAAATACCGACAACGGCAACATTGGACACAAACATTTTCGATTCGATCAACATTATGGATTGCGGCTACACGATGTATCAAACTATCGTGTAGCGGTATTGGACGCATCGTATAGCATCTGCTTTAGTCTATACTATATCCATCGAACAAACAGAGCGACCCAAACAACGATAGATGCGTGATCACCATGCGCCTTAGAATCTATTGGCTGAAATAAATATGCCTCCATGCGCTGGCCAATCGGATTTAACTGCAATCGGCCGGCGGAATTCATTGTCCATACAGAGTTGGAGAGATCACGTGCACTATGTATGATACTGTTTTGGAACACTCCGTTGCTTGGATGGACCGAGTATAGAGCGCAAGCTGCCGAAATCTTGTTTGCACATCGCTATTGGTATGTCACGAATAGCATTGTTAATTTGGTCTTCAAGTTGCTGGATGGTTTCTGGTACCAAATAGGTACCATTGCCAGGAAACAGTTCTGTAAATGCGTTGATCCACATTGCTGCAATATTTGCTTTGGTACTATCTTTCTAAAACCATGTATTACCGTTATCATCATAGCCGGACAACTGTAGTATATAGAAGAATCGTTCGACTTGAACATTCCAAGCATAAAAGCTCAAAATATTCTGTTCACACTACCTGTCTGTAACCGAAGCCAGAATAATTTCAAATCTTGAATCTATTATGAGACATCCTGTAGTTCTGCGTAGTCATGCCAAATAGTAACTGGTGAAAAGATTGTTTATACTGCGATTTATTGAAGTGAAAACTCCTTAGCCGCGTTGTGCGATTTTTGGTGGGGTCACTACATAACCGTTACCGCGTATCATAGGCATACAATTTAAATTTCCAAGGGGGTTAATTTATTTTTAAAAATTTCCGTTCACCATAGACGAATGATAAGATTTTTAAAAGGGGATAATTTAAATGCAAAAATTTTGATCTATCATGGGCTTACAATTAAACTTTTATAGGGGATCAATTTATGTGTTATAATTTCTATATCATGGGCGTACGACAAATTTTTAAAGGGGGTTAATTTATTTGTTAAAATATCAAAATACCACTAACTATGGACGTATGATCAAATTTTTATAAGGGATTTATTATTATGTGAAAATTTCGTTCTTTTATAGGCGTGCTATACAATTTTAAAAAAGGATCAATTTATTTCTAATAATGTCTATATCATGTGCGTACTATGAAATTTTTTCTTCATTTTTATAACTCAAAAATGAGCAGTCGACAAAAAGATGAAGTTGTAAGGTATTTAAAACTAAAGTATTCTATTTCTTTCAGTAATTTTAAAATTATTCAACATTATTGTTCCTCACGTAAACACACACAAAAGCTTATTGTATTACACATATATATTTTTGTGTCACAAAAATATTTACTCGATTACCATATTTCAATAAAAAATGTGGATGACTAAAAAATAAGTACACCTGAATCGTATTCAGATATTTTGCATTCAACCAGTCTGTGTGCTTTTTAAAAATACCATTCGAATGCTTATTGCATATATCATTTTTGCGACAACCTTTTGTTGTTTTGAAAACATGAATGAGCTATAAAAAATGTTTTTACAAAACGATTTTATGAACTATACGGTGTAATATCTTCGTAAATCATTCATTGTTTTTGGTTGAATTTAATATGACTTCATATTTATATTTTTGTATACTTTCAAAGAAAATCTATTAACTTTAATGATTTTTGAAAAGGATCTCTACAGTAGCTTGGTTATAAAATTATTTTTATGTTATCGTAAAAAATGTATTGAAAGACATTTTTTTTAAATTATCATAAAAAAAAATTTAAAAAATGTTTTTGTGAAATTACATAGTTACATGGACCAAAGCTGTATTGACTCGCATACATAATATATTTTAGAAAGGGGGGACGGGTTCTTTAATAAATTCCCCATGACTATCTACAGTATGTAAAAAAAACAGTTGATGGTCTTTCATGCCCCCATATTGTGGTGGATCGAATTGTGGCGCGATCTAGCGGCGAGTGTCGAAATTAGGTAAGAGGTAGAAAAGTAGGTGACCAGAAAGTGTAATTAGTGTCCCGCCATCTACATTTCACTCAACAATTTCACAAAATGACATCAGTGGAAAACGGAACTATGGATGCTGACAAAGATGAGATCCAGTTTTTTCACAAATATTTTCGCAGAGATCAACCTGGACTATTACGTAACATCAAAAGCTACAGTATCAAAATCTGAAAATGTACAAAACGTTTTGAAATATGACGATCTTTCAAAGGTATTGTTACCATATGGTAAACAATCTAGGGTTGATACTCAGCTGTCAGCGATGAAACAAGAGAATGCAGTACTATGGAGAGTATTAGCTATACTTAGGCAAAAACATCTTAAACAGCAGCAAATTGTTAATAAGCTCATTTAACTTTTGGTAACATTAGTGCAAACTTCTGCTACTTCTAGAATGGGAGTTGCTGTAAAACGACGAATACCTCTTATGTTGAACGAGAATCCTGTTAGTAACAAAAAAACTCAAAAATAAGATAACAAATAATCTTGAGCTGGATAATAAAATTGAAATTTTGCATGAAAATTCTATTGAATCTGATACAGCCAGAAACAATGAAGACACTCAAATCTCTGATCTAGTGCCTGATATAATTCTATCTGACAATGAAACATCCATCAATCAGATTGAAAAAGAAATATTTCTTAATCCAAATTCCGAAAACACACTTTTAAGCACCATTGCAAATGGTGATTATAATTTGAAGGCAATTAGGAGTAAAAATGGAAACAAATTACGATGAAACAATTGGGTATTCAAATAATACAAATTTGGACCTTAATGGTTCGGACATCCAGGTTGCTAACAGAGTTAATCATGGGAATCGTTTAGATGTCCATTTAGAGACGACAAATAATGAAATTGATCAATTGAAGAACATTTTGAAGGGATATATTACTTTAGATGCGAATACCCTACTTGGATCGATCCAATGGTGTCAGGCACGGAGTTAGTTAGGTACATGACAATAAAAAACAATAAAAATATTTTTTCCTCCCCAAATATATAAAAACTATCTGATTGGAGCACGGCTTGTTCAACAAAAAAATAACACATGATATATTAACTACTTTTTGGGACAACCTATAAATTAGTTGCACCAATTAAATTATTGATGAACTGCTGTGAAGTACCTGACCAGATGACTTACAATGCGTTAGCTAAGGAGGTTGTTCAAGTCGATTTAATTGCATAGACATTTCAGCCCAAACATGCTCGATGCAATTCATATCTGGTGAGCAGGGTGGCTACTCCATCTTAGTAAACCCATGATGTACTACCCGGCGTTCACAAGTCTTGCTCGGCGAAGACGAGCATTATCATCAAGTCTTGCGTCTATGGCGCCAGCAAATGGTACGACTATAGGCTCAATAACCATGTCGCGATATCTTACAGCAGTCATTGTTTGCTGAATCAAGACCAGCAGCTCAGTGCGGCCATCATAACACAAACAAACTGGTTGGTGCCATTAAATTTACATTATACAGCTGTCCTCTTTCTCTGCAGACTAAAATTCGACCATCAGACGTATATAACCGAAATCGTGATTCGTCGGAGAAAAGACAATGCCTCCAATTTTCAAGATGTATAAGCAACCTTCTTCTGATAGTCTGGCCAGAAATAACTAGTCCAGGAGCTTGTCTAAAGAAGCTGTTGATTCTAGAAGCCGTGAATGTTGGACTTAGCAGTCAGGACTATTAAACGGTCTTGAGCTTGTGTTGTGGCTCGTTCTCGTCCTCCTCCATGTGTATACTCTTCATTCCCAGCTGCAACATGCCGATTCCACGCTCGACTGACGACGCTTTAAGACACATTTGCTGGGATACACCTTCAAGTTTGTTGAGCAGTGTATTACTTTACTTTCAGTGTAATCTAAATAAATTCTCGTTTCTCGTATTAAAAGATCTCGATTATTTGTTTGAATGAAACTTCTTTCACTTAACGAAATAGTAGACATTTAATAACAATAGTCCTACACAAAACCTTCGCAGACCGTTCACCTCAAAAAACATTATTTACTTTAAAAATTGAAATAGTTTTCCAAAAATGGCGCTAACAAATGAATATCTCAGTGAAGAGACAGAAAGTCTGTGGCCCGAGGCAAAAAAGGCGCGCAATTTAAATCTTGCCGCTCATTATATTGATTTGTTACGACACGGCGCCGCCGCCACAGCTTTTTCGAGGAGTGGTTGACATTGGGCCACATTACAGTACCATATGGTTGTCGGTATGGTACAAACAAATTGATTTTTTATTCATCCAACGATAGTCGAGACGATTATGGAACAAATAATTTTTATGAAATGCTCCATCACTTTTGTTTCTCTTCCTACCCTAGTTGCAATTTTGAGCACTAAGCATTTATGTTGACTTATGAAGGAACAGGATGAGGAAAAAATACTGACAAGTGAGTTAACCTGTGTGGTGATAATTATGTATCAAGATGTCTTTTGAAATGTGATCATCATCTAGTTTTAAGACCTTGGATTCCTTTCGGTTATGCAGAGGAGGGGGAATGTGAAGCACTGTCTCATTGGAGATATAGACTTCTAGGTATAGAGTACACAAGGGAGGATTTCTCCAAGAAGCACCTAATGAAAAGGCTGTTGAGCCTGATCAGAGCTACTTACTGGTCTTGACACTTAAACGGTACAACCAAGAGCACAAAAACCCTAAAGGCTGAGATGTCGAGGTCTCGAAGCCTCTTACTGGTGGAGCCGAACCAATCAATCAACACGTATTTGGGTCAAAGAGTTTTATACACAAACAGAGTGCGTTTTGAGTGTTGACAATGGCTTGTAGGATTTTTTAAAATTTCGGTTTGTGAGAGTTTTGAATTGCGGCTGATTTTACGGTATTATTTACATTGTCGTCAGATCTACCGTTTTTCTGGAAATATAATGAACTTGTTTTCTAGTTGTCCATCTCAAATAATATTATAGGCATAAGAAATTTTAACTTAATCGTTCCACTGTTCTGTGCAATTTGGCTGTGTCAGCCAGGGGCCATCCATAAATTACGTCACACGAGTTTTAGGACTTCTTAACCCCTCCTCCGTCCTTGTCACGGGTTGTCACATTTTTAGAATCCCCTTCTCCTGATTTACCGTCACACATTTTTCAATTTTATGCATGTATTTAAAAATAATCAAAAGTTATTCTCATTTTTTTTCTTATTTTTATTAAATAATCTTTAATAAAATCGACATAAAGTCAAATATTTTAGATAACAGAGAAAACAAACGACTACTTAGGAAACAATAAACGACTAATTATGATAATTAAAGCTTTTAGTATTTTAAATTTTAACATGGACGTCACAAAGCTTTTGTCCCCCCCTGTCCCTTCTCACACAATGTCACATTCCGGTGATACCCTCCCCACCTTTTACGTGTGACATAATTTATGTATGACCCCCAAACAAACAGACACAGAAGAGATTATTCTCCATTTTTTCTTCATTCAGACGTACGAGAAGAATAATCTCTCGTACTAATAATTTAGTTTTATTATATTTTAACTACAAAATAAACAAAACAAAATTCGGATTACACTTATCAAGTGGGCCAAATTTTTGGGTCGAGCGGTATTTAAATCATATGTAACGAGATAATAAAAATAATTAACAGATAATTTAGGACATTGAATTTGACGGTTCGCATATAACTAACAAAAGGTTAAGACGATTTCGGTGTAAATTTATGTATAGTTAACGGTTTGTACCGACAATTTCAATGTTCAGTTTTACGATCCTCGAGAAGTTATATTTTGAGGATATTATGATCCGATTAAAATATGTTTTCAATTACTTTAATTGACGATGCTCTTGCGATTTACGAAACAAAAAAGAGAAATTTAATTTACCAAATTTTTGGTCTGGAAAATAAAATTAATATAAATCATTGTAGACTGGATCTTGCAATAGAAAGGATCAAACCTTTCAAAGATGAGGACATGTTTAAAGAAGTTTGACAATATTTTAGAAGTTAAACTTGGACGATTCGATAAATCGATAAGTGGATCAGAATTAAAAGAAACATTTTAAGAAAGCGTCACATTTAGGCACATTTTGTTACACGAGAAAGAAAAAAAGATATGACGTAGAGAAAAATAAAGCTATATATTCTGCTAGCCCTGTGGATGATGCATCACTTAAATTTACATAGCAGCTGTAGAGGTTTGTTGGTTCGAATCACGACAAAGCTATTTTTTTCTAGTGAATTTATTTATTTTTTTGGTTAAATTTATTCACTCAGAATTATGTTGATTTCGTGTTTTTATTGAGGTAAACATTATTCAACTATCAAATTATTAAGTTTTATAATGGAACAGATAAATTATATGTAGGACTTCACACGAGACGAGAGTGGGCGAGAGTATCAGAAATCTCGTCTCGATCTCGTCAATTCCGAAGAAATTGAGTCTCGTTCAAGTCTCGGTCTCGTCTTGTTACCGGTTGTCTCGTCTCGTCTCGCTTAATTCTAAATATTGATAATAAAATCCATAAATAATTTTTTTAAACAATATTTATAACAATCATAATATCATATAAACACGGAAATTTAAGAATATCAATAAAGTATTACAAAATGTTTACATGGAAATAAAGTACAAAAAATGCCTAAATACGGAATTCAACGAATATTAACAAAATTATTGAACAAGTTGACCTGGAAATTCATTCACAACAATTACTCCTGACCTATCTTCTAGGTAAATAAGTTTAATAAGGGAGAATGGTTGATATCTATTTGGTGGTTAAGAAGATTGCCAGATTTTTTTTTATTTATCTCAAGAGCTTCCTAAAGATTTAATTTAAAGGCTAATCATATTAATGAAACCTTAACCATTCTGCTGAATTTTACGACCCTATTGTATTTGAGGCAATACAGGACGTGTCGATTTAATTTTGGTATAACCGACATGTTTTATAATTTCATTCCACATAGAAAAAAGGAAAGACTCACCACTTTAAATTTACAATCAAATATTTTACAGATGGTCACCAGATTTGTAAAATGTATTGTTCTCGATGTAGACCTTTTCTAATTTTTCTAATAAAAAAAAAATTTACGAGACCAAAAACGAGACTCTCGGGTTGCGGTGTAGATATGTGGTCTCGGTATCGCCCATAATATTTTCAAAAATGTCTCGTCTCGTCTCGCTTTTTCGAGAAGAGAACGAGAAGATACGAGAAAAATCTCGCTCTCGTGTGAAGCCCTAGTCTCGTCTCGTGTCGTCTCGTCGCTTTTTCGAGACGGGACGAGAAAAATCTCGCTCTCGTGTGAAGCCCTAATTATATGTAATTATCATAGACTTCAAACCGTCAGATTGAGTAGAAACTTCCCAATGGCCGATTACAATAAAATAATTTAATACTTTCATTCCAATATCCTGATCAGGATTAACAATTCAAAGATAAAAAACTAAAAAACAATAACTTTATTTTACAAAAAGCATGGGATGCTTTGTTATATATTTTTCTAGTTGCTTAAGCTGAAGAAATAGCTACTAACGAATCTCACAGGAAATTAACTCTATACAAACCCACCGAATCACCAACAAATTTCGGAAATACGATAGATACAATTTTTTCTCAATTATATCGAATCACGTACATATAATTACACAAACATACCATTAATATCAGTATTATCAATTGAATCACCAACCAATGGATGAATATTGAATAGACTGTATATTTTTATGCAAATTTTGTATAATACTTCTTGTTTACCTCTCTTTCTCTGTCGGTGTTTCTATCTCTGTCACTGTCACTTCCTCTGTCACTGTCACTTCCTCTGTCACTGTCACTTCCTCTGCCTCTGCCTCTGCCTCTGCCTCTGCCTCTGCCTCTGCCTCTGCCTCTGCCTCTGCCTCTGCCTCTACCTCTGCCTCTGCCTCTGCCTCTGCCTCTGCCTCTGCCTCTGCCTCTGCCTCTGCCTCTGCCTCTGCCTCTGCCTCTGCCTCTGCCTCTGCCTCTGCCTCTCACACTGGTTAGCAATATTAACATTAGCCTTGACGCAGTTGATTGTCATCGTAGTGGCAAAACTTGAGTAAGTGTCAAAATTATTGCTGTCACATTAAGTGTTTACCTAATATAATTATGATTGAGTTCTGTAATATAAATTATATTTTGTTCAATTCCATTCAAAATCTTTGATCGTGGAGAAAGTATGGTCTGCTACTCGGTTTGAATGGAAATTTGTGATGCTCGTGGTTCCTCAAGCTCGCCTTCGGCTCGCGCTCGGAACTTTCCACTCGCATCCAATTTTCATTCTAACCTTGTTACAGAATATGCTATTCTACATTCCCTCTATGCTGTAACCAATGTTTAGATTACCTCCTCCGCAAAAATTTAGTAACAAGCTTCCTTCCTTCCTCCAAAGCTCCTACGGGACGAGTATCTCGACCGGTGACTTTCAGATGTTTGTGGCTATATCAAACTCGACTCAAATGCATCATTCCAGAAGCTTCAGTTTTCAAATCGCAATACAACATTCATGCTGCACAAGTATTGGTTGTGTTTCGATTTCCAATGCCATGTGAGAAGACCACTAAGAATTCTTAGTTGATTTATGTTAAGACTTCTTTTGGACTGATTCAGTCCTAGAAGGTCTTTTCAGAGATATCCTCTGTCTTTTTCATCCTTCCATTTTAGTTTTGCCCTGAAGGCACATTTTTAACTGAGAGAGTGGAGCTTATTACAAATTTTGTCTTTATCTTTATTCTTTACTTCATCATTGCATTGACGAACACAGAATATCTGTTTTCTCGGAAAACTCTACTCCCTCAGTCAAAAATCTGGCCCCTTAGGGCATTATAATTAATCCAGTAAAACGATTCAGGTCCTAAGGAAGTGGCCAGGGCACAATAGATCTTTTATATCTTAGTGAATGCCACCCAAGTATACATACATTCATGGGAGTGGCCGCTGCCATCGTTAGCTTACCATAACCACCATCATAATCTTCTAACTTCTAACTGGGTAGTTCTAGATATAGTATGAGCTCAGCAATTGCTAGTGAGTATCAGAAAAACTTGGGATATTCTGTCCATACAAATTAAATTATACACAACGTTATATTGTTCTATTGTGTGAATTTTCGACTGAAAATGCTGGGAAAGGTTGTAATTGGCTGATACGTGTGAATAATTCCTTTTTCTCCTTTATTTTGATTTGAAAACGATTCTAATCAAACTACTTGTACTGAATAATTTGAAAAATTTGTACTAAAAACTACGCACATACCTGGCTAATGATATTTATTTTCTTTGTTCAATTACATCAACAAAAGTAACTAATTATATATAAAGCATGTGAAATATATCCAAATGAGTAGAGTAATTGAACATCAACGTCGTAATTAAATCAATCAATTACATTAGATCTTTAATTGTAAATTGCGTGGGAAATAAAGATGTCCTTACATGCTTCACCAACATAACGTCCTTCGAACGTCTCGCACAGGATTCGTTCTTAGAATAACTGAGAATGTAGTCTTGACGTTGATCTTTAAATTTATTCAGAGACGAGAAAAAGTAGATGAACGTGCTTGAAAATTTGTTATTTAAATATCATTTATATTTATAAAGAAAATTACTTTCTAAATCTAACCATTTAAATAAGTTGATCGTTAATTACTTTGTCTTCTTTATAAAGAAAACTAAAAAAGGTATTCCACTGTATAAGAACATAATGATAATAATAAATCTACAATCGTTTATAAGGGACAGAAGCCACTGAGATAATTAATCAACCTTATCTTTTTGAATGGTTGGTAACACTGAAATGAAATACTAACATTTGTCTTTTTAATAACAGTACAACCTTTTTATCACCCTGAAGCTGGTTTCCAATTAACCCTTGTTAAAAAGTGACTTCCTCATAAATAACTTAGATTTTTGTAGGAAACTATTTTGACGACAGTGTTCACTCAATATTTCTGTCGGTTTTCCAATAAAAGAAGAATGAGAAAACGTATAAAAAACCAAATAAAAAAAAGAATCAAAGAAAACAGAAATATTATAGTTCTGTCTTTCTTAATTTTATATTTGATTGTTTTAATTTCTCTTCTCGCTACTTTGTTTTTCCTTTTATTTCTCTTCTTTTTCATAATTCCTCCCCTTCTTTTTGTCTTCCACCTATTTCTTCTCCTTAACTTTTTTCTCTCTCATTCAATTCCTCCTTTCAATTTCCTCTCTACTCCTTCTTCACTTCTCTCACATTACTCCTCCACCTTATAAAATATACTAAACAATTCAATTGTGGCTCTATATGCATTTTTTGTCTCGTTGTTAATGACAGCAATGAAATAATTTGCTAATTTTCATGGATTTAAAGAATTTGTTAGAAGTTCTGCACTAGTTAAACGTTATTGTATAGTAGACTGTTGACAATTTATGACATTTAGGAAATTTTTCCAAAAGGGCAAGGATGAAAACAATTTACTGAAGAATACGCTTCAGCTTTAAGGAACAGAACTGTCACTAGTTCTTGCTTATGAAGAGAACCGAGTTGCAAGTTTACGTTTTATGATGTATTCACAGATGGAATTAGGGTTAGACTAAAACATCGTTTCTCGACCATTTTTATGTGGCGACCCACGAAAAAGCCAAAAAGTTGAGTAAAAAGTCTTGCGACCCCGTCACTATTTTGTTGGGAATAGATTAATTTTTTTTGGATAAAAATACATATTTTTTTGACGTCATAGATCTATTTCATTATCCTTTCCTTAAATTTGTATAGCATAAAATAAATCTACTGAATTTTTGACAAGGAATCTACTGATGAAATAGAAATCGAACTGGCAACTCTGGCTAGGCCGAGCTTCATTTTTAGGGAAATAGTATAGGCCAGGGAAGCAAGTAGGTGCATACTAGTGATGAGCGATATCATGATTTTTTAATCACGTTGTGAAATGATATCGTGATTTTTTAATATTAGTTATTTTAATACGTGACGTGATCACGACATTTTTGATATTCGGTTTTGAATATACGATGGGAAAAATTGCATCTATTTTAATTTCGTAAGATTATCTATTTGCTATTTGCACAGTCGCTTTATAATCCTATGATAATGAATGCCACCTTTTACCAAATTTTCATCGAAATCGAACAATTTTTGACGAAATAAAAAATAAAAAACGAAAAATGCAGTTTTTTGCGTTTTCCCGCTAATTTTGAGGTTATGTGAAAAAGTCACTGATGAAAAAGTTGTAGATTTTTCCAAGATCTACAACTTTTATAATCAACTTTTTTCCTAGAACCTCAACTTTGGCCGGAAATCGCAATAATGTCTTTTTCCACCCCCAAAAAGTGTTTTTTGCCGAAAAAACGTCAAAGTTCGAAAAATTTTCAATATTTTCATTCGAAATTTTTTTCCATAGTTTGTGACTATCAAAGCCACCTTTTCCAAAATTTTCATCGAAATCGAACAATTTTTGATGAAACTAAAAATAAAAAAACGAAAAATGCAGTTTTTTGCGTTTTTCGAGCTAATTTTGAGGTTAAGCGAAAAAGTCACTGATACAAAAGTTGTAGATTTTTCCAAGATATACAACTTTTATATTCAACTTTTTTTCCTAGGATTCTAACTTTTGCCGGAAATCGTAATAATGTCTTTTATTACCCCAAAAAAAGTGTTTTTACCGAAAAAACGTCAAAATTCGAAAAATTTTCAATATTTTCGATCGAAAATTTTTTCCCTACTTTGTGACTATCAAAGCCACCTTTTCCCAAATTTTCATCGAAATCGAACAATTTTAGACGAAATAAAAAATAAAAAACGAAAAATGCAGTTTTTTACGTTTTTCGAGCTAATTTTGAGGTTATGCGAAAAAGTCACTGATACAAAAGTTGTAGATTTTTCCAAGATCTACAACTTTTATATTCAACTTTTTTTCCTAGGATTCTAACTTTTGCCGAAAATCGTAATAATGTCTTTTATTACCCCCAAAAAAGTGTTTTTACCGAAAAAACGTCAAAATTCGAAAAATTTTCAATATTTTCGTTCGAAAATTTTTTCCATACTTTGTGACTATCAAAGCCACCTTTTCCCAAATTTTCATCGAAATCGAACAATTTTAGACGAAATAAAAAATAAAAAACGAAAAATGCAGTTTTTTACGTTTTTCGGGCTAATTTTGAGGTTATGTAAAAAAGTCGCTAATGAAAAAGTTGTAGATTTTTCCAAGATCTACAACTTTTATAATCATCTTTTTGTTCTAGAATCTTAACTTTGGCCGGAAATCGCAATAATGTATTTTTCCACACCCGCCCCCCTCCCCCAAAAGTGTTTTATACCGAAAAAACGTCAAAATTCGAAGAATTTTCAATATTTTCGTTCGAAAATGTTTTCCATAGTTTGTGACGAATTTTCGTCGAATGAGAGCGATGAAGAGGTCAATATTATGTTCGATTTCGAATATTTCGATTCACTCATTCGATTTATTGTCGTTTTCGCTGGCTGTGATTACGTCACGCTTTAGATTTACTTATAGAAACTGTGACTGACTGTCATTTGTTCGTATCAATGAAAAAGTAACAGTTCGTGAAATATCTCTCATCACTAGTACATACCACAACTATCTTATCTCACTCACACTAAAATTAATTCCTTTAATAAACGAATCTTTTGTACCTACCTATATGTAGTTTTCAACAGACTGCGACTCCCTTTAAAAACAAACTCGACCCCCCCAAGGGTCGCGACCCCCGCTTGAGAAACGATGGACTAAAACAACAAAATGGTCGGGAACGCGACTGGCGAAGACTAGGAGAGAGGTTTGCTCTTTGCAATATCTCTGGAAGAATACCGATCTGCGAGGACTCTTTATTGAAGACCTAGACGACGCAGTGATATAACCAATCTAGTATCATGTATAGAAGACACGAAGCTTCTGGAATGGAAGTAGAAAATATGGAAAATGGTACAACTGTTGAGCACAACCCAAAAGAATGAATGAATGAACCACCTCACATAACACAAAGGATACATCAGTTCTCAGATTCTCAGTTCGACACTTCTTGAATCAATTACAAACTACTATAGATTAAATTATTTTGCATTAACCATTTTTTCTATTTCATTATAAAGTTTATTGAAGACACCAACATTTCCATTACTGTTCTGGAATAACAGTACAAAAACATATTCAATACTTTTTTTTTATTTCAATTCAATTCTTGGAAAACGGCATTTAACGAATACTACTGCATTAAGGCTGTAATGAATATATGCAATAAATCTAAATTTTCGGACATAAAAAGACCTTGAAAATTCCCAGCGGGATTCGATGACACAACTACACTTAAATATAAAAATTGTTTAGCACATTTTTATGTGGCGACCCACGAAAAAGCCAAAAAGTTAAGTAAAAAGTCTTGCGACCCCGTCACTATTTTGTTGGGAATAGATTAATAATAATAAAACCGAACTGGCAACCCTAGCGAGGCCGAGCTTCATTTTTAGGGAAGCAAGTAGGTACATACTAGTGATGAGCGATATCGTGATTTTTTAATCACGTTGTGAAATGATAATATATAATAATGTCTTTTTCCACCCCCCCCAAAAAAGTGTTTTTTACCGAAAAAACGTTATAACTCGAAAAATTTCCAATATTTTAATTTGATTTTTTTTTCGTGATTTGTGGCTATGAAAACTACCTTTTACCAAATTTTCATCAAAATCGAACATTTTTTAACGAAATTAAAAAATAAAAACGAAACACGCAGTTTTTTGCGTTTTTCGAGCTAATTTTGAGGTTATTTGAAAAAGTCACTGATAAAAAAGTTGTAGATTTTTCCAAGATCTACAACTTTTATATCCAATCTTTTTTCTCTAGGACTTTAACTTTGGCCGGAAATCGCAATAATGTATTTTTCCACCCCCCAAAAAGTGTTTTCTGCCGAAAAAACGTCAAAATTCGAAGAATTTTCAATATTTTCATTTGAAATATTTTTTCATGGTTTGTGACTATGAAAGCCATGTTTTCCCAAATTTTCATCGAAGTCGAACAATTTTTGACGAAACTAAAAATAAAAAACGAAAAATGCAGTTTTTTGCGTTTTTCGAGCTAATTTTGAGGTTATGTGAAAAAGTCACTGATAAAAAAGTTATAGATTTTTCCATGATCTCCAACTTTTATATTCAACTTTTTTTCCTAAGATTCTAACTTTGGCCGGAAATCGTAATAATGTCTTTTTTTACCCCCCAAAAAAGTGTTTTTTACCGAAAAATCGTCAAAACTCGAAAGACTTCCAATATATTAATTTGAAATTTGTTTCCATAGTTTGTGACTATCAAAGCCACCTTTTCCAAAATTTTCATCGAAATCGAACAATTTTTGACGAAACTAAAAATAAAAAAACGAAAAATGCAGTTTTTTGCGTTTTTCGAGCTAATTTTGAGGTTATGCGAAAAAGTCACTAATACAAAAGTTTAAGTTGTAGATTTTTCCAAGATCTACAACTTTTATATTCAACTTTTTTTCCTATGATTCTAACTTTTGCCGGAAATCGTAATAATGTCTTTTTTTACCCTCCAAAAAAGTGTTTTTTACCGAAAAAACGTCAAAATTCGAAAAAATTCCAGTATTTTCATTTGGAATTTTTTTCCATAGTTTGTGACTATCAAAGCCACCTTTTCCCAAATTTTCACCGAAATCGAACAATTTTTGACGAAATAAAAAATAAGACACGAAAAATGCAGTTTTTTACGTTTTTCGAGCTAATTTTGAGGTTAGGTAAAAAAGTTACTAATGAAAAAGTTGTAGATTTTTCCAAGATCTACAACTTTTATATTCAACTTTTTTTCCTAGAACCTCAGCTTTGGACGGAAATCGCAATAATGACTTTTTCCACCCCCCAAAAAAGTGTTTTTTAGCGAAACAACGTCAAAATTCGAAAAATTTTCAATATTTTCGTTCCAAATTTTTTTCCATAGTTTATCTCGAATTTTCGTCGAATAAGAGCGATGAAGAGGTCAATATTATGTTCGATTTCGAATATTTCGATTCACTCATTCGATTCATTGTCGTTTTCGCTGGCTGTGATCACGTCACGCTTTAGATTTGCTTATAGGAACTGTGACTGACTGTGATTTGTTCGTATCAGTGAAAAAGTAAAATATCTCTCATCACTAGTACATACCACAACTACTCACATTAAAATTCATTCCTTTAATAAAAGAATCTTTTGTACCTACCTATATGTAGTTTTCAACAGACCGCGACCCCCTTTTAAAAACAAACTTGACCCCCTCGTTCTGCAAATGTCAGTGGTGTCTTACTTACCGTTTTAAAATAAATAAATATTACAGAATTATCGTACCAAGAACATCAAATGTTTAATATTTATTTACGATTATATTAAAATACATATAGGGTGTTTCCAAATTCATGCGAAAAAATTCAGAAGTTGGTTGACCCTACAAAATTTTAATGGATCGATCTTTCCTATGAAAAAATTCCCCTAAAAGGAGTTGAAAAATGTATCCGATACATCGCGTTTCCACCAACCGAGGCTTAATTTTAATCCTATTTTAAACTTGAATAGTTTTTTGTTGTATTGGTCCAAAGAAGATGTTTTTAAACTGTTTATGATTCGTTTTTTTATAAAATTTAAATATAAGTTCGAAAAAAATCGTGATAAGTTATAAATACTTTCACAAACCTACTTAATTAGTAATGAAAGATTACCTGTATAATTGAGGGAGCAACCAAGATCAATTTACCTGTCTACTTTCCATACATGAATGTCCAAAATCGATAATTATATGCGACAGAACATGATATGCTTTCACTATATTTACCATGAAAATTTGTAATATCTGATTTTGGAACATTGCAAGTATATTAGAAAATTTTTATGTTTTAAATTGGATAACGTAGAAAGTTTGTATAATGGGATGAGCGGATTTAATTCATATTTTCAAAATTCATATTTATTTCCGTTCAATTTTTAACAATATCAGTTCATATCAAACAAAGTTAACGATCAAAACATTCGTTCTGTACATGTTTGTAAGATAAAACTATTCCTTATCAGAGTTTTCATGGATAATCACCCAAACAAACCACACAATCTCATTTGTATTGTACGTTTTATCTTATCCAATATTCTCTACTTTGCTTTTCGTCAACACTTTTGCAACAATTTAATTAGTAGAGTTGTAATTGTCGATACAAACAGGTGTGTGGCAGTTGGAGTTTATTAAAATAAGATGTAAGTTTCAGAATTTATTATAGAATATGTTCGCACACCAGAAGAATTTGTAGATTATTTTAACAATAGTAGAAAACAGATTAGAAGTTGAACAACTGTCAAAATATAAATTGAATCAGAATTAAACAGGGTTTTCAGCTAATTTTAATAATAGTTCAAAAAAACAGTTTATGCTGGGGCACATAATAAATGATGTTCATTTATATTATTGATAGATGTTAATTTGTTTTTTAATTTTATAACTAAAATAATATTTTCCTACTTTCATATATTCAAAATCTAATGTATTTTCAATAAAAGCGTAAAAAATTGGCAATGTTCTATTCGAAATATTACCTTTATTTTTTCACTACACAAACTGTACTTATAGTCAAGTGCAAAATATTCCATGTTGAAACATTGTTTATCGATATTAATATGAGTCACGGAACACAAACAGTAAACACGAGACTCCAAAATATGAAACAGAAGTGCATCGATAACAATAGCAGTAGTTTATCATAGTGTTTAGCAGTGAAAAAAACACACTAGCACACCTAGTCTCCTGAAAATCGAATTCGTTTAATAGACTTTTCCTTTTTTTTTCGAGTCAAGATGGGAAACTCATGTTCGAATGGGTCCTATCCTCGAGGGGATGCCTACCAACCAAACCCACCTCAAACTCGCTGTTACCCCCGCCTCGGAATCACTACCCTAAAATATCTCGAGACGGGCGGTGGTCCCTCGCACACCCTCTGCTTCTCCCTACCTATCACTCCTACATCTCATGCCATATCGAGTCCTTCTCTCCTCATAATCATGCTCTCCACTAAGCCACTTACCTCCATCCATTCCTCCTCCCCTTTCAACATTATCTCCACCATGTTCTTCCAATACACCGCCTTCCCTAGTTTCCTCTCCAACTTCTTCAGCACTTTCTTGTTCTTCCAGCATCTAAACACATGCACCACATCCTCCTCCACTTCACACCTCTCACACACTCCAGTATCTCTTTTCCCAATCTACTCTACTCTCAACCCATGTCCAGTGAGCACATGTGTCAAGAAGTGGTTCACCTCCCCTAATTTCCGATCCATCCAATCTCTCCTACTCCCAATAGCTCCTTTTAGAGCTCCCTCATATTCTTCCCACCTTCTCTCCATTTCCTCCTCAATCCATTCCTGTACTTCCTCTCTGGTCGCACCCCTCCAGTATTTGTTCTTGGCTCTAGCCATCACGTCCAATGGGTAGGACCTGGACAGCACCGCTGCTGCCAGTCCAAACATTGTCCTGTACCCCTACGCCACCCTCAGGAGTATCCTTCTCTGCACCCGCAGGAGTGGCCTAACCCTCGCATTCACCCACGCTATTTCATCCCACACCTCCGCACCGTACAGCATACTCTGCTCTACCGTCCTACCAATTTCTCTCCTCTTCCACTCTCTCGGCCCTTTAACAATACACATCAATCTCCCCAGCCATGCTGCCTTACTTTCCTCTTCAGTGCCGCCATTAACATGTGTGTTCTGAATGATAATTGACTATCCAACCACACTCCTAGGTATTTCACAGACTCCTCCATACGAATTCTCCTTCTCTTTACCATCACCTCCACTTTCCTCGTCTTGCTCCGTCCCTTCACTAGCAACCCCACCGTTGTATCTTCCGTCACTTCCAGTCCGCACCGCTCTATCTTCTCAACAACCTTCCTACACATTCTCTCCGCATTTCTTTCTATCTCCGCTTCCCCCTTTGCCGTAAATACCAGACACAAATCGTCCGCATACACCGTAATCTCACATCTCTCTTCATATACTATCCCTCAAAGCTCATCAAACACACTCTTCTAGAGCGTCGGTCCCAGAATCGAGCCCTGGAGCACTCCAGCCTCCGTCTCATACCTCCTCCCTCTAGAGTCTACTATCACACGCCCCGTCAGGTAGTCCTCTACTAGGGTAACCAACCCCTCCCCTACTCCAAGCCCCAGCAACGCGCTCAACACCGCCCGTTGAACGCGTTCGAAGAACACGAGTAGGGCCAATTTCTTGTTTCTCCAGTTGCCCTCCAATACCCTTTTCCTTGGAAAACCATTTGGTGTGAAAAAAATATCAATACAAAGATCTTTGTACGTAGTAATCGCGTAATTAAATTCTTTAAAAAGTTCTCCATTTTTTGAGTTTACCTCAAAATCCGACCAATTTTTGAAAAGTTGCTTCAGAAATTCCGTATTGTGCATTCACTTTTCATAGTGAGAATTCAGGAGATTACTCTGAAATCAGATTTCTGAAGCTCCAAGAACAATTTAGCGTAGCGTACAGAAGGTCGTAATAATCTGGAGTATTTTTCCAGTAGGCTGCACAAAGTTCATTTTCCCATTTATGGATTCCTTCCACGATACTGCTTTTTGGGAGACCACAAAAGGGTTTGGGTCCGATGAAAGGAGTACAATATAAGACGCACTCGCGGTAAATGGTAGCTTATAATACCGAACAGAATATTGATGGTAGCAGCCGGTTACGTAAGGGCTTCGTAACTAGCCGCCCGTCTCGAAGTATGCTAGGGTAGTGATTCCGAGGCGGGGGTAACGGCGAGTTTGAGGTGGGTTTGGTTGGTAGGCATCCCCTTGGGGATGAGTACAACACTGGTTGGGTCCTGGACCCATTCGAACATATGTTTCCTATCTCGGCCCGAAATAAAAGGGCTTCCTAACTATGGAGTTCGGAGTTCGAGCTCCGATGGTTTCGATGGTTTCGCAATAATTGTCATTAGAAGTAATATCTGAAAATAATGAACCGACCCTGTATACGAAGTTCCTTAGAATTGACGGCAATTAAAGTCCTAAAAAGGTGATTCATCCATGAATAACGCGCCTGTCTGAAAATCCAAGAGCACTACCACTAAGTCGTGTTAACTTTGCGCGGTTGTCACTTTTTTTATAAGAAAGCAGAATTTCAGAAAATCCAATAAATATTTCACCAACTAAATTTGTCAATTTGGTAACCACAGCATGTTTACATTTTTTTTCCGTTTACCGTTTATTAATTTCGATATTAACGAATTATTTTATTTAAAAAAGGATGCATCAATGGACGTCATTAATGCACTCTTTTTGTGATTTTGACGTTTTGATGACATATTGATATAGACAATATACCAATACCCTTATGAATATTTTCCAAGTTGTTTGAAGTCATTTTGATGATATTTTGATATAAAGAACCAGCTATAGTCATGAAAATAAAATAAAAATAATCACAGACTAACATCATACACTTTAATTAACAATTTTAATACATAATTATTTTTGGTTATTTATTAAAATATTCTTTATATAACAATTGTTCACATTTAAGAACGGAACAGATACATTGATTGTATAGAGCATGGATTTTTAAGCATTAAAAAACTTAAATTAGGCGCTTAAAAAAGCTTGAAATTTTCTGAAAATAAGCTCATAAATATGCATGAAATTTAAAAAAAAAGCAAGTAAAAGTAATTTATAAAAACGAATATCTTTATTAATATAACACAGTTTTACACAAAAAACATAAAAATAAAAGTAATTTCGTCATAAGATAATGTAAATAAAGAAACTACTTTTTCTTGAACAAACCAGAAACTCACTTCTTGCAAAAAAAACACTAAATAATAGGAACAAATGAAATTTTAAACATTACAAACTACTCGTCTTTGAATAAACCAATAACTAATTGTTTTTCTAAATTGTCAACAGTAAATCCCAATCTTCTATCACTCAGCACATATTTTAAATGAGAAAAACTTCGTTCAACATCTACGCTGGTAATTGGTGCATATTTAAATTTAGGAACAATAGTTGCATCTATCGCAAGATCTTCAACAAAATTTCCTTTAATAACATTTGCTACTTGTTTTAAAACTCTATACCCTTCATTTTTATTTAGCACTCCAGTCAATTTATTAAAAATTAAAACTCCTGAAGCGCCACGTACTTTTGAGGTCTCGTTCTTAAATGTTTCAATTATTTCCACAGCTTCTACAAGAGGAAGTGTCTTGTCTTCGAGTTTTGTGATAGCTTGGCTAACAAAGCTGTAGTTAGCCTTAATAAATGCTAAGTTTCGTTTTACCTCTTCATTTTTTACAATCTCTTGACACTTTTCAATCTGTTGGGAAGCCGATTTAGGAAACTCTAATATAATTTCCTTAAAAGACTCAAAATGATCCGCATAATAGTTGGCAGCATCCAGCCACGTACCCCATCTGGTAATAACCGGTTCAGGAGGACCACCTCCTCCTGGCATTGTGGCTTAGGTAATATAAAATAAATTAATCGGAAATTGACAAATATATTAAAAACTGTTACATACCGAAAAGTAAATGTACAAAATTAGCACCAAATACACCTCTAATTGTTAAAATTGGCACAAAAAAAATAAATGCATTAAAACTGAAAATAGGCATAATGGCACATGAAAAAATTAACCCTGTGAATCCTCTTATTGAAATTCATGCATATATGTGATCAAAATACATCTGCTGTCAAAAATTACTTATAGCTAGAAATCCGCGCTTTACTTATGAACGTCATGATTTATATTCAGGTTTAAATCATTTTCGATATTTTCCAAGTTGTTTTCAAGTCAATTGGGGGTTTGGAAGAAGAGCAGGATTTTCTAACTCCATAACTGCACAATTACGAATTTGCAATAACTTTTTCGCAGTGACAACTTTTTTGACAATTCGCATTTTAAATTTTTCAATGATAATTGAGATTTTTAGCCAACGTGATTTTTACGTGAAATTGGAGTCAATGACATTCTACGTCATTGGTATGGAGTTGACATTATTATCTCCAGATATTCCAAATAACTATACCAGGTAGGGAAGACTGAAAGAAAAGTGTACCCATACAGGCTGAGGCGACCTGGTATACGGACGGCTCCAAGACAAAAGTAGGTGTAGGAGCCGGAATTGTAGGTCTAAAACAAAGGATAGCTATTCCAATAAGCCTATCTAAAAACGTCACAACTTTCCAAGCGGAAGTGACGGCGATTCACCACTGCGTTGAAGAAATTAAAAGGCAGGAAAGGACATACCGTTCAGTTGCCATCTTCACCGACAGTCAAGCTGCACTGAAGGCACTCGATTCCCTAGAGCTCAATTCTAAGCTAGTATGGGATTCCATAGGTGCCTTAAACGTACTTGAAGACCATTGCTTGCAAGGTCATGGTAGCCTGGGAACCAGGGCACGAGGGTCATAAGGGCAACGAATTGGCGGATGAAACGGTAAGACAAGGTTCATCAATGCCATTCATTGGACCGGAACCCATCTGCGGCGACACAAAGACGACAATAAATATGGCCACAAGGAAGTGGGTGGCACAGAAATCTCTAGAATGGTGGGTAACCTCACCAGGACAGAGACAGGCGAAACAGTTCATTAGAGGACATTCGCCAACTTTTACGGCAGACCTAATGAGCAAAGATAGGAAAACTGTCAAAGCAGTAGTGGGTGTGTTGACGGGGCACTGTAAGTTTAATAGGCACGCAGAGCTAATGGGGTTGACAGATGAAGCTGTGTGCAGATTCTGTCACCTAGAGGAGGAAACTGCAGAGCACATCCTATGCCAGTGCGATTGCCTGGCGAATGTGCGGTTTCTTGTACTAGGCGATGAGACGCCACCGGCAGGAAACTACATGAAAGATTCAGTCTCGCGGCTGATTGGCTACTTGAAAAGAGTCGGGCTGGAGAATGTAATCTAGATTCAGAGGACCACAATAGATCTGAAAAGGTCGCAGTGGAATAGGCCGATTATCCACCTCATCAAATCTAATCTAATCTCCTGATAGTCTTTGTGGAAAAGTGAATTTTGTCACAAAATAAGGGTTTACGGTCAACGAAAAAATATTGTAATCAACTCATTTGTTAATGGGCGATTAATAAACTCAATTATTAAAGGCTTTAAACAGTTTCGTTTATTAATCGCCTTCATTAACATTATAATTTATTAAATAACTATTACCCAACCCCTTTTACATGAACATATAACACATTATTTTTCCACTTTCAGATATCATAGCATTTATTTCATGAGGTTTTTCTTTCAAATGAGATGTTTGGATGCAAAGCGCGTTCATTTTTGTCTCATTTTTATTAATCTTTCCATGTATTATTCTTCAATAATTCCTGCATCGTATAATGTTTTTCTGATTTCGGTTTTTACCCGCCCAAGAAAAAATTTCAAAGTTTAATTGCATTTTTCTACCATATGTACACTATTTTCCGCCATGTTTTTTGACCACGCATACGTGACAGTTCCCAATTGCATAAAATGTTAGAGCCACATATAACGTAATACCTGATATTTCAAAAGCAAAGTACGAACATCAATATTATAAATTAATGAAATTATATTTTAACTTTTAAAAGCGTGATTGTCGAAAAAGTATTGTGTACAAAGTAACTCCATTCATTCATTCGTTTGGGTTGTGCTCAACAGCCCAGGCACTTGAACTGAATCTTTGTTCCATTTCCCAAGTTATCTAATTTCATTCCAGAAGCTTCGTGTCTTCTATAAAGGCCACTAGTTTGACTGGAGAGATTTTCAGTAGTTGTAATGGTTGTATTATTTCCTCTCCAAAGTGCTGCCGTCTGTGTCCTTGTAAGTTCTCACAGAAGCAGAGTATATGAGTAGGTGTTTCATCATAGAGTTCACATTTTCTGCACATTGGTTCACTAAGTTTGCCTATTTTGTGCAGATATTTCCTCAGGGTGCAGTGTCCAGTCACCAGGTCGGTAACTGTCTTCAAGTATCTCTTATTGAACTGAATCTTTGTACCATTTCTCATGTTATCTACTTCCATTCCAGAAGCTTCATGTCTTCTATAAAGGCTACTAGTTTGACTGGAAGGATTTTCAGTAGTTTTAATGGCTGTATTAATTCCTCTCCAAAGTGCTTTCCGTCTAAGTACTTGTAAGTTCTCAGAGAAGCAGGGTATGTGAGTAGGTGTTTCATCATCAAGATCACATTTTCTGCACATAGGTTCACTAACTTTGTCCATTTTGTGCAAATGTTTCCTCAAGGTGAAGGTCGGTAACTGTCTTCAAGTATCTCTTAGCCAGTTTCAATAGCCTGGTTGAGAGTTCCTTGTCTAACTTGTTCAGGAAACTCTTTGTATGGAGGTGCCTTCTATTTGAGTTGGTGTTCCCTATTTAGCCAGTTCCCGATTTCCCTTCTTATGCAATCTTTTGTGATTCCACAAAACGTTTCCGGACCTATGAAGTCTCCTTTAGAGCCTTCTTTAGCTACCCGGTCCGCCATTTCATTACCGGCAATCCCCTCATGTGTCGGCACCCATATTAGAGACACTTTGTTGACTCTTGCCAGCATGTTAAGGGATTCTTTGCAGTTTTTCACCAGTCTAGACCTAGTTGTTGGATATCCTCTTCTGATGTTTTCGTCAACGGCAATCGTCTCTGCTTGAAACACACTCGTATATCGACCAAGGCTAAACAACATTTTCCTTCTAGGTCCTCTTATACCAGCCCCAGTGCCATGGTTTGTAACTTTTCGCTCTTATGGAACAAACAAATATTTACGCACGCTCTATTTTTTTCCATTCTTATTATTGTTTTGCTAGGACGCTCTGTAAGTCTAAATTATATTTTATTTATTAATACATCTGTGTACTCTTTTTCCAAACTAAAAGATTTAAGGAATATCGGGTGGAATTAAAAATAAAAAGCAACTTCTTCCTTTACAAGATATGTCTTAAAAGTCCCAAATTTAAGGAGAATAATCAAAAACTAAAGCATATAAATGAATAGTATATCTGTGACATAAACTGTTCAAATTAAGTCTTCATCCGTAAAAAATGTCAAAGAGGAAATATGTAACATCCGCTTTATGATAAACACGTGTGATGTAAAGATCATGATAATATAGAATTCGAGCGCGAGCTGGCAACAGTGCTTGAAGTTCAGTTCGCGGTAAGAGGCATCGGCAATCAAATGTTTGAAAATTTCGGTCGTCAGTCTGCATTGGTCGTTCCGTTAGTTAACAAGTCATTGCTACGATTTCTGTAATTTGACAGTAACAATATTTTCGATATAAATATACAATGCAAGTGACATTGCCTAGCGTTGCGTTTCTTTGATTCGTGTTTGTGTTGCGTAAATGTGTCAAAATGTGCACTAAGAACGGATATGCGGATTACAAAGGTATTGCTAATAATATTGCTTAATAGGACTAGCTTTTGCATGGTATTTTTCTAAGTTTATAATTCAATTATCTATGTTAGTATTTAGGTTTTAGTGAATACAAAGCAATAATGTTTAGGTGTTAAATGGTACGTAAAAATTGAAAAAAAAAACAGATAATTAAGGATAATCCAGTGGCGTAGCGACAAATTATGAGCCCCCCGCGAAAATTGAGTTAGGGCCCCCTGTCTATATTAAGATTATAATATATAAAGTTTGTATTACCAAACAAAATTAGGTAATACTGTTTATTATTTAAATTACTGACCTAATATCAAATTTAATTGAAATGCCTATAAAAAACAGTCAAGAAAATACAATACACAATATGTAAAGAACGATACAATAAATATAACTATTGAACAAGGAACAAGAAAATAAAAAATATGCTTTAAAACTAAAAGGGACAAAAACTAGAAATTGCTTTAGGTAGGCTAAGGTAGAAATACTTGAAAGCAACAGTGAGATAAATACAAAAATATTTTAAATTAAGGGATCAAAACTTGCTGCGTGACGGCAGCACCCCCAAATTCGAATTTTGCAAAAAACCTTATGCCGTTGGATTGCCCAACGTTAGCCCACATTTGCCCAACCAATAAATTATTTTGCCCACCCTCCAAAAAAAAGTTATAGGCAAAACTAATTTTTCTAAAAAAATTAGTTCCAGCTCCCCCGTCTTTGAATTTGGCAAAAAGCTTGATGCAGTTGGATTGCCCAAGTTTTGCCCCCATTTGCCCATCCAATAAATTTTTTTGCCCACCCCCCCAAAAAAACAAACAAAACAAATTTTTCGAAAAAAAATTTTTTTTCCGAATTCCACAGAAAACTGCACGCAGTTGGATTGCCCAATGTTAGTCCATATTTGCCAACAAATAACTTTTTTTGCGCACCCTCCAAGAAAGAAGTTATGGGCAAAATAAATTTTTCAGAATTGGATTTTTCTTGGTACGCCATCAAATTTTAATTTTACGGAAAATTATACGCAGTTGGATTGCCCAACTTTTTCAAATCTAACTAGGGTTGGGGTTAGGTTTTGTTAGGTTAGATTTATTTACTTTGCATAAAGGGGTTTTCGGGTACGGCCATTCCGAAAATGCAATCAGTTCCCGAAAAGGAAAACTCCTTCCCCGAGAAACTCGAAAAGAAGAAGACGAAGAAGAAGAAGAGGAGGAGGAGGAAGAAAAAGAAGAAGAAGAAGAACGCATGCCCAACTTTTTCAAATCTAACTAGGGTTGGGGTTAGGTTTTGTTAGGTTAGATTTAACCTTTAATTTGTGAATTAATGTGAAAGGTCAAGAGCAACATTTTTTTGGTCTCCGATTCCGTTGAAACTTGGCAGAAAGGGGTTTTCGGGTACGGCCATTCCGAAAATGCAATCAGTTCCCGAAAAGGAAAACTCCTTCCCCGAGAAACTCGAAAAGAAGAAGATGAAGAAGAAGAAGAGGAGGAGGAGGAAGAAAAAGAAGAGGAAGAAGAAGAAGAAGAGGAAGAAAAAGAAGAAGAAGAGGAAGAAAAAAGAGGAAAAATTACGTAAAAAGTTTCTTTTTTTTTTATAGTTTTTTAGGAAAATTAGTTTTGCCCATAACTTATTTTCGGAGGGTGGGAAAAATAATTTTTTGGTTGGGCAAATATGGACTAACATTGGGCAATCCAACTGCGTGCAGTTTTCTGTGGAATTCGGAAAAAAAAATTTTTTTCGAAAAATTTGTTTTGTTCATAACTTTTTTTGGGGGGGTGGGCAAATGGGGGCAAAACTTGGGCAATCCAACTGCATCAAGCATTTTGCCAAATTCAAAGACGGGGGTGCTGGAACTAATTTTTTTAGAAAAATTAGTTTTGCCTATAACTTTTTTTTGGAGGGTGGGCAAAATAATTTATTGGTTGGGCAAATGTGGGCTAACGTTGGGCAATCCAACGGCATAAGGTTTTTTGTAAAATTCGAATTTGGGGGTGCTGCCGTCACGCACCTATCAAAACTTGAATATTTCAATAGTTTTTGCGAGGCAATTGCCTGTCCTAATTATGCTGTAAAATTATTTTAGTACAATTATTATAGCCATTATCTTTCTTTTTTTCTAGCTTTTGCCTCCGCAAAATTTTTTATTAAAAGGTTATTATCCATTTTGGCCGCCTCTTGTGCCTCTATGGACAGTATAGCCAAATTAGTTAACCTTGTCTGAGAGGAACTATTTCGTAAATAATTTTTAATTTGGAAAAGGATCTTTCAGCTGTAGCAACACTTACTGGAAGAGTAAAAATAATAATAAGGCTGTTGTTACCTCTGGAAAATTTGATGAAGGGAAGCAATTTTTTCCTTTAATGGCATACACAACGCGACTATCTATAAAGGAAAAGTCGCAGACAGATCGCTGGAATATGTCTGCTGTAGTGTTTCTGCAGACATACCTATAGGCTCTTTCGAGCCTCGTAACCTTCGGGCCCCATTTTTGCGGGGGTTCCTGGTAGTAGCGCTACACCACTGTCCATAATAAGGATAATCTAAAAGGGTGAAGATTCATATTTACTTATATATTATTTATTTATAACTTTTCCAAGGTGAGTTTGTTTTTCTTACCCATTATTAAGATTTGGTTATTATTATAGATGACGTTATGGTACCTAATAGAATAACTATCTGATTATTTTTTCAATTTACAGAGTTTATTAAAACTCGATAGGTACTTGTAGATATTTCTATTCCTAAACACTTAGTTATCATAGGTACTTTGAAACTTTGTATGTTTTAGATGATTTATGACTCAAATTTAATTGACTAACCAAAACGAGAAAACCAAGTCTTTGAGATACGGTCCAACCCATTTTAATCCTGATAGAAACCTTCCAAATATTTATAGTTTCTTATTACGAATGCCCCCCGTTACATTTGGAGCCCTTTTAATTTTTCGAATGATGAAGTGAGACAGTACCGCCCCTACCCGCATTTATCCCTTCGCACACTCTTAGAGGAATAGGTATTTTTTTAAATGCTGCGATTATTTCTTCATTGATTCTAAGAATACGGGGGTTGTCTTTTATATTTTAAATGCATTTTTTCATCCTTTGGAACCAATTCTGGAAGCAGTTGTTCCACTCGCTTGTTGGTACATTCAAAATAGAGTTTTTGAAGGCATAGACTGCATCATCTGGACTGGAACCTTTGTTCATTCTTAATTTTTGGAAAAGTAGAAAAGTCGTTAGGACTTGGATCGGGACTATATGGAGGATGGTCCAACAGTTCGATGTTTTCTTGCTTTAAAAACTCAATTGTTTTTCGAGCTGTGTCGGAACTTGCATTCTCTTGGAGGAGGATCATTCGTCGTTGGGGGTTGGTTCTTTGAAACTCAGCAATTACATCCGGCAAACAAATCGATATGTACCAATCGGTAGTAACAGTTCTTTGATCTTGCAGAGAAATTGTTGCTACACGACCCGCTTTTGTGACAAATGACGGATAACTTTCGTCGGTTTTGGTTTATCTTGGAAAATCCAAGCAGCTGACTGACGTTTATTTTCGATTTTGGATGGAATAAGGTGGAAGCAAAATAGGCAGTGGATAGTTAGCCCAGGGTAATAAATAACAAACAAAATTTTAAAAAAATTCTTACAACTACAAAAACTACAAGGGAAAAAGGGGTTCATTTCATTGAAATTTGCTCGTTCTTTTACTGTACTACTAACAGAGATCGTCGTTAGTTAGGAAGACAACAAAATATTCTAAAAAAAAGGAAATTTTTGAATATAGAAAAACTCATCACAAGCGCTACAAGTATCTGTTCGCGGATATCCAAAAGAAATATTGAAGTCACGACAAAAAACCTGTCTATACGATTCATAGGATATTTTATTGTTAGGGTGCAGCTCCTTAAACATTGTATGCATTTTTTTGACATTTAATTCCTCGGAAAGGTATATTTTTGTAGAGTCCTTGAGGCTATAATGACTTCCTCGGCCTTTAAAGGAATTAATATGTTGCCTGACCAGACTTAGTGTTTCTACTGAAAGTTTATTAAGATGGTTTCGGTGTTTATCCTGCGGAGCATATCCTGTTTCCTTTAAGCTTGATACCAAGATTTCCACTTTCTTTTTTGAAATGCCATGAATAGCAATAAATGCTTTACGGCACACATCAAATTCCTTTGTGTTCTCTCCTACAAGAGCCCGAATCCTGTACTTATAGGATGCACCATAGTATTTAGCGCCTTCTTTTAAAGTCTTACGTTGAACAGGAAGTACTGCTATTAATCCACAGAGATATAAATTTTGAGCATCAGTCGAACCTAACATCTTAAACTGCTTTAATACATTATTTCTTATATCATAGGGCACAACATCAAAACATTTTTTCAAACAATTACAGTCTGGACCCATTTCATGACTTTGGACCCTCATTTTCTTTTTAACGTCACTTATTCTGCCATAGGATTTTCTTTTATTACTTCTAGGCTCCATCACACTACTTGTATTTAGCTCTCCATCACTGCTAATATCACCACCTTCCATAATGAAAACTCAAAAATACACTAACTTACACTACTAGAGACGCGTTCTTGACGGCTGATGCAATAATACTACGAATAATGGCAATCGCCACCAAATCAAACAGGCAAAAACGCGCGCATTGTACAATGACCCCGTTTTTGCACGGTTCGTGTTTACAATGAGCTCGTTCCCGTGTATAGGTTTTTTTTAAGTGCAGATATCTCATTAACCAGCCCGTTTTATCTAGTTTGGAAGCTAGATTAGATTAGATTAGAATTGGAGTGGCTCTTTGTCCTATCCCACTGCGACCTTTGCAGATCTATTGTGGTCTTCCCCCATATTTAGAGCTCGATATCTAGCTTTATTCTTTTTATTAGACCTATTAGCCTGGATACCGCCTCCTTTGCGTAGCTCTCTGCCCTCGGTTTTTCTTCTCTGAATCGGTGAAACCGCACCCTTGCTAGGCCTTCGCACTCACAGAGTAAGTGCTCCGCGGTTTCGTCTTCTTCCTGGCATAACCTACATAGGCTGTCATCTGCTAGGCCAATTGTGTGCATATGCTTCCTTAGCCTACAATGCCCTGTCAGCATTCCCACCATCATCCTCGTCGTTTCTCGACTTTGACATAGTAGGTCGCGTGACAGTCTGACCGAAGTGCTTTTGGAATAGCTTAGCGTGCCTTTGCCCCGGAGTTTCATGCCACCAGCGCAACGCCTGGTTGTTTATCCATTGGTGGATGCTCTCCTTGGTGAGGAATTTAGCAATTCCGCAGGAGGGTTCTGGCCCTATCATGACCTCAGTCGCTCCCTGCTTGGCTAATTCATCAGCCTTTTCATTGCCTTTTATTCCTTGATGGCCTGGCACCCAGGCTAGGGTCACTCTATTGTGACTACCTAGTCTGTTGAGGGCCTTGCGACACTCCCACACCAGATTTGACGTTGTCCGATATGAGCTTATCGCTTTTAGTGCTGCTTGCCTATCGGAGTAGATGACGATTCTTTGGCTATCTACCTCCCGTCTCATCAACTCTTCTGCACAGCATTACACCGCCATTACCTCTGCCTGAAAGACAGTGGCATGTTTCCCAAGGCCTAGAGAGATCGTGATCTTCTCTTGTACCCCATATATTCCGGCTCCTACTCCAGAGTCTGTTTTAGAGCCATCAGTGTACCAGTTGAGATTCGCTATTATAGGAGGCCCTGTATCCCTGTTTACAATGAGCTCGTTGTTCCCGTGTATAGGTTTTTTTTAAGTGCAGATATCTCATTAACCAGCCCGTTTTATCGAGTTTGGAAGCTAAGAGGTGATAATATATGAAAAATACTATCCATCCTGAATATATCGCACTTTTGGCCAAAGATGCGATGAGCCCCTTTTACCCCTGTACCCTTCACATTTATATTACAGTAAAAAGACCGGAGATAATGGTCGGTTGGTTTGACCAGCGTTTGCTTGCGGTTTGCGATAATTCCCGAACACGGTCTAGGTACTTCGGAGTATCGAATTATATTTATTTTGGGGAGGTTGTCAAAAGTGGGGGTAAAGAATAGAGTGCGGCGTGGCGCATATTAGAAGCTAGAGTGGGGAACTGAATCACCTGGAGAAATGAACTCATACATTTCTCCAGGGTTCTTAAGAGTAGATCCAGGATTCGTCACCACTGACAATGCTGTATATATTCTTTGAGTTTCCTGCGTTAAACCGGTTTAGAGTTTTTTGACACCAATTGATTGTGATTGATTTCTGTTCTTCCGTCAACAGATGCGACCAGAGAGATCCAATGAGAAACTAATTTTTCAACAGATTATTCTTCATGTAAATTTTTTTGAATTGTGGTCTTTGAAATGCTCAGTGATGCTCCAATTTCACGATATGTGATCAGCTTACGTATAGCATCGACTGAGTGACTACCGTTGTTGGTGGATCTGTTCTTGGATCGTCGCTAAAATTAATCCGTCCACGTTTAAATTCTCCATGACAACGAGAAATTTTCTACTGATGTGGTGCTTCATTGCCGAAAACAGAAACCAACTCGGCAAGGCATTCTAATTGAAACAAATGTCTTCGAAAATTCTGAAACTTTGGAGTTAAGTTCATTTTGTCATTGCCTTCCACTAATGCATAACCGATACAAACGTCATGGGACAAAACTTGGAATTTTTTGAGTTCACTGATAGAAATATTATATCTTCCCTTCACACTTTTTACAGGTTTGACACATATGCATGTTTTACCAGACTTTCGCGTTTTATTTATATCATTCCGTCAGCCCAAACTCTTGTACTTTCCTCCACAAGCACTGACCAAAATGGTAGTTGCAACCAATAGCACTAGTGTTTGGAAGTAACCTTCTCAAAGCCACTATTTCATCCATTTGGAAGTCAGTTTTTCTGGAGTCCATTCATTCTTTCGTTTGGGTTGTGCTCAACAGCTCAGGCACTTGAACTGAATCTTTTTACCATTTCCCTTGTTATCTACTTCCATTCCAGAAGCTTCGTGTCTTCTATACTAGTTTGACTGGAGGCATTTTAAGTAGTTGTAATGGTTGTATTAATTTCTCTCCAAAGTGCTTCCGTCTGAGTCCTCGTAAATTCTCACAGAAGCAGAGTATGTGAGTAGGTGTTTTATCATAGAGTTCACATTTTGTGCTGCAAATGTTTCCTCAAGGTGCAGTGTCCAGTCACCAGGTCGGTAACTGTCTTCAAATGTTTCTTACCCAGCTTCAACAGCCTGGTTGAGAGTTCCTTGTCTACCTTGCTCAGTAAACTCTTTGTATGGAGATGCCTTTGTGTCAACCTCCATTTGAGTTGGTGTTCCTTATCTAGCCAGTTCCCGATTTCCCCAGTGCCATGGTTTGTTTTGGAACCATCGGGGAACCAGTTGATTTCTCCAGAATTACCTGGGGTGCATCACCTTTTCCCTGGATGGGATGATGATGTTCACTCGCTCAGTGAATATGTTCTCTGGTGTCATGCTATCAAAACTCAGGTGAAATATGAGTTCATCTAGTATTGTCCCAGTTCTGGAGACCATATCTGGCAGTCTTTCTTTTACTATTTCAAACAATTTGCTACTGATACAAAATACAACTGTTAATTTTCTTCTGTCAATAATTTATACCTACACTAACCCTATTTATATTCTTAAAACCATTGAAAAGGTATTCGCATCATTTTTTTGCAATCAACGCTCCAAATTAACCTGTTCCTCTAAGAGTGGGCTGCAAATGCACCGATTATTACTACCATTCAACTATAAATTTCTAGTTATCTATAATTTCTTCTACAGTCACCTTCAACTTTAATTTTTTTAGAATATAGTATCAATATTTTTTTACATAAGTACATGTTTAAAAATCGTCTATATATTTTTTATCAGAAATACATCTCATCGTGTCAATTATTTTTCATCCCATCGTTACTCCTCGTTTTCTTTGACTTATAGTTTTGTCGATAATAACTTAAACATACAGATTAAAAAATGATGTTTAAAAACAACCTTTCTTACTATAGAATCGTCTTTAATCACAACTGATCTTTTCCAGTATGTTATTACTAACTTTAATGTCAGTGTTACAAGTTTGTTAATCTCAAACATTGAAACTTGTTATAATTATCTTTTAAATTATTTATTACTACACCCGCTGGTGAACTATTCGGAATGGAATGCAAGATAATCTTTAGATTGCAGTCAAATATTTAATCATTTTTGTAAAAAATACTCAATATGTGGAAAATCTTGTTACTTGCGTTTGGAAAATCAAATGATACGAAAATACAAAAAATAATTTACTATTACTAGAATAAGCCAATGTCTTTTAAGTAAACCTGGATTAATTATTTGATGAAATCAAACTGGGCATTTATAAAAATTAATACAATATACCAAATGGCTTTATATTGTTACTGTTGAAACCACACGTTCAACAATTCTTATATTTATATTTTAGTTCCTTTGTATATTCACGTAGAGTTATATTTTAGTCCTTTTATTTTCATTCGAAATTCCTACCGGCGCGTCACTGCCTCCAAAATATTTCTACCTTAGTTCAAAATCGCGTTTTGTTTTCTTTCCCTGGCGGCTGACCGGCGCCTTTCAATATTTACTATTATTCTTCGGCAGTTGAAGTAGGCGTGACCAAACGCACACTTTTCGCCTAATTGCGGTTTTTACGAGGCTAGCTCAGCTAGTAAGAGTCGATGTTGACTTTCCAACCCGATCGGTCTCCCAGCTAAGACCTACCACTCCTTTACCGGTATAAAACCGATATTTTCAGACCAAATGGGTCAAGTTTCATATTAATTGATGTAATTCCGTTGCTTCCTGCACAATAAGTGCATTTTTCTATAAAGTTAAAGTTTGAATAGTGATTCAATCCGAAGCAAAGTTATATTTCAAGTGAATAGTGCTTTGAAAACCACAAAGGAAAGAGCAAGATCGTTCTAATAATTACTATTTCATACTGAAAGGCTTGTCTATATTCATCGTTCCATCTGTATGTATTTTCGACGTTAGAGTTTATTAAAGTTTACTGAATTGTGAGAAGCAAAAAAAAATTCAAAGGGCCGGCTTCACACTCAAGACTCGCGCTACCTTTTCAGCCATACTGGAAAAATAATAATTAATTTTAAAATTAGATGAAATTTCAAATAGATAAAGTCCATTCCAAGATATTTCGTTTATTGATTCAAGAGAAAAACTCACAGCAGGTAGGCGTTAATCCGATAACAATAGCACAGTATCGTAACGTACTAGTTTCTTCTTCCTAATAGTATGATTATTTTACAACTGAAATGTGATACTGAACTTTACTTGTAAATAATATAGAATTAGTACTTGTTTTAGTATCTTAATTTTACTGACTACGGATCTGTTACTGTTTACTGTACAATGAGGGATTTATAAACTTAAGACCAGATACCGAGTCAACGAAATATTGTGAAATATACTTTACTCAGAATTTGAAAACGATGTTTTTTATTTTTATGCAAAAATTTAAACTTGGAAATTACTAACAAAAAACTATTTTCAATTACATATTTTAGATCTAATCTCTAAATAGATGTTTATATATATTGAGGTGACATTAACTTGTGTTGATGTAGATCTTAAAAAAATTTCAATTCACTTCAGTTTAGAAGAAAGTGTATAAAATGTAAAATACCTGTTTATTAAAGAATTACCGATTTTGAACAGGTGGTTGGTTGGTTCCTGTGTCATTTATTTGGGGATTATAAAACCGAAAGGAAGCAACAGACGTGCTTAGAGTAATATAATAATAATTACAGTCGTCAAGCGGTTTAGGCAATGCGTTGTTAATACTTATTTGATGCTCAGAATTACAAATTCCATTTCTAGAAACTTTAAGTAACCAAGTTCAAACATATTACTAGGAATTGAGATATAGAGCTTAATTTTTAATTTCATTAATTCATTTATGTTTATGCTATGTATGTATGTATTGAGGTGACAATCACAGGCCTAAAATATCTATTGTGCCCACTTACTTCTACTTAGTACTTGAGGAAAGTCTCAGAGACTAGTAGCTCCTTTAGTCCTATTTCCCGGAGGAATTTTAGGATATCTGCAGGCTTCAACTTAGGTAAATGTCCCTCTTCTATCCAGTAATCTCCTTGGTGTTGTGCCCTAGGATTCTGAATTGCTGTGCAACTCGCAAGTATGTGGATGGATGTTTCTTTTTCCATGCCACAGAATCTACATTCTTCTTCCTCGACTATTTTGAGCTTTTTCAGGAGCCCATTTAGTGTGCGACTTAGGGATGTGAGATTAATGGAAAAGAATCGATTAATAGAAATCGATTTTTCTTTATTCAAAATTAATCGATTTGTCAAAAATCGATTTTAATAAAAAATAAATCGATTTCTGCGAAAAACTCGATTTTTTTGTATTATTTTAAAAAGTACGTGCTTTTAATATTCCGATAATAAACCTAAGAGATTCATTCTTTAACAATTTATCAGATTAAAAATCAAATAAAATTATATGAAAATTGTCAAAACTTGTCAAAAATGGTCAATAATTATCAAAAATTGTCAAAAATTGTCAAGTATTGTCAAAAACTGTTAAAAATGGACAATTTTTATCAAAAACTGTCAATAATTGCCAATAATTGTTAAAATTTTGAAAAATGGTCGATAATTGTCAAAAACTTCAAAATTTTTTTGAAAAATGGTCAAAAACTGTCAAAAATGGACAATTATTGTCAAAAATATTTAAAATTTTAAAAAATGGTCGATAATTGTCAAAAACTATCAAAAATGGTCAAAAACTGTCAAAAATGGACAATTATTGTCAAAAATATTTAAAATTTTGAAAAATGGTCGATAATTGTCAAAAACTATCAAAAATGGCCAATAATTTTGAAGAATGGTCAAAAATTTTTAAAAATTGTCAAAAATGTTGAAAAATTGTCAAAAATGGCCAAAAATGGCCAAAAATTGTCAAAATCTGTCAAAAATATTCAATAATTTTGAAGAATGGTCAAAAATTGTCAAAAATAGTTCAAATTTTGAAAAATGGTCGATAATTGTCAAAAACTATCCAAAATAGTCAATAATTTTGAAGAATGGTCAAAATTTTAAAAAAATTGTCGAAAATGTTGAAAAATTGTCAAAAATGGCCAATAATTGTCAAAAATGGATAATTATTGTTAAAAATTGTCAAAATTTTGAAAAATAGTTGATAATTGTAAAAAATTGTTAAAGTTTTTGAAAAATTGTCAAAAATTTTGAAATATGGTCAAAAATGGTCAAAAATTTGGAAAAATGGTCCATAATTGTCAACAATTGTCAATAATTATCAAAAATGGTCAATAATTTTGAAAAATGGTCTAAAGTTTTGAAGAATTGTCAAAAATGGTCAAAAACTATCAAAAATGGCTAAGAATTGTCAATTATTGTTAAAAATGGTCACTAATTTTGAAAAACAGTCAAAATGGTCAATAATTGTTAAAATTTTGAAAAATGGTCAATAATTGTTAAAATTTTTAAAAATGGCCAATAATTGTCAAAATTTTGAGAAATGGTCAATAATCGTCAAAAGTTGTCAAAATTTTTAAAAATGGTCAGTAAATACTACGAGCCGTTTCCGAAAATCGATTTAAACACGTAATTTATAAAATCGATTTACTAAAAATCGATTAATGTTACTATAAAAATCGATAACTAAAAATCGAACATCCTTAGTGTGCGTTCATATTGGCAACGCTCAAGCGGTGAGCGGCTTATTTGTTACTGACGGTAATGGATGTTTTCCAATCCACAAGCTTGTGTTCCTGAAGAATATTCTGGAGGCACTGTATATCCTTGTTGGTTTTGTTGAGGATTTGTTCCTGAAGAATATCCTAGAGGAACTGAATACCCTTGCTGGTTTTGTTGATGACCCATATTTCCCTGTTTTCTTGTTTGGATAGCATCTATCATAACATTTTGAAGACGTGCCCTCACTTGAAGCTTTTCCAAGGAATCAAATTCAGAAAAATATGGTAATAAGCTCACCAGTAGTACGTATAGATTGGCCTGCATTCGACTCCATGTTAAATAAAAATATAAAGACCACAAAGCGATGCCGCTCAAAAAAACGAACAACATCGATGCTCACCGCTTGAGCGTTGCCAATATGGACGCACACTTAGGCAACACTGTCTCGTTAGGATTCCTGTTAAAACTCTTAGTGCAGTTTTACTTTGACTTATGCATTCATTTGATCTTAAAAGGTTGTCGTCACCCAGAAGAATCTTTGATTGTCTAAGTCCTACTAGATCTTTCCAATGGTCAGATCTTCTCTTTTTTTCGGCTTTGCCTATTTCTTCCAATATTACATTGGAGCTGATACCGCAAAAGGGTGTTTCAGTCCCCCTCTTTGCTAGTTCATCTGCAATGCGACCCGTGAGGATTTATTGTAGGAATCGCACCAAATCTTCGTAACGAAGCAGATAAATTCATTTTTAGAATGACCGTTCTGGTCTGAGAGCGAGAGAGGAACCCTGCCAAACATTGGAAATACCTATTTGGGCCGCGTTGGAGCATGCAGCTTTATCTTCTTCCAGTCAGAGATGGCATATCGGATCTTCCGATTCAAACAATATGGTTCAGTAAATTGACCTTATTCATTCGTTTGGGTTGTTCTCAATAGCCCAAGCTCTTGAACTTAATCTTTGTACTATTTCCCATATTTTCACTAGTTCGACTGGAAGGATTCCAAACCCTGCCAAACATTGAAAATACCAATTTGGGCCGCGTTGGAGCATGCAGCTTTATCTTCTTCCAGTCAGAGATGGCATATCGGATCTTCCGATTCAAACAATATGGTTCAGTAAATTGACCTTATTCATTCGTTTGGGTTGTTCTCAATAACTCAAGCTTTCGAACTAAATCTTTTTACTATTTCCCATATTTTCACTAGTTTGACTGGAAGGATTCTAATGGTTCTATTATTCCCTCTATGAAGTGCTTCCTCCTGAGCCTTTTCAAGTTCTCCCTGTTGTAACTTAACAATTGTTTGGTAACGTATTCGAAGGATGTATACAAACCGTGGATTGGACTAAAACCTGGTAAATTGATCGTTTTTGTGTGATCTTTAAATTTTTCTGGAACATATTAAGATCTCGATAATCCAAATGCTTTAGACGCGTGGTTGTCACTATGAAAAATGTTCGCTGGAAAATTATTCCGTCTTAGAAATGAGAACGAAGTACAGCTTGTACTTTTTAAGCTATTTTTGAGTACTATCCACAATTACTTTCTCGAATGTCATTTTCAACCAAATAGATAGTCTGTGAATCCCATGTCGATTTTGTCACAATCTCTTAGCAAAATCAAAAATTCCAAGTCCAAGATTTTGAACTTTCCTAAATTGGTCTGGAAACCTGCAACTTATGACTCGGAAAGGAACCGAAGTGGCACGAAAATATAATTTCTTTAACATCGTCTGTAATGTCGATATTGTCTTAACCTAATATGACTGATGCATAAATTCCGAAATTGTTGTGGATAATTAGACTCGAATTACAGATCGCATTTTAAACAAATACTGTTGCTGGGGTATAATTAACGTTGAAGCAAGTTCATCGTATGCAAATTCTGAAGTAATTTTCAAGACTGGTTCAGTTCTGACCTAAAAAAATCAATTTTTGCGGTAGAAATGACGGCTTTGTTATAAAAAGTGAAACGCAAGTTAATTGCAAAATAAATTATTTATACGTAACAAAAACTGCCGATAAATATTATAATTTCGCCAAGTAACAAAGTAACACCGGTAATAATTGTCGTTCGTATTTCATGCTACTTTCATCATGATGGACCTGCATCTAAATATATTAAAAACGCTGCACAATGTGCTTATTTAAATCTTAATTACTTGAATACAGTGACGTACATGGTATTAATACATACCATTTTTATAGAATCAAGAGAAAAAATATTAACAGGTTGTCATAGGCGTACAGCTTTTAAATCCGGTTTTTATTTTGTCTGTCCAAAATGTGACTAATTTGCATAAAACGACAAGGTTTTTAAGAATAATTCAGTTGGAAAATTGTTAATTATTACATATAGATATTGTAAAAGCGAATGGTTTCGTGATAGGAGTGGAAATTATTGCTTATTCAAAAGCGACTAATGATCTACAGGATGTCCCAGGGGATCGTACCAAAAATTTGGGAGAAGGTAGAGAAGCTAAAATTTGTGCCTGACTCCCTTCGTTAACGAGTTATAAGCCTCTAAAGTTAGATATTGAAAATAATTTTTTATTTATAATTGTTATTTATCAAAATTAAACCGTTTATAAAAACCATAAATGCGTTGTAAACAGATCTGCACCACCCTTTTCATATTCGGTTATTTTCACTTCTAAATATCTCAAATATTTTATACAGGGTGTATAATAAATGCAAATAAATAATTCAAAATCAGTATCTTATGCAGCCAATCAACGACGAAAAAAAATCTTATCCATTGCTATTAATATAAAAAAATACAGTGTTGAGAAGGAATTTGAGATTGATCGAATTGTGTGCTCTCTGCTTTTTTAGACTCCGTTTCACGTAAGAAGAACCCACCTGAAGTTGCAGTCGTATGCGCGAACTTGTTGTCGAAACCAGCGCCATATTGTAAAATTGACATTCGACTTCAAATCAGTAGCGTAACGTTTTCACATTCTGTAAATTAACACAAAATTAGAATATTAAAAATGTATTTGTCATATATGTATAGTTTAAATGAAACGTATTTGGGAATTCTTTGAAGGTTTTCGAGATATTTTCACATACAATAGACACTGGTATATGAAAATACTTGGTGTAGTTAAAATATTTATACTTTCAATTAACGGCATGAAACATCGTTTGTAACGCCAATGGCATGCAACGGTCGTTACGAGGCGACAGATAAACAAGACCGATTTTGGTTTCTGCGCAAGACAGTTGGCAAACTTCACGTGGCTTCTTCTTATGTGAAACGGAGTCTAGTGGACACTTTTGTCACGAACTGCGAGTGAGATCTTTCTTACATTAGGTATAGAAGTAGTTTGTAGTAGTGGTAGTTTTGTAGTAGTTTACAAGAACATACCTATATAAATACACTTTTACGTGTTCCTTCAAAGCTTCTATGATACATGCATATACTTCAGGAATTATTTTGCCAATTAATGGCTTGGAAACTCTAAATAGATACATGAGGCTACTATAGGAATTTCCTGTAGCCAAAAAGCGAAGGGTGATTGCCAATCTAATTTCTACGGGAATACACTCTCTGTAATTTGTATCTCGTTTACTTATTCTTGAGCCGATTAAAGAAATAAGAAACTCAAAATCTTCCTGTGACATACGACAAAATTTTTTAAATAAACCACTGCTATCAGAGGTTCGTAAGTCAGTTAGCAGCTGCGTTGACTGTCTTGTTTTTAAAAAATGGGATGTCCAAAATCTATGTTTTCTTCTCTTTCTCTTTTTGCTCTCTTTTTCAATTAACACATGCATAATTATGAACGCTGCGGCACTATTAATAATAACACGACGTTTTCTTATCGCCGCCATTGTTATTTAACTACCTATTTTTCTGGATCGATGACAAATGTTTGCAAACGCTCAGTTGGTTGCAAATATTTGGTTGGTGGAGACGAATGGATTGCATACATTTGCAAACGTTTTTGTATCATACTTCTATGATGGGTATAGAAAATAGAATATCTTTCGTGGAAAATAATTGCCCTAATTTAAAAGGTAACGACGATCTACTTTGTCTATTTTAATAAAATGATTAAAATAAATCAGTAACTCATAAGAATAACAATTTTTTAGCAAAATCCTTATTATTCCACAAATACACTTCCTCTCTTCCATTATCATTTTATTGAATTCGGAAGTAAGTACAGTCAGTGATAAATACCATAACACTGTTTATCTCCTAATGGTTTTGAAAACAACTCAAGACAATTATTTTTGTTTGAATAGCGACGAAGAGATATGAACGTATAAATTAGATTTTATTAGTGGGTGGTACCACACATAGAAAAATAACTCGTTAATTGGTGGTTGTCAGTCATTTGAACAAACAAAATTGATAGAGAAAATAATTTGATGTAGTAAAGTATATACAGATACATTCAAACACAAACGGAACATAGGGATTTTAAGCATTGTATCAGAACTGCTTATGAACTAGTCGACCAACATACAGCTTCAACAGATTAAAAACACGATTATTACAATCGTTTATTTGGACACCTATAACATATCGTACAATTCCCACCACTCCGTATTCTCAACTGTGGGCGGTCCTTAATTAGCGTCAGACAGTCAGTAAACAGCAGTCGGTAGGTAGAGTACAATTTAAAGAATCTTATTTTGTTTTATTTACGAATTTATTTTTATTTTGAAAGCCGTTATTTCCAAAAGAAATCAAAACATATTATCTTAACTCGAAACATTAATTGTTAAAGATAATTTAACAATTAATTTTCGATTTTAACAACATAAAACGTAAGCATATTGTTTCAATATGTAGCGACGTTTACTACCCCCATCAAATAATTATTCAATACTAAATCGCAGTTCGTACACCTCGCACATAACTAACAAATTTTGGAAGCAGGGGCCGCATTCTTGACTGAGGGAGTGAAGCTTCCCGAGAGAACGGATATTTTGTCTTTGTCTCTGCAGTGACAGAGTAACTAAGCAAAATAAAGACAAAATATTTGTTCTCTCGTGAACATCTACTCCCTCAGTCAAGAATAGGGTCCCAGAAGGGGGCGGGGTTTCTTACATTAGTTCTGAATCCAGCTGTCCAGATCAATACGTGATATTCATTGAAATGAATGTTTTGTTGGTGGACTATTTAGATCGGACAATACATTAAATCCCTATGTTCCGTTTGTGTTTGAATGTATCTGTATATTATTCAAAGTAATACATTAACACTATACTTCAAATGAAGTATATTTTTATAGGAGAAGAATTTATTTAATTTTGAATTAAAAACTGCAGGAGATGCTAATTTTAGTTACAAAACTGGGGTATAAATGATTTATTCAATGACTCTCTGGAGCTGTGTTCCTATTTCCCGAGGAGTCTGATTCATAAAACGTACATGAGGCCTTGGCCATTATATGGAGTTAATATTTATCTTCGACATTATCAGTTATTTTTTTAACTAGTGCGGAAAGTGATACTTTTCCTCACGCTACCGCAGTTCGGACATGTTTTCCAGTGCGGAAATAGTATAGTGTGCAACTTGTGGGGAGTGAGAAAAGTACTTTCCCCACAAGTTGCACACTATACTTTTTCTACAACTGCACAAATTTAAAGAATACAAGTAAAGCAACTTGATATTTATTTTTATGGTTAGTAAAACAAAAAGAAAAGGTGAGCGGTCGTCGGACCGCCGATAGAAGCTTGCTTCTTATGCACAATAGAATGACCATTTTTCGTAAATTTTTGACAATTATTGACCATTTTTTCAAATTTTTTGACAATTTTTTTCTATTTTTTTAAATCTTAACAATTATTGACAATTATAGACCAATTTTGACAGTTTTGACAATTATTGATCATTTTTGACAATTTTTCAAAATTTTTGACCATTTTGGACCATTTTTCCAAATTTTAACAATTATTGACCATTTTTGACAATTTTTGACAGGTTCTGACAATTATTGACCACTTTTGACAATTTTTGACCATTTTTGACAGTTTCTGATAATTATTGACCATTTTTCACAATTTTTCAAAAATTTTGACAATTTGTGACTATTTTTTCAAATTTTAACAATTATTGACCAATTTTGACAGTTTTGACAATTATTGATCATTTTTGACAATTTTTGAGCAATTTTGACAGGTTCTGACAATTATTGACCATTTTTGACAATTTTTCAAAAATTTTGACAATTTTTAACAATTATTGACCATTTTGACAGTTTTTTATAATTATTTACCATTTTTTCAAAATTTTGACAATTTTTGACCATTTTTCGAAAATTTTGACAACTATTGACCATTTTTGACAATTTTCACAATTTTTCAAAAATTTTGACCATTTTAGACCATTTTTCCAAATTTTAACAATTATTGACCAATTTTGAGCATATTTGACAGTTTCTGACAATTATTGACCATTTTTGACAACTTTTCAAAAATTTTGACAATTTTCAACAATTATTGACCAGTTTTGACATTTTTTTATAATTATTGACAATTTTTTCAAAATTTTAACAATTTTCGACCATTTTTCAAAATTTTAACAATTATTGACCATTTTTGACAGTTTCTGACAATTATTGACCATTTTTGACAACTTTCAAAAATTTTGACAGTTTTTGATCATTTTTCAAAATTTTAACAATTGTTGACTATTTTTGACCATTTTTTAAAATATTTGACAATTTTTGACAGATTCTGACAATTATTGACCATTTTTGGCAATTTTTCCAAATCTTTTACCATTTTTAACAATTATTGACAGTCTTTTATAATTATTGACCATTTTTTCAAAATTTTGACAGTTTTTGACAATTATTGACCATTTTTCCAAATTTTTTGACCATATTTCAAAATTTTTGACAATTTTTAACATATTCTCTAATATAATCTGACAGATTTGTCACAACTAAGTAGGTATTTAAAGATGACAGAAGCCTACTTTTTGTCCATTTTATTTGATTCTCCATATAAATGTATGTGGCGTGGGCAAAGTGCCGTGAGAAATATTATTTCTCACAGTATGAGCAATATTTGGTTTTGAAATCAAGTAAGGTATGAGAAATACGTCACTTTTCATAGTAGTTGTAGAAAAAGACCATTTACGCATGTGTTAGGAACAACATTTTTTCCACAAGCGGGCGGAAAACGAGAAAAATAGCATTTTATTTGACATAGAATAACTACTAGTTACCTTCTGGTTATTGATGTAATCATTAATAGTTATTAACGCAATATTCAACAAAATTTCAATAAAATAATATAAAATGCAATACTTGATTCCTTGCGTGCGGAAATTCCATGAGTGAAAAAAATTCACTTTCACAATGTTTTATTATACACTAGCGTCAACTTAAGAAAACATTTAATTTCGTTTTGAGATTTAAAAAAATTGGATATACACTACCCTCCAAAATTATCGCACCACCTAAATTGTGCCTTAAGTTTAAAGTTTTTTTTTCTGAATGAATGGATAGATTTTGATGATTCTTTCTTCACGGTATAGTTTGATTTATTAGGAAGAAATGTATTGATGATTTCTAATAAATGTCAACGTGTTACCTTACCCATATACGGGGTGTGAAAAGAAAGTTGTGTTTTTTCTTCTAATTTTGCAACTCCCTATTAAATTCATCAGAAACAATCGCTACATCCCATTTATATGACGGTATCTACATTTTCGTTCAAGAATTATCTCGATTTCTCTGTTATCAAAGAAGATACACAAGTTTAAAGGTAACGAATTTTTATTAACATTTTAAACAAGTGGATAAAAACTAAAACAACAATCTCTCAAAATCACTTCTTCACAGCGACGAGGAATACTTGAAATGAACGAAGCATTTCATCTTGATCAATTGCATCCCAAACCTCTCTTACCATCCTCTCAACGTCGTCCAGAACGTGGTGGTGGATGTCGGCTCCTCAACTGACGATCGATAATATCCCACAAATTCTCTATGGGATTGAGATCAGGGCTACAGGTTGGCCAGTCCATGGTTTGTATACTAACTTCATCTAAATAGTCTTACATTTTCATGGATTAATGAAAAGGAGCAAAAGGAACTACATGGTACGACAAAATATCTGTAATATACCTGAAGAAACAAGGTCTGTTCGTGCTGTAAGCGAAATTCCTCCCCAAACCATTACAGATCCTCCATCACTGTGCATGGGGCTGTTGAAGTACACTTGAACATCCATCTGTGCTATATAAACAAAACCTTGATTCATCTGTACAGTACTTGTTCCCAGTCATCAGCATTCCAGTCAAAATGCTCTCTGGCAAATTGCAATCTTCTTCTACGATCATTTGCGTTTAAATTTGGTGCTCTGGCTGGAATCCTTGCATGCAAATCATCTTCGGCGAGGCGCTTTTTTTTGTAGAGTTTTAGTACTAATTCGAATATGAACATCTGCTCTTGTATCTGTAAGTTTCTCATTATTACAAAACGTTCCCATAAAGCACGAAATAAAAATACGTCAAACTTAAAAATTATGTAGGTATCTTCCTTGATAATAGAGATATACAGATGATTCTTGAACGAAAATGTAGAGAAGAGATACCTTTATAACGTAATGTAAATGGGATGTAGTGATTGTTTCTGATAAATTCCACAGGAATTACAAAAAACACAATCACATTTATCAGAAACCATCAATAAATTTCTTCTCTAAAGATCAATCTACACCGTGAAGAAAAAATCATCAAAATCCATCTCTTGATTCAGAAAAAAAATAACTTTTGCAAATGCTAACGATGAAGAATATAGTGTGTTTTCTAATTCGTCTATGTAATATATTACTATTTACAACCATATATGTCCAGACGTCATTTTTGACTGGTTTCATGGCGACCGGCGAGTTGCATCCCAAAAAGTAAAATTTTACCTGAACGAAAAAAGGTAACCGTCGAATTGCATCCGTAATCCAAAAAGGTCTGTTCATTAATAATCGCCTATCATGGTCAAAGGCTGGTCAAATTTTACAGCAATGTTGCCGATACCTAACCTAACCTACATAATTGAATAATGTTTAAATTAATATATTATTCACTATATTGTTATAAAACTGCATTAGACGCAGTTTCGGAAATAAAATTTAGTATCAATTACGATATCAGGATAAACATGACAACAATGCCCGCTTCCATTTAATTATCTACCAGTTTTAGACACAATATTAAATTTGTTGACGGGATGCAATTCAGCGGTTGGACGGATGCAAGTCAGCGGTCAAAAGTTTGGCCTGCTCAAATGGGATGCAACTCACCGGCAAAATATACAATTGTTGACTTTTACTTAAGACCCGGATGGTATTTGCTGCACATTCTCGTAGCTGGATAAGATTAACTAAAAATTGTAACGTTAATAAAATTTAAAAAATTAATTATGGATGTAAAAAAATAGTATATGGAAAGTTTCTTTTCTGAGATATACCTAACTGTAGACCATCTACAGAAAAGAAACTCTTTCCACCTGGATATGTAATTTACTTTCATCTAGTCATTCATCTTATTTGTTTTAATATTACAATTTCATTGTTTTTTTTTTGTTTTAGGTAAGTTGACCCATTATGTACTCCTACGATAGGTAAATATACAACCTACTATCTTATATATTTTTAATTGGATAATATCATGATAGGAATCTTTCAATTTAATTCACTGATTTGAATAAATAATATTTAAAAAAATAAAATACAGTGGACCCCTGGTAATCCAGCACCCCCTGTAATCCGACATGTCTATTATGTATTATTGAATATTTTTTTGATAATCTTCGCTAATGTAGATATAGATACGTAATGCATGATTGAGCAGGTTAGAATCTTATCATTGGATCTGTAATTTGTCGGATTACAAGGTACTCTTTTGTAAAATATTCCGGACTATACGAGGGGCCTTAGGCAGTACTCTATAATCCGATAAATTCGATAGTTCGACACTGCCCTGCTAAACGTTTGTCGGATTACCGGGGGTCCACTGTAATTAATTTATGATGAAAACTGGGAGGTATTTTGTTATACAGATTGCGAAAGTCCCTTTCTTACGCTGCGACTTATACAAGTACGACAAGGAAAATATGAGCAAAACTACGTGAAAGAGAGAGAAGACTTGTTAGCCCAGCGATCAGTCCCCTCTATCAAAACAGGTGGGCGTGTGTTCATCGCCCCACTATTTCAACCGCTGTTGCCAGAAGCTCAGATTAATTTGTACAAATGATATTTTTGTCTCGTTATCGTTAACTTTTCATTAAAATTATGTTTACCTTTAGAACGGATTTTTAGTTTAATTTTTTCAAGAAGTTCATATTTTATGTTTAGAATAAATATCTACTTATTTTTTTTTAAATTCAATTTATTAATGGAATCGATCTTTAGTTTTTTATACCCAATTACTTTATTATTTTTATCTCAAGAATAAATGTTTTATTTTCAAGTTACAATGGCTAAAATAATATCCTATTGTAGTTAGAAATTAATTGTCAGCTTGGTCAGAAACGATCAAGTTGACAAAAATGAATTTTAAGATGTACAGGTTACGTAATAACGAGTGTATTTTTTTATTTCTTTTACAACCTCACTGCTTCCATGTTGGGAAACTACTGAACCAGAGTGAATGTACTCACAGAGTGGGGAGTCAGTCTCTGCTGCAGCGTTGCCAGTTTAGAATGTTTGGTACTTTCTAAGTAATAAATAACTTATTTTGCATTTGACTTTTAACACCGGATAACGGTGTATTTAGTGGGAGAAAATCGAGATTGGTAATATTGACTTTTGAAAAATAAGTGAAATCAACACAAATAAGAATAAAATAATGGAGTTCAAGAAAAAATTTGGACAAATTACAATCTGCAATAAATAAAATCCGTACACTGCTTTTGATTTAACAATTATTGGTATTTAACATTGTTGCCGCTTGAAATGCCGTTCAAAATTTTAAAACAACGATATACAAAAATTAGGAATAATTTTTACAGATAAGTACATTTGGCAACACAACAGTTAAAATAAATAGGAGGGGACTGAATACATGCTCAACCGTTTTGGTAGAGGGGACGAATGATCGTTGGGCTAACAAGTCTTCTCTCTCTTTCACGTAGTTTTGCTCAAATTTTCCTTGTCGTACTTGTATAAGTCGCAGCGTTAGAAAGGGACTTTCGCAATCTGTATATACGCTTTTTTGAAAATTATTTTTGGTTGAAACTGCTATAAAAGCGGTTTTTTAAGTATTACTTATTATTGTTTCTTTAGGCTTCCATACATTTTGAAAAATGAAAAAAATCATATGCTATTGCAGATGAATCCATATCAAAAGTGGTTGTAAGTCCTGCTTTATCATATTTGCCAATTCATCATTAATTAAATATCAGCATATACTGATCAAGGGTGACGAACACGTGTTTTATGTTCTGACGAAGTGTGTGCTGCATACATACATACAGATGAAGCTAATAAAAGCATGATAAAAACGGTTGTGACTTAACCATGATAGTTAGACATATAACCTCGGTAATGAGGAGCACTACCTATAAACATGTAGTAAGTTATTTTATGTATAAAATTTTCGTTGCACACGCCAAATAATAACTTTCATAGACAAATGTTTGTTACCTTGGATTACATTATTGTAATTTTCCGGCGATTGTAAACTGGGCCGATTATCAGGTACTTAATGCTCATTAATGAGTATGTAATCTCGGCCGGCCCAAATTTTGTACCCGATATCAGATATGTCAAACTATTTGAGGAGGATTATTTGCCAGAATTTCACTGGCCCCAAGTATTGATTTGTTAACGTGTAATGTTCCTTGCCCCCACAATTAATTATCAACTAATTTTTGAAAAATTTCTTACGTTTTTTGTCTTGTTGAAATGAAATATTTTTCATTAATTTTTGGATTTTCAAAAATGTTTGGCAACGTTGGTATCATCAGTTTTACGATCGGCCGAGATTACGTACCGAATTTTGGAGCGTCTTTTAATTGAGAAGATTATAAATCCTTAAGCGGCCGAGTTTACATCTGCCCTAATTTTCGTTGTGATTTCTATGTTTTCATTGAATAAAATATTGCCTATGCTACCCATTGATCATGTAACTTTACATCGGTGAAATAATTTTTAAAATCTGTTTGGTAATTAACAACTAACAAATAGGTATACATATTCATCTTTCCTCTTTATAGTATTAGTAGGAATCTTCGTATTAAATCCACGCAATATTTATGATTTTTTATAAATTTCAGTCATGGTTAGCTTCATTTTGATAGAAAGTCCTTCAACGATAAATTATACTATTGTGCTTCCATGCGCTTTTGTTTTTAAATTGTCATTAAAATACATAATCAACCTTTATGACCTTGATATTGTAAATTGAAACCTGTGCATTTTCCAAGTCAGTTGTTGTTACGTTTATTTTCCAATTTTATTATAATTATTGCTGAAGCATTATTATATGCAGGCATTTTTTACATAAACTAAGATGGGGACAATCATATATAATTTCGTTTTTTACACTCTCCTACTTTCATAGCTTGTTACAAAGATTTCACAGGCTTTTCGAAATAAAAAATAATCTTATACTTGGCCAAATGAAAATAAAGCTTCTTAGTGTCAAAATATTTGCCAAAAATATACTACACTACTTTCTTATCTAGAGCGCAAATAGTGTTAAATTGGTACAGATCGTGGAAAACGTCAACTTTTCAGTTAGGTTTAGATTTTTAAAAATCTACTTTGGATAGTTATAGTAAAATAAATATTAAACATTCTTGCTTCATCATAAACAGTTGTTTACTTACTAGTAGAATTTTTGGTGAATATTTTAGAAGATTCGATTGTTTCATTCAAGACTTACGTGGACAAATAACGAGTTTTAAGAATGTGTTCTTCTATCTAGACATTCTAGAATGTCTCTAAGAAATCCTGAAGGATTCGATTGTTGCAAACAGAACTTGACGATTTTCTTAAGTTTGAAAGTATCAATTGATCTTTCCCCCCCATTAATGAGTGCTCACAATATTCTAGACATATTGTAGAATGTCCGTAGAAAAATCTAAACGATACACGTGCTTAGAACTTACGTAGGGAAATAGTATCATTTTTTGGAGATTTTCTTGAGTTTAAAAAATTAAATCTCACTCCCATTGATTTTCTTTGAGAATTATTCTAAAATGTCTTTAAAAATAAATAGACGATTCACTCAAAAGTAACGAATGAAAATAACAATTTCTTGTAGGTTTATTTGTGTTGAAAAAATAAATTTGGCTATGCTCCTTGATGAAAAGTTTTCTACAATATTTGACACATTCTAGAATGTAGCTAGAAAAAAACGAGACGACCTCTGGTGACATTTAGAAAGTATGTGTAAAACCAACAATTTTTTTGGGGTTGCTTACTCGCTTCTGGGCTTATTCTAGATTATTTAAAACAAATTATGTGACGGGGCCTCAATTATTTCTTTGTCTCTGGCCTTCTCGATTATACCTCCTCGCTCTCACTTGAATTAAGATTGGCTTCCTTATAGAAGTATTCTAGAATGTGTCCAGAAATAACTAGACGATTAACCTGCAGAATTCAAATTTTCCTACGTAAAATATCATTTATTTGGAGATTTTCTTGAGTTTAAAAAATTAAATCTCGCTCCAATTGACTTTATTTGAGTATTCTAGAAATAACTAGACGATTCAATCAAAACTTACGAATGAAAATAATTTCTTGTAGGTTTATTTGTGTTGAAAAAATAAATTTGGCTATGCTCCTTGATGAAAAGTTTTCTACAATATTTGACACATTCTAGAATGTAGCTAGAAAAAAAACGAGACGACCTCTGGTGACATTTAGAAAGTATGTGTAAAACCGACAATTTTTTTGGGGGTGCTTACTCGCTTCTAGGCATATTCTAGATTATTTAAAACAAATTATGGGACGGGGCCTCAAGTATTTCTTTGTCTCTGGCCTTCTCGATTATACCTCCTCGCTCTCACTTGAATTAACATTGGCTTCCTTATAGAAGTATTCTAGAATGTGTCCAGAAATAACTAGACGATTAACCTGCAGAATTCAAATTTTCCTACGTAAAATATCATTTATTTGGAGATTTTCTCGAGTTTAAAAAATTAAATCTCGCTCCAATTGACTTTATTTGAGTATTCTAGAAATAACTAGACGATTCAATCAAAACTTACGAATGAAAATAATTTCTTGTAGATTTATTTGTGTTGAAAAAATAAATTTGGCTATGCTCCTTGATGATAAGTTTTCTACAATATTTGACATATTCTAGAATGTGGCTAGAAAAAACGAGACGACCACTGGTGACATTTAGAAAGTATGTGTAAAACCGACAATTTTTTTGGGGGTGCTTACTCGCTTCTAGGCATTTTCTAGATTATTTAAAACAAATTATGTGACGGGGCCTCAATTATTTCTTTGTCTCTGGCCATCTCTATTATACCTCCTCGCTCTCACTTAAATCACCATTGACTTCCTTATAGAAGTATTCTAGAATGTGTCTAGAAATAACTAGACGATTAACCTGCTGAATTCAAAGTTTACGTAGGAAAATATCATTTATTTGGAGATTTTCTTGAGTTTAAAAAGGTAAATCTCGCTCTAATTGACTTTATTTGAGTATTCTAAAATTTTTCTAAAAATAACTAGACGATTCACTCAAAAGTTACGAATGAAAATAACAATTTCTTGTAGGTTTATTTGTGTTAAACACTTGAATTAACATTGGCTTCCTTATAGAAGTATTCTAGAATGTGTCCAGAAATAACTAGACGATTAACCTGCAGAATTCAAATTTTCCTACGTAAAATATCATTTATTTGGAGATTTTCTTGAGTTTAAAAAATTAAATCTCGCTCTAATTGACTTTATTTGAGTATTCTAGAAATAACTAGACAATTCAATCAAAACTTACGAATGAAAATAATTTCTTGTAGATTTATTTGTGTTGAAAAAATAAATTTGGCTATGCTCCTTGATGATAAGTTTTCTACAATATTTGACATATTCTAGAATGTAGCTAGAAAAAACGAGACGACCACTGGTGACATTTAGAAAGTATGTGTAAAACCGACAATTTTTTTGGGGGTGCTTACTCGCTTCTAGGCATATTCTAGATTATTTAAAACAAATTATGGGACGGGGCCTCAATTATTTCTTTGTCTCTGGCAATATTTATTATACCTCCTCGCTCTCACTGGAATCGCCATTGACTTTCTTATAAAAGTATTCTAGAATGTGTCTAGAAATAACTAGACGATTAACTTTGCTGAATTCTAAGTTTAGGTAGGAAAATATAATTTATTCGGAGATTTTCTTGAGTTTAAAAAATTATATCTCGCTCCCATTGATTTTATTTCAGAAGTATTCTAAAATGTCTCTAAAAATAACTAGACGATTCAATCAAAAGTTACGAATGAAAATAACAATTTCTTGTAGGTTTATTTGTGTTAAAAAAATAAATTTGGCTATGCTCCTTGATGAAAAGTTTTCTACAATCTTCGACATATTCTAGAATGTAGCTAGAAAAAAACGAGACGACCACTGGTGACATTTAGAAAGTATGTGTAAAACCAACAATTTTTTTGGGGGTGCTTACTCGCTTCTATGCATATTCTAGATTATTTAAAACAAATTATGGGACGGGGCCTCAAGTATTTCTTTGTCTCCGGCCATCTCGATTATACCTCCTCGCTTTCACTTGAATCACCATTGACTTCCTTATAGATGTATTCTAGAAATAACTAGACGATTAACCTGCTGAATTCAAAGTTTACGTAGGAAAAAAAATTTATTTGGAGATTTTCTTGAGTTTAAAAAATTAAATCTCGCTCCCATTGTTTTTCTTTGAGAAATATTCTGAAATGTCTCTAGAAATAACTAGACGATTCACTCAAAAGTAACGAATGAAAATAACAATTTCTTGTAGGTTTATTTGTGTTGAAAAAATAAATTTGGCTATGCTCCTTGATGAAAAGTTTTCTACAGTATTTGACATATTCTAGAATGTAGCTAGAAAAAAACGAGACGACCACTGATGACATTTAGAAAATATGTGTAAAACCAACGATTTTTTTGGGGTTGCTTACTCGCTTCTAGGCATATTCTAGATTATTTAAAACAAATTATGGGACGGGGCCTCAAGTATTTCTTTGTCTCTGGCCTTCTCGATTATACCTCCTCGCTCTCACTTGAATTAACATTGGCTTCCTTATAGAAGTGTTCTAGAATGTGTCCAGAAATAACTAGACGATTAACCTGCAGAATTCAAATTTACCTAAGTAAAATATCATTTATTTGGAGATTTTCTTGAGTTTAAAAAATTAAATCTCGCTCCAATTGACTTTATTTGAGTATTCTAGAAATAACTAGACGATTCAATCAAAACTTACGAATGAAAATAATTTCTTGTAGATTTATTTGTGTTGAAAAAATAAATTTGGCTATGCTCCTTGATGATAAGTTTTCTACAATATTTGACATATTCTAGAATGTGGCTAGAAAAAACGAGACGACCACTGGTGACATTTAGAAAGTATGTGTAAAACCGACAATTTTTTTGGGGGTGCTTACTCGCTTCTAGGCATTTTCTAGATTATTTAAAACAAATTATGTGACGGGGCCTCAATTATTTCTTTGTCTCTGGCCATCTCTATTATACCTCCTCGCTCTCACTTAAATCACCATTGACTTCCTTATAGAAGTATTCTAGAATGTGTCTAGAAATAACTAGACGATTAACCTGCTGAATTCAAAGTTTACGTAGGAAAATATCATTTATTTTGAGATTTTCTTGAGTTTAAAAAGGTAAATCTCGCTCTAATTGACTTTATTTGAGTATTCTAAAATGTTTCTAAAAATAACTAGACGATTCACTCAAAAGTTACGAATGAAAATAACAATTTCTTGTAGGTTTATTTGTGTTAAAAAAATAAATTTGGCTATGCTCCTTGATGAAACGTTTTCTACAGTCTTTGACATTTTCTAGAATGTACCTAGAAAAAACGAGACGACCACTGGTGACATTTAGAAAGTATGTGTAAAACCAACAATTTTTTTGGGGTTGCTTACTCGCTTCTAGGCTTATTCTAGATTATTTAAAACAAATTATGTAACGGGGCCTCAATTATTTCTTTGTCTCTGGCCTTCTCGATTATACCTCCTCGCTCTCACTTGAATTAAGATTGGCTTCCTTATAGAAGTATTCTAGAATGTGTCCAGAAATAACTAGACGATTAACCTGCAGAATTCAAATTTTCCTATGTAAAATATCATTTATTTGGAGATTTTCTTGAGTTTAAAAAATTAAATCTCGCTCTAATTGACTTTATTTGAGTATTCTAGAAATAACTAGACAATTCAATCAAAACTTACGAATGAAAATAATTTCTTGTAGATTTATTTGTGTTGAAAAAATAAATTTGGCTATGCTCCTTGATGATAAGTTTTCTACAATATTTGACATATTCTAGAATGTAGCTAGAAAAAACGAGACGACCACTGGTGACATTTAGAAAGTATGTGTAAAACCGACAATTTTTTTGGGGGTGCTTACTCGCTTCTAGGCATATTCTAGATTATTTAAAACAAATTATGGGACGGGGCCTCAATTATTTCTTTGTCTCTGGCAATATTTATTATACCTCCTCGCTCTCACTGGAATCGCCATTGACTTTCTTATAAAAGTATTCTAGAATGTGTCTAGAAATAACTAGACGATTAACTTTGCTGAATTCTAAGTTTAGGTAGGAAAATATAATTTATTCGGAGATTTTCTTGAGTTTAAAAAATTATATCTCGCTCCCATTGATTTTATTTCAGAAGTATTCTAAAATGTCTCTAAAAATAACTAGACGATTCAATCAAAAGTTACGAATGAAAATAACAATTTCTTGTAGGTTTATTTGTGTTAAAAAAATAAATTTGGCTATGCTCCTTGATGAAAAGTTTTCTACAATCTTCGACATATTCTAGAATGTAGCTAGAAAAAAACGAGACGACCACTGGTGACATTTAGAAAGTATGTGTAAAACCAACAATTTTTTTGGGGGTGCTTACTCGCTTCTATGCATATTCTAGATTATTTAAAACAAATTATGGGACGGGGCCTCAAGTATTTCTTTGTCTCCGGCCATCTCGATTATACCTCCTCGCTTTCACTTGAATCACCATTGACTTCCTTATAGATGTATTCTAGAAATAACTAGACGATTAACCTGCTGAATTCAAAGTTTACGTAGGAAAAAAAATTTATTTGGAGATTTTCTTGAGTTTAAAAAATTAAATCTCGCTCCCATTGTTTTTCTTTGAGAAATATTCTGAAATGTCTCTAGAAATAACTAGACGATTCACTCAAAAGTAACGAATGAAAATAACAATTTCTTGTAGGTTTATTTGTGTTGAAAAAATAAATTTGGCTATGCTCCTTGATGAAAAGTTTTCTACAGTATTTGACATATTCTAGAATGTAGCTAGAAAAAAACGAGACGACCACTGATGACATTTAGAAAATATGTGTAAAACCAACGATTTTTTTGGGGTTGCTTACTCGCTTCTAGGCATATTCTAGATTATTTGAAACAAATTATGGGGCGGGGCCTCAAGTATTTCTTTTTCTCTGGCCATCTTGATTATATCTCCTCGCTTTCACTTGAATCACCATTGACTTCCTTATAGATGTATTCTAGAAATAACTAGACGATTAACCTGCTGAATTCAAAGTTTACGTAGGAAAAATCATTTATTTGGAGATTTTCTTGAGTTTAAAAAATTAAATCTCGCTCCCATTGATTTTCTTTGAGAAATATTCTAAAATGACTCTAGAAATAACTAGACGATTCACTCAAAAGTAACGAATCAAAATAACAATTTCTTGTAGGTTTATTTGTGTTGAAAAAATAAATTTGGCTATGCCCCTTGATGAAAGTTTTCTACATTCTTCGACAAATTCTAGAATGTATTCTACATTCTTCGACATATTCTAGAATGTAGCTAGAAAAAAACGAGACGACCACTGGTGACATTTAGAAAGTATGTGTAAAACCAACAATTTTTTTGGGGGTGCTTACTCGCTTCTAGGTATATTCTAGATGATTTAAAACCAAATTATGGGACGGGGCCTCAAGTATTTCTTTGTCTCTCGATTTTTCCGCTTAGATTTTTTTGCCAGTTTCAGCTTAATCAAAAGTGTAGATAGGATAACTAATTTAAAGCATATTAAACACAACTGGTACTTATTCGCTAGTTACTCAATGAACTTTCTAAAATAAAACTCATTCATCTTATTTCCATGAGTAGGTAGTTACAAATATAAAAACATTGTTGTGAAAAAACTTAATTTTCTTCTTTTAACGCCAAATAAAAGAGGTTTAGCAGTAAAAAGTTGGTACTTAGTCAAAGTACCCGTAACTTAATCAGGTTTAAAAACATTGGTTGGTCGTTAACAACAATCTTTTTTAAATATTTCAATTTCCGGTGACTCAGTCGGGCAGATAGTCGTTTCATTCATCTATTGTTCAATTTAAACCGGCATTCATTTATTATTTAATCTTTCTTAGAAACGGCTATTCTTAAGGTCATATACATACATACGTATTTGTCACAAAATTGTTGGTTCCGGAAATAAAACAGTACCTATTAGTATTTAAAAATTATTTGTTTATGGAAGAATTAAAAAAAACGGGAATATCTTAACATCGTTTTACAATCAGATCTTAATATTACAGGATTATAGGATAGAAAAATAATATACTTAGACATTTATATTAAAACCTATTGAAGCAAGTAAGAATAGGTGGGATTCTTTTCAAATATTGTCGTTTTAGGTTTCTTGCAGTATTTATAATTTTAAAATTTTGATTATTTCTGTAAACCATGAATAATGTTCAATACTATGCAACTGTATTTCAGGCGGAAATTTGCTCCATTGATTTAAGGTTCGCACGCACGAGACCGGCCCGGCCGGCAACGAACCGCGCCGCAACGGAACGCGAATTTTAGTTTCTACACCCACTAGTCGGTAAAATCTCTCCAGTCACCAGCCAGTCGCAACAAAAATATTGATGAAGATGGATGTAAACATAATAGTTATAATTTGCTCTGCGAAATAGAGGAACGAATGTTTTCAATATTTTAGAATGACATGAAAAATTTCAGGAACTGTTATCCTTGTTAAAAATTTTTATGGCCCAAATCATGTTCTCTATACTCGCTGACAAGCAAAATGAGCCTTTCTTCATCCATTTTGAGATAAATGACGTCCTTTTAGTCGACCACTACGAAACGGAACGAACTAACAGGAAAAGTATTCAGTATTATCTCCCGATAGTTTTGCCGGGGTGTTGCCGTCCGTTGGCGATACGTACGCGCGGTTTCATTTACGTACCAGGTAAAAATAGATTCGCGTTCCGATGCGGCGCGGTCCGTTGCCGGCCGGGCCGGTCTAGTGCGCGCGTACCTTTAAGTGTGGAATTGGGGGGAATAGAACAATACAAATTTTAAGTACTTAGCTCTGACCGTGTTATGTCGAAATTGCTATCAAACTGCCAAAAAAGACTCTTTAATAAGAAGAGTTAACTAAGTGTCTGGTCTGGATTCCTGACCATTCTGGAAAAAGTTTATCTGGTTTAATTGAGTAACAAAATGCATCATTGGAATGTAATATCACCAGGCGTCATTTGAGTCGCTGCCTCTTAGAGTTTGCGTTTTTAATTATTTCAACTCGAATTTAATCCGAATTACAAATTTGATTCCGGAAGTTGTCATTATTTTTATTTTCGTATTCATCTTCATTGGTAACCTTAGGCTCGACCTGACAAGTTTCCGTATACGTGTGTTGAAAAAAACCATATTAAAAAAAATTTGAACATTTGAGGTTAGGATGGTCACGGCTATTAAAATTCAAATCATGAACTCTAAAAGCCATCACACGGTCGTGTGACTCAACCGAATTTCTTTTATATTCACTAGAAAAATTAAAAATAATTCATTTACACTCTTTTTCATCATGCCAATTGAATCTTTTTAAAACCCTCTACACAATCGTCTTAAAAACTGCAATTCATTACATAAAATGTATATTTTTGATAGTTTGATAGTAAAATCTGTCAACAAATATCGAATGTGAAATTGGAGCATCATTGGGCATTTCAAAGATCACAATTCAAAAAATTTCACATAGAGAATTATCTGTAAAATAAATATAGTTCAAAAAAACTAAAAAACACGCTTTTAAATAATGTAACGTTTATTCTAATTTATATTTACTATTAATTTATATTTACAGATTTATATGTAATTCAGTCCTTATTTAATAATTGATCTAATACACTAAACACACTAATTATAATTTATATGAGAGTCACTTAATAAACACTTTATCGAGGCGCGATTACTTTCCTTCGGTATCAACACTGACTGATTGACTAAATTTCCTGCAGCGATGCTCGTGGCCTATTTATACTCGCGCGTCGTATTTCTAGAATTCGCTCGACGTTCTGGCGGATGCACTGGATGCGGTGGGTATTCTCGATGTTTCTCGAAAATTGGGCGGAGGAGCCATAGTCGTCTCATATGGGGATTTCACTGGGGGCACTAAGTGAGCATATTAATGCAGTAGCTCGCATAACAATAATATCGGACTAAAAAGTTCAAAATAATTTTAAAAATAAGCTTAACGAATTTTTCGTTCATTATTGCTTTAAGCTTATTTTAAAAATGATTTTGAACTTTTTAGTCCGATATTATTTAAAAGCGTGTTTTTTAGTTTTTTTGAACTATATTTATTTTTCACTTTTTAGTTTAATATGCTATGGAAGCGGTTGCGTTACAAACAAACAAACATACATACAAGTGAACCTTATATAAAAAAAATGTAAATTTTAGCCGTGGACGGGATTAGAACCCACAACCGGTGAATCCGACGTCATTGAAGACCCGCGCCTTAGCCCGCTCGGCCAACGAACGTTCTTAAATTGTTTGGATATACTAACAGTAATAATAAGCCACTTGCTAGGAGAGTTACAAACAAACTCACAAACCCACAAACTCACATATAGGTGAAGCTAATAAAAGCTTGTTAAAAATGAGTTTCTCGTTGGATACCGCATCTTTTGACAAAACAGCAGTTTAATTTTTTGTTTTTTTTTTGGAATTGTTGTTACGTGGGGCACAATTGACCAATTGTTCAGAGGTGCCCCGTTTCAACTGTTCATTATTTTTTTAGTGTGATAAGGTGCAGGAACGATTTGAATGACCTGTTTTCAGATTTTTACAATGGTAAGGACTGATATAAAAAAAAAGATCCAAACCAGAGTTTAGCGAAGATGATACGCAAAGGGCTATAGAAGCTGTAAAGAAAAAAGAACTATCCATAAGAAAAGCTGCCCAAGTTTATGGTGTCACACTACACTTTTCTACCGCTATAAAAAAATTGGAAGCTGTGATGTACCGCCAGAGACACGCGAACATTTCTCGTCTACGCATAGCTTCAGACAGGTTTTTACGAACGAGCAAGAAGAACTTTTGGTATTCACGTATAATCTACGGACTAACCTATAAAATACTGCAAAGTCTGGCTTACGAATATGCTTCATCGACAATTTCCAGATAAATGGAACGAAAACAAGATAGCAGGTATAGATTGGATAAGAGGATTCATGATAAGGCATCACAACCTTCCACTGTGGAAACCAGAAAATACCAGTCTCTCAAGAGGTACTAGTTTTAACAAGACAAATATAATGATGTTTCATGAAAACTTTGGAGAAAAATCCTTTCAAACTCGACAGAATATTCAATATTGATGACGGTTGTGGAAGCGACAAATGTTATTGCAGTGAAAGGGGCGAAGCAGGTGGGCAGGCTATTTCTGGAGAGCTTTCTGGATGTCTTATAACTATGGTGGGAACAGTGAGAAATGCCATACCGCCAGTTTTTATTTTTCCCCTTGCCGGATTCCATGAAACCTTTATGATAGGTGCTCCACTGGGCAGCTTAGGTCTGGTGAACAGTCCCAGTAGTGGGTGGATAACGCATCCTTGAAAACTCTAGAGCATCTAGTCAGTCATACGAGATATTTCATATCAGATCCCATCTTACTTCTTATGGATAACCATGAAAGCCATTGTTCATTGGAGGCTGTGATTTATGCAAAGGAAAATGGAATCGTGATGGTAACCTTCCCTGCACACATCGATTGCAGTCCTTAGATCTATCCGTTTAAGGCTCAAAACGACTGGATACTTTCACATCCAGGCAAAACGATAACAATCCACAATGTTACTCAACTGACTGGCGAGGCATTTGAAAACTCTTTTACTATGAAGAACATAACAGGAATACATCCTTTCGACCGAAATGCCTTTAGCGATAAGATTTCGATGCTGCAAATGTCACTGACAGGCCAAATGCATCATCTCTAGTACCTCAAGAGTCAGATCCAATAAGTCTGCCATTCGTCATGCAGCACCTTTCCTCAAACTTATCGCTACCATCTGACAGTCCGATCAATGTATCTGTGGAATCCGTACGCCCATTTCTTAAAGCACCACCAAGAACCGAAAACTCTCGTCGCCGTAAAAGGGGAAAATCGAAGATTTTCACGGAAACACCTGAAAAAAATGCATTAGAGCTGCAAATTATTGACACAAAGCCAATGCATGTAAGTATATATGTAAATTGGGGTGACATTCACTGAGACCTAAAAGATCTATTGTGCCCCCTTACTTCTACTTAGTTCCCGAGGAAAGTCTCAGAGACTAGTAGCTCCTTTAGTCCTATTTCCCGGAGGAATTTCAGGATACCCCAATTTCTCCCTGCCAGATTCATGTACACCATTAGAGCCATTTTTGCTTTGTATATAATCTCCTTTTCGTGTTGGTTCCCACAGGAGTTTACTGTCTAAAAATGTAACAAAGAATGTTTTCGATACCGAGCTCCAGCGATTCATTTTCTGTTCACGGTGATTCCGAAGGTTCTTTGGAAGAAGAGTAACAAATTGGAGTGAAACATGGAGATTTGTCTACTGGCGACTTTATTGTTGTAAAGTTTTGTACAAAAAAAATTTGATGAATCACAAGCTAAATTATTAAGACGAACAGGTTTCAAATTTTATTTTCCTCTCATTGATGATATTTCAGTTGTTGAATTATTGAATTTGAGCATGTGCTTCGAAAACTGTCACCTCCTTTAAACATTAAAGGTACTGAAAGAACGCAGTCTAATTTCTTTCAATTTCAACCAATCGATGTACTAGTTCCGATTTAGTGTATTTTTATCATATTGATAGCTGAAGAGCTCATTATAAATTCAAAAACGTGTCTGAAACACTTCAGGGTTATTCAAAGAATTAAACAGAATTGTAAGCGCTTCTTCATGTAAATAAGTGTTCAGTTAGCATCTTTCGCTAGATTCTTCCTGTACAGTGAACCGCAGGTAGCGAGGACAATAGAACCCTAATACCATTACCATTCAAATATATTTAGAAGTGATAAATTTGCCGTGACACTGCAGTGTAGTTGGGTAAGGATAAGATCCTATTAGGTATTTTATTATAGATGTATTTTATTACAATATTTATTGAAGCTTGCTTCTTATTGCACGACATAGGACTTTTGAGAAGGCTAATGAACTCGTAAAACGTGTAACCGTTACGAAAAGTCCGTCACGCAACAGTGTTGCCATATTTATGAAAAGGCTAGTTAACTCGTGAAACGTGTAATGTTACGAAAAAGCGAATAAGGGTTCGTCACGCAACAGTGTTGCCAAATTTTTGAAAAGGCTCGTGAAACGTATAATGTTACAAAAAGCGTTCGTCACGCAACAGTGTTGCCAGATTTCTGAATAATCCAATGAAATTTAAATTGAAGCTTGCTTCTTATTGCACGACATAGGACTTTTGGGAAGGCTAGTGAACTCGTGAAACGTGTGATATTACGAAAAAGCGTTCGTCACGCGATAACTCATTCAAGCGACCGTGCGCAATCTCTCTTGCCATACTGAGCTCGCTCACCTATTTATAGGTGTGAAAAATTGTCAAAACTTTGAAAAAATGGTTAATAATTGCCAAATATATGTTAAAATTTTTGAAAAATTATCAAAAATTTTGAAATATGGTCAAAAATTTGGAAAAATGACCAAAAATTGCCAAATATGTTGAAATTTTTGAAAAATTGTCATAAATGGTCAATAATTGCCAAATATGTTGAAATTTTTGAAAAATTGTCATAAATGGTCAATAATTTCCAAATATGTTGAAATTTTTGAAAAATTGTCAAGAATGGTCAATAATTGTCAAAGACGGTCAATAATTGTCAAAATTCGTCAAAAACTGTCAAAAATGGTCAATAATTGTTAAAATTTTTGAAAAATTGTCAAAAATTTTAAAATATGGTCAAAAATTGTCAAGAATTTGGAAAAATCGTCATAAATTGTAAAAAACTGTCAAAATTTTGAAAAATGGTCAATAATTGTCAAAATTTTTGAAAAATGGTCAAATTTTTGGAAAAATTGTCAAAAATTGTCAAAATTTTGAAAAAATGGTCAATAGTTATAAAAAACTGTCAATAATTATTAAAAAATATCAAAATTTTTGAAAAATTGTCAAAAATGGTCAATAATTGTCAGAACCTGTCAAAAATGCTCAAAAATTGTCAAAAATGGTCAATAATTGTTAAAATTTGGAAAAATGGTCAAAATTTTTGAAAAATTGTCAAAAATTGTCAAAACTGTCAAAATTGGTCAATAATTGTCAAAAACGGTCAATAACTGTTAAAATTTTGAAAAAATGGTCAATAATTGCCAAATATGTTGAAATTTTTGGAAAATTGTCAAAAATGGTCAATAATTGTCAAAGACGGTCAATAATTGTGAAAAATTGTCAAAATTTTTGAAAATATGATAAAAATATATCATAAGTGTATTACGTTATACTTATCAAACTTGTTTTATTTCATGTATTATTGAAAAATTCAATAAAAACTATGCTTTTGTTAAAGTTCTGTTCATATGTGCCTCCACCTGCGTTAAAATGTGCCCTATGACATTTTTTTTGGAAAATCCTGGAAAATCGAATCATACTAGATTAAACCATTATTATCTGTGAAAAACGATTAATTAGACATAAAATAATGCCTCTGGGTTACTGATTTATTGCTTTTTATTTTGAAAACATCACGACTGCAACCACAAACATGTTAAATGGTGCCCCCCTCTCCCCTACAACATTTTTAGGGTTCATGTAAATAAAACATCCTATTGTGTTTTTCATGTTACGTTTATGCATTCTGTTCTGAAATGGGCTCGGCTCAAATATTTTTTTAATTACTTCTGATTCCATTAAGGGCATACATAGTTTGTCTTTTGGTGTGGAGAATAACACTTCGAAGTGATACTTATCTCATCAAAAGAAACTGACTATTTTCAATTTAGAAGGTCATGTACCTCATACTGGCGTTAACGCTTATGTATTTTAAAAATAGATATCTCAGTGATGGCATGGAGTAATTCTAATTTCAAATTAATAAATTTCTTTCTTTCGAGAATTGGTAACATTTTTAGCCGTTATTTCTAGAAACGCATCAAAATTGAATAATAGCTTTCTCTTTGTGTTAAACTTGTCATTTAGCCGCAAAATATGACATGCTAAACAAAATTTATTCAAATAAAACAGTTATACAAGAAGTAATTGTAGTTAACATTATTTATGGGTTTAATGTTTTTTTTAAAGGCTATCAAATTCCTCACTAGTGTTACTGATTCCTGTAAAATACATCATATATTTTCATAATATTTGCTTTTCTATGCCCTTACAGGGAACAAGCTTACTCAGTCTTAAAACATTCGTAAGTATTTAAATGTGAATTAAGTTTACTGAACTATATTTAGTCAGTTTTTTCACGGACGTTCATTGTTCTAAAATTTTACAGCTTACCTTGAATGGTGCAAAACACCGGGAAATTTTTTTTTTATACAGAGCAAAGTATAAGTAAAGTACACATTGACCTAAAAATTTGGTAAAGGTTAATTTATTTCACCTTAAAAATATTATTAATTGAAAATTAACATGGTTATAGATAAATTATGGACAATTTCAGAACGAGTTATCGTTATACCGGATGTCCCACGACGTTTTGACTGTTCAATATTTCGAAAACTGTTCACATTACAAGTAGCTGTAAACAGTCTGATACTGATACATTTTGTAACCGTATACGTCGGTTGTTCGTGACTTGGGCGCTAGAGTGGCCACTCGAGACAGATGCCGCCATGAGACTCTTCTCAAGGGTGGTTCTACTCCATGGTATGTCAGAGTTTGTCAGACTATAAAAAGCTTTAGGGCGCCACTACCTTTTAGACGTCGACGAAAGAACAAAATGAATTTAAACAAAAAGAAAACTAGGTGAAAAAGGTAAAAACACCTTGTAGAAATTGAAATATTAACTGAAAAAATTAAAAACTTACTCTAACCCGGACACGATCCCCTACAGCTCTTACAGCCGGGTGGATGAGAAATTAAAACATTAATTTTATTCTGCCAGGAACGGAACAAAGATGAAATTAAGCCTGTACTTTTTCTGGTACTTATCTTAAGTATCTTCTCCGGGAAAGGTGTGCAGAGAAGTGAACCAGGAGGTATCTCAGTGGTTTTCAGAGTGGTCCTTGAGGTATCTTGAAGGTGTTTTTGAACTAGCGATATCTTTGAGGTATCCTAGCAGTTAACGGTATCCTAGCTGTTAACGGTATCCTAGCTGCTAACGGTATCTTGAAGGTGTCTTTGAACTAGCGATATCTTTGAGGTATCCTAGCAGTTAACGGTATCCTAGCAGTTAACGGTATCCTAGCTGTTAACGGTATCCTAGCTGCTAACGGTATCTTGAAGGTGTCTTTGAACTAGCGATATCTTTGAGGTATCCTAGCAGTTAACGGTATCCTAGCTGCTAACGGTATCCTAGCTGCTAACGGTATCCTAGCTGCTAACGGTACCCTAGCTGTTAACGGTATCTTAGCTGCTAACGGTATCCTAGCTGCTGTGCTTATCACAGCAATTTAGATAGGATGGATATAAAGACGATAAAAATGGAGGTCTTTCCTCGAAGAAAGTCGATAACGAAAAGGGATTTCGTTAGTGGCGTTGTAAAAATGCAAGCGCCGTTGGCAGATGTTAATTGTCTTATGGTCAGGGTTGAAGATTGGGGTGGCTAATGAGACAACGAGCGGGGATTAGAGAAAGTTTTGCGATATAAATTTAAAAGTCGAAACAGGTCGATAGACATGTTATAATTTTCTCAATGCAGCTTTTGTACAAAGTTAACACGTCCTCATTTTCGTTTTTTATTGACTTCAACATGTCATCTGACGTTTCGGATTTCCAAAATTATCATCAACTTAATTTCATTAAATACGGTCCTTGATTTTTTTTGACATGGTCCCCACAAGTCTGGATTACCTTCATTGGGGGTATTTGAAAAATCGTCTATATAAGGATAAACCCCAAGATATTGTTACGTCGGACATGTACTGAGGATATGTAGAGGTCCATAAAGAAAAAGAAGAAGACATACATCTAGATTGACAGATTGAGAGCTCTTTCTTTATTCGGTGGGTGGTGGTGCATGGCCGTTCTTAGTTGGTGGAGCGATTTGTCTGGTTAATTGCGATAACGAACGAGACTCTAGCCTGCTAACTAGGCGTGTTTCGACATCCCAAAGGCCTGTCGGTATGTAGTTTCGGCTCTCGCCTTTCGCGGTTTTTACTGTCGTCGTACAAACCATTCTTTTTAGAGCGACAGGAGGCTTCAAGCCGCACGAGATTGAGCAACAATAGGTATGTGATGTACTTAGGCCCGGGTAACCCGCTGAACCTCCTTAGTGCTAGGGATTGAGGCATGCAACTGTTCCCCTTTAACCAGGATCAATAGGAGGACAAGTCTGGTGCCAGTAGCCGCGGTAATTCCAGCTCCAATAACGTATATTAAAGTTGTTGCGGTTAAAAAGCTCGTAGTCGAATATGTGTCACACGCCGCTTGTTCATCGTACGCGGTGTCAACTGGCGTGTCATGGGACGTCCTGCCGGTGGGCTTAGCTCGCAAGGGCGGTCTCACTTAATCCCACCGCTGTCACCAATGTTACTCCTTATCATTCATTAACTATCTTTATTTCTACAACTTTACAGTATTCGCCAGCTAACTTGATGTCCCCAAAAATAACCAACTAAGAGCGACAGAATAATAATGCCCTGCCTACTCGGCTGCTATTGGTGGTAAAATTTTGACAAACGCCAATTTCCTCGAACCTTATCAAGTGTTAAGATTTTCAGTAACGTAGCGTCACACAGTTATTGTTTCTGCTTTGTACAATAAAGTGTTTGTAAAACAAACAGATATGTTTTATGACGTCAACCCTCTTGTGATTACTCTAGATGAAAGTGATTCCAGTAGCGGCAGTGAGTCAGATTCTTCGTAAAGATAAAAACTGTTTATACCTATTCTTAGAAATATACCTTGCTTAAATAATTTCCCATTATCTTGTGTTTCTTTCATTCTCATTACCACCTGGAAGAAATTATTAAGCTTCTAACAAATTTTAATTATAGTCCGTCCGGAAATATAAGATCCTAACTTTATAATCTTCAATTAGATAAATAACATGTTATTGTAATGGGTACCTTATTGTTAAAATATTATTTATGTACTCAGAATTCAGGTATAAAGCAGATCCGTTTCTATTAAAATCAATATACCAATAATTATAACAAAGAATTAAATATTATTTATTAATTTAGGATCATATATTTCCGGACGGACTTTACTTTATTAATTGCACAAGTTGTGTTAATTTGTAACAGAAAGCGTATCATCAGAACTTGCACGGCACTGTTTACAATTATCGGATGGGCGGCGTCAATAGCTCCAAAAGAAAGCATTTAGGACATCAAGTTAGCTGGCGAATACTGTAACTTTAACAATTCAATACTAATAACGTCTCACTATCAGAACACAGGACTCCACCTGTTCCCGACAGTTCTCGACTTTTCTAGACTTTTCGATGACAGTTCTAGATGATTCTAGATGTATGTCTTCTTCCTTTTGTTTATGAAACTCTACATATCCTCAGTATAGGTCCGAAGTAACAATATAGACAAGAAAAAATTTAATACAATTTTAAGGGTGCCCGAAATTCGTCACACAGGGCTATCTTTTGTAATAACAAAGGATGAGCGGATGTTGATGATTTTGGCTTATTGAATATTATTATTCTTTATTATAATACTGCATAAAATTTTTGTTAACCATACATGGAAAATGACACATGTGCTGTCAAGTCGGGTTCCAGATTTAGACAGCCCTCATCCGTTCAATAAACCTGGAAAAATCTGGTTAGATACAAAATGAAGTAACACCAAGCAACATAGACAGTTCATAATATATTTTATATAAATACTTAATTTTCAAAATTTAGTTACGACTCTGTAATTGCCTGTCTGGACGATGCATAATCTAGATTTAAATCATTGACTAACACGTCAATAACAACGGAGATAGATAACTGCTGAGACAGTTTATTTGCTCTAAGCAATGTTTGCACCTTCATGCCAGTAGGAAGATATAAAAACATCTATTTGTAGGAAATGCTGGTAAATATTTAAAGGTTTTAGTGCGAAACTGTATTTTGATACCGAATTTTAGGACGATGATGTTTGCTGGGTTAATGAACTTTTTATATTTCGAATTCTTGAAATACTTTTAGTTGCTATGACAATAACCATTTTATAGAATGAAGTGATTCACCTAAGATCAAAACTACTTTTATTTAAATTGGATTTCAGAAAGGGTTTCTTTAATATGCCCATCATAAAGTTTGGATTGGGTAGTACTGGGGGCGGGTAGCCACGAATTGGGCACTTTCTACCTGACGTCACCCCAAACTACACGAATTCGGCACTGTAGTGCGGATTAGGGATTTTTGGTCGTGCACGAACTTAGCACCGCTTAAGATAATCCCTTCCATTCCAGCTTATTTAAATTCGTCGGACGGTTAGGTTAGGTAACAAAATTAAAATGACAAACGAAAAATAGTGCTTGCAATTTTTTTTGCCACCCCATTGGTCACCATAAATAAATAAAATTGCAGAGTGGGTCGTGCCTCTCCCGTTAAGACACCGCTGCACCATTGGGTGCATCTGGGAGGGGTCGCTAAAACGGCACCAAGTACCTGGGGACTTCCGAAGTAATTATCTTTTAATCCTTTTGCTGTCAGTGCCCAGTTCGAGAGATTAACCGGGTAAATAGAATGTGTCCCTAATTTGTAGATTTAAAAAGTGCCCAGTTCATGCACGCTCCTGGGGGCACTAACAAAAGATACCTATGAAAAGTTTGTGATAACAGTTTAGATAATAGTTTAGATAAGGCCAATCATCTGGGGGTCCATTGGAACGGTGTTTCGGAATTCGGTCCCGCTAACTACGGAAGGGACTACCTGCTCACAGGGATTTTGTCCAAATCCGAAAGGGTGATTTCGTAATTCGGTCCGCTGTCGAATCTAACTGGGGTTGGGGTTAGGTTTTGTTAGGTTGGTGAAATTAAACAAATAGTAGGTACATGGGACCCAATTCCGAAATCGCACTTCGAATTTTTCGTAATTCGGTCCGCTGTCGAATCTAACTGGGGTTGGGGTTAGGTTTTGTTAGGTTGGTCAAATTAAACAAATAGTAGGTACATGGGACCCAATTCCGAAATCGCACTTCGAATTTAATTCGTTACAGGTAGTCCCTTCCGCAGGTAGCGGGACCGAATTCCGGTGCGTCCCATTGGAATACTGAACCAATACACCTCTCCACATCGCCTTGTTTAGAGACACTTCCAGTACCTTTCGAAACTTGTTGTTATCGATACTTAAGTGTGCCACTTCTTCAAGTCCCTCTATGAAATCTTGTCCCAAACTTTTGAAACGGGTTTCCTCTAGTGCGGGACAGTGACTTAGTCGGTGTTCAGTTCTTTCTTCTTCACATTCTTTGTTGAAGTGATCATTTGAAATTTGCCATTTCCGGTGATTATGTAACTTTTTACTAAGAAAACTAGGGAAGAAGGGGCGGCCAATCACCCTGCTTTACTTGAATGTCGCTCAACCTAACTAACGATATATTTCTGAAAAGAGAGGCTGGATTAAAAGAAGCAAATACGGAACGTACCAGATTGCTGGTGACCACTGCAAGTCACAGTATTCTGGAAATGACCTCCAACAGTAAACTACGACCTGTCTTATTTCGTCCTAATTCCGAATAGAGATGACTGGATTATTCGTAAAGAGGAACTACTACGAACAGACATTTTTTCCAGTACTTTGATTCTTTAATTCAAAAGAAAAGTTTCTTTAGTTAATATCATGTAAAACAACAAAAATGTTAAATTTCTATTGTTATTAGCGGTGACATTGAGTAAAGATACCAACACAAATTAGAATGAAAATGGAAACCAAAAAATAATTTGTAATTAGACGGCGTTTCAGTTGAATCTCCTAAAGCTTTCCATTCTACACTTTTTTAAATCTGATTGTACAATCTTTGACGTGGCTGTCATTAATAATTGCTTGTTCATTTTTCATGTACACTTTTCGTTCATTCATACGTTTGGACTGCGCTCAACAGCCCTGGCTTCTGAACTACATATTTGTTCAATTCACATATTTTCTAATTCCATTCTAGAGAAGTCTCGTATCTTATATATAGGTCACTAGTTTGACTGGAGGAGTAGTTCTATTGGTTGTATTATTTCCTCTCCAATGTGCTTCCGTCTGAGTTCTCAGCAGAGTATGTGAGAAGGTATTTCATCCTTTAGTTCACATTTTCACTGACTTTTCCCATTTCCTGTAGATGTTTCCTCAGGGTCCAGTGATTGTCTTCAAATGACCCTTACCCTAGTTTCTATATCTTGATGGAGAGTTCCTTGTCTACCTGGTTAAGTAAACCAACTTCCAATTCTTATGCAATCCTTTGTGATTCCGGACCTCCTTTAGAGCCTTCTTCAGCTAACTGGTCCGCCAATTCCATACCTGCAATCTCCTTATGCCCCGGCACCCTTACTAGAGACACTGTGTTGTCTCTTACCAGCCTATTAAGGAATTCTCTACAGTTTTTTTTACCAGTCTACACTTAGTAGTTGGATTGCTGATAGCTTTAAGTAGACCTTGACTGTCAGTTCAATTTTATTATTAAGATGATGAGGAAACTACAACTGTGCAATAGATTAGAAACTAGACCTCGATTAAAGTAATTGAGGCATAAAAAATATGGTCAAACTGAAGAGGACCCTTTTGAAGAGCTGGTATATGTTTTAAAAAAATAACCTACTTTTGACATTCAAAACTGAGTATTGAAAAAATATATTTTATAATATCTGTTACAAAATTATTATATCATAATCACGCCTAGAATTGTTGTAAATTCTCGATAGTAAATTGTCAGTGTTCTACATTTTAAAGTTGAACTATAAAAACTGTCTTGCTTAATACTTACTATTATTTGGTTATTCAATATAAAAGAACGCAATTCGCACAGCTGTTTGATAAAATAATTGCGATCATTAGCACTTAATTTATATTATTCTTTGTGTTTACCGCAAATATAAAATAAATACTCTATAAATATTGATAAAAAGTTTTTTTCAAGGGAAAATACTGTTGACCCAAGCTATCGTTAGTAGTAACATTAAAATTCTTATCGTTTATTTGAATAATTTGCAATAAATAAAATAAAGTAACTTGGATTTTGTTCATTAGATACGTAGAAAGCTGACCTTATTTTAAGACGAATTATTTATTTAATATAGGGGGAATTTTTGATTATACATATAACCATATTTTTCGAAATATTATTGCAACGAAGTAAAATAAAATGGTCTCTATGGTATTTTAAGAAGTGTATGTGTGCCTCTGAAAAAATAAATATGAACGAGCTGTCATTCGATTCGAAAAAAATTGAGAAAAGAAGTAGAACGTGTCGGTAAGAACGGTAAGAACTTTAGTTCCTTTTAATGTATGATCTTTTCAATATTTTTATATATATTTTTAATTGACTGATTGAATCAATAAATAAATACACACATATTAATATAAGAATTTATTTTACTCTGAATGAAACTTCATTGAAAAAAAATGTGTGAGCCGTCGCGGGACGCCTGGCAGATGTGAAACATCGAAATTGTCTTGTATAAGTTATATGCATAAAAGAACAGATTAAAAATGTGAGATATGGAAGAGAGCGGGAAATGGGAGAGAAAGATGGGAGAGAGAGAAAGATGGGAGAGAGAGAGAGAGAGAGAAAGATGGGAGAGAGAGAGAGAGAGAGAGAGAGAGAGAAAGAGAGAGAGAGAGAGAGAAAGAAAGTGTATTGCGTGTGATTACAATCATTATTTTAAATTGTCAGAATCTAAGACGGATTCGGTAAGGTTCGCGACCCTCGGAATTTTGTAAGACTTTTTTCTCTTATTAGACCATTTTTGACAATTTTTCAAAAATTTTGACCATTTCTCAAAAGTTTTTGACAATTTTCAATAATTATTGACCATTTTTTCAAAATTTTAACAATTATTTACCATTTTTTAAAATATTTAACAATTTTTGACAGTTTTTGACAATTTTTGAGAGGTTCCGACATATATTGACCATTTTTCCAAATTTTAACTATTATTGACCATTTTTGACAATTTTTCAAAATTTTTGACAATTAAACAATTATTGACCATTTTTGACAGTTTTTATAATTATTGATCATTTTTCCAAAATTATGACAATTTTTGACCATTTTTCAAAATTTGAATAATTATTGACCATTTTTCTAAAATTTTGTCAATTATTGTACATTTTCAAAATATTTAATAATTTTTGACCATTTTTCAAAATTTTAACAATTATTGACTATTTTTGACCATTTTTGACAATTTTGGACAATTTTTGAGCTTTTTGAAAGGTTCTGACAATTATTGACCATTTTTGACAATTTTTCAAAAATTTTGACCATTTCTCAAAAATTTTTGACAATTTTCAATAATTATTGACCATTTTTTCAAAATTTTAACAATTATTGACCATTTTTTAAAATATTTAACAATTTTTGACAGTTTTTGACAATTTTTGAGAGGTTCCGACATATATTGACCATTTTTCCAAATTTTAACTATTATTGACCATTTTTGACAATTTTTCAAAAATTTTGACAATTTTCAACAATTAATGACCATTTTTGACAGTTTTTATAATTATTGATCATTTTTCCAAAATTATGACAATTTTTGACCATTTTTCAAAATTTTAATAATTATTGACCATTTTTCTAAAATTTTGTCAATTATTGTACATTTTCAAAATATTTAACAATTTTTGACCATTTTTCAAAATTTTAACAATTATTGACTATTTTTGACCATTTTTTAAAATATTTAACAATTTTTGACAGTTTTTGACAATTTTGGACAATTTTTGAGCTTTTTGAATGGTTCTGACAATTATTGACCATTTTTGAGAGTTTTTTATAATTATTGACCATTTTTTCAAAATTTTGACAATTTTTGACCATTTTTCAAAATTTTAACAACTATTGACCATTTTCGACAATTTTTCAAAAATATTGACAATCATTGTCCATTTTTTAAAATATTTAACAACTAGCGTACCCAGCCCGCCTTGCTGGGCTTTATTCTGTCTCCCTGGATTGCCTAATTTCTCAAAGTTTGTTTTTTCCATTGTATTTGTTGGTTAAAGCTGGATTTATAAATTCTGTTGTTCCCGTTGTTCGTTGTGATTTTCACGTTGCGGCGACTAATCGTTGTTGGTGATGTTGAAATTTGACGGTGATGCATGTCATACGACAGAAAAATTGACTCGACATTAGCAAATAAAAACCAGACTTTAAAAAAATATTCTGACATTATAAACGTCAAAAAAAATTCCAGTATAATTCGCTGTACCCACGAAGAAAAAATGTCCACTAAAGTGTATCCGTTGCCATGGTGATCTGTCAAAAAAACACGTTTTGATTGGTTAAAAATTTCAGGTGTGGAATTTTCACTTATAATCTCCCTAGAGCACGAATTATTTCCGGAAATTTTCTCGAAGTGCGAATTTTTTGAAAATTTCTTAAAAAATTCGCAACTGAGGAAAATTTCCGGAATATTAATTCATGCTCGCGGGAGATTCGGTAAGGAAATTTTATACCAAAACGTTTTTAAAATAGAAATTAAATTGGTGACATACTTAGGTGACATATTATTATTTATGACAGCTGTCAAGCCAGAGGGAAATTTCCACTTATTAATTTCCCTCTACGCAGGGAAATTTCCGAAGAAATTAGGTTATTGTCATAGCAACATGTCAAAATGCAGGCATCTGATTGGCTAAAATTAACTGGTATAAAAATTTTCATTATAATATGTTTCTTGCAATAATTTAGCACTCGTATTCCAGATCGTCTTTACGATTATATTCCTTGTAATCTGAAGATTGTTTGAAAGTTTCATTGAAATCGGTCCAGCCGTTTCGGAGTCTACAAGGAACATATATACAACCTTTCTCTTTTATATATATATATATATATAGATTTTTGACCATTTTTCCAAATTTTAACAATTTTTGACAATTATTAACCATTTTTTCAAAATTTGGACAGTTTTTGACAATTCCAAATTTTTTACCATATTTAAAAATTTTTGACTATTTTTAAAAATTTTTAACATATTTGGCAATTATTAACCATTTTTTTTCAAAATTTTGACAATTTTTGACCATTTTTGATAGTTTTTGATAATTATTGATCATTTTTGACAATTTTTCACACCTATAGGTATAGGTTTTTTTGCAAATATCTCAAAAACTATTTGGCATTTTTCAAATCTGAAAAAAGATTCGAAAAGAGGAGAAAATTTCCAACAAAAAAGTTCCATTTTGGGTATGTGGGCGCCTCTTCAAAAGCAAACCGGTCACATTAAATAATTTTTTTAAGGTATTAATTGTTAATGAACTATTAGTTTCCTGTAAAATTGTCGTATTTAGTAAAGCGTGTTACCAACAGATATCAAAGGTGACTTAGTTTGTAAAGCGTAGAATATATATTTATTTCTTGATATCTGTTATTAATTTTGAAAAATTATGGTGTACTTTGAACACTTCAAAGAATTCATTGCCGTTGGAAAAAATTCTTAAAGTTAATTTTTCAACAAGTTAGGCAATTGTTAATTAACAAACTGTTCTTGAACTTTTGTTTATTGTAAACTAAAAAAAATGTTACGTAATTCTTTTAAGTTAACAATAAATGAATGATTTGCCATTTTTTGCTAACTTATATTACTTATTATAAACAAACTATTGAAATTTTTTATACTTCTGCGATCTTGCTAAGTATGTATACCTATAGGAAGGGCTCCACGACGCGAAACATTTTTAAGACAATTATTTAAACATTCGTTTGACCTGAAAGGCACTTGTTGACCAGACTACAACCGGATGAGTTCATCAATAATATCTTGTTCTACCCTTAAGAGGAACATAGTACCTTGGAAGAAATTCAGTGTTGGAAAAACACTCAAAGTTCAGAAGAGGATAGAGAATACAATTTACTGTACAGCGATTCGTCGTGTACAGTCAGTTTCAAAATGCGTTACAAAATCTCTCATTTCGCATACAGATTTCGCTGAGTAAACATATTAAACCAGCGGCGACCGGCAGCGGCAGCCCTCTCTGCTACGCCAACTAAATGGAAATTCTATGCTTTGGGGAACCATGCAAAATCCCGATTTTTTATAACCATTTTAATATAACCATATTGCATTTTATAGATATCCAAAATTCTGTAACCGTTTCATACTAAAAGCGATATAATATAATTTAAGCTTAAGATCAATGTTCTTAATTTTCTAAAATATACTCATTATCGAGGTACTTTAATGGGGTTTTAGGAGAAATGAAAATTTGGAAAATAAACGAATAAAGGTTCAAACAACAATTAGCAAACATATTTATTAGATCAATGCCCTTTTTCCATAATAGGTATTAAATTCATTGATTAAGGGGCTGGTTTAAGTGGTTTGAGAATTTTAAAAATGATTTTGAAAAAATCATGTAAGTAAACTAGAAGGATCTTCTTTATCACATAAAATATTAAACTCATTGGTGTATGTTAAAGCGATTTTCAAAAGGGTTGAATAGGTATTTAATAAAAACATAGAAAATAAACAAAAGTGGCAGATTCAAATTTAATTTTGAAAAATATTAATCAGAATTGTGATGTTTATTTTACATTTTTATTTTTTTTTATTTTACATTTTTACATTAGCGTGCTTTTATGGGGTTTGTAAGAGAGTTGAAAATTTAAAAAACCCTAGAAAATAAAAATAGCAGATCCTAAACAAACTAAACGAATGTTTGTGCGAGTCTGTGTATGTGAGTGTGCGCGTGTGTTTGTATGTGTGTCAGGTTCACTTTCATAGGAGGGATGCAGGAGTATATAAGGAAAACTATGGTATACCGCGTGCACAAAACTTTAATAAAAACTACAAATAAATGGAAAAATATAATTTATCAAAAGTCAATAAAACATATTGTTATATTTGTTATAATTTTATAAATAAAAATACTCAGTTTTGAGAACATCAATCACTCTTTTTATTTGACGTCTGTCATTAACTAACTACACAATGTACCTACATCTAAGTGGGGGTGCGCATGTGTGGTCTATTTATAGGCCAATCACTATAACGGAAACATAGGCCAGTCCAAAATCATAACAAATATTATCTATATATAAAAGAAAGTCGTGTTAGTTACACTATTTATAACTCAAGAACGGCTGAACCGATTTGACTGAAAATTGGTGGGGATGTAACTTAGAACCGGGAGACGGACATAGGATACTTTTTATCCCGTTCGACCGCGTGTGGCGCTGCAATCGGGTTCATGCTGAACAACTCCTAAACGGATGGTCCGATTTTGATGAAAGTTTTTGTGTGTGTTTGAGTAAGTAAGTGGATGGTTTAGATTTACAATTAGTACCGGTCAAGTAACAATGTGATATTTTTCAATCAAAATGAAAATATTCAAAATTTGTATAATATTAGAAGACAAGACAGGACAATGTCTGTCGGGTCGTCTAGTTATTTATAAGATTCTAATAAAATGACTAAAAAACGATAAAAAGCAAAATAATAGGTAATTATAGTGAGATATATAATATAATTTGTAATAGTAGTTTACGTAACAAGTCCCGAAAGTGGTCTTTTACTGGACGAGTGGGCAAATTGCAGGGCGAGCCGCAGGCGAGTCCTGCAAGCCTGCAAGTCCAGTGAAAGCACTTTTGGGACGTATTACGTACAATATTTTTTTTAAAACGGGCATTGTTGTACTATAAACTTCATATTATTCAGTTTACATTTTTATAACAATAACTTTTTATTAACTAATTTTAACAATTTTTTTTAACAATCGTTAAGGCCGCCTTAACAATTTCATCTCGTATAATTTCATCTTCCATTAATTTTCAATCAAATGCATCATTTTGAATATCCATTTTATAATAAATGTCACGTTTTCAACTAAACGTCAAAATATGTCAAGTTATTTTATAGTTTTGAATAATACAAAACTCGGTTACTATAGAAACCAATTGACCGCTATCTTAGACTAATTATTTTATTATTTTTTTTATGAAAGATAGGCCGGAAAGTGAATAAAAATGAGTCCGGTAAAAGCTTTTACCGGACTATCACAATAATTTTCTGGCTCGGTCCGACAAAATGGGATTTTCTGACCTAAAAATAAACCTGAAAGTACTAATTTCTGGCCGATTTTAAAAAAAATAATTGTTTTTGGCAAAAAGCACTGTAATTTAAATCCACAATAAGATGTATAAGTAGACGTAACTCATTATTACCTAATTATAATGGATTTTTAAGAACTTCCGGTAAAAAAGAATTGTGAAAAAATGAGAACAATAATGGTTTCATATGGCTGTCCCAAAACTGATCATCTCGTTCAATTTTTTCAATATGAGGCTCACCTTGTGGAGACCAAACCAAGAAATAGCACGAGTTCCTTTGGGTTAAGTGTAACTGCCCCTGAATTTGGTAAAAATATTGATGGTTTTGTTTTAAGGTGATCTCTTCTGTTTCAGTAAACTTTAAGTAATTGATTTTTTTACTTTTGATGCCCTCTCTGACGGTCATTGTTTTTAGATTTTCGGGGCATTTGACTTCTACAATAGAGTTATCAAAATCGATTAATCCATCGGGACTCGCTCCAAGAAAGCATTCATCATTTCTTCCAATAAATAGACCGCATTTCGTAACGTTAAGCCCGGTCAACTCTTCAAATTGGCTTATGGCTATTGCTTCGTGTTGTTGTCCATATCTTGTTGCCGAATTTCCCTTGAATGTTCCATACAGCATATTTTTCACCGTATTCAAAGGGTTTGTTGATTGCTTCATTCGACATATTTTTCCAAAAGAGGATGCCGTTATTCTATATACCCGTTCTTGCTGCCATAAAGGATTATTGTTTTGTCCTACTGTCAGTTTTTCGATCTGCTTAATCTCGTCTGAAGTTTTTTGGATAGAATTGAAGTATTTTTCTCGACGGGATTTTATTTCTTCTTCTGGAATGGGATCTTCGGTATCTCCATAATCCTGATCTGGATTAGCAGTTCTTATTGTCTTAGTCCTATATCCCTTTCTCTTTTTCATTAAAGAGTGTTTAAGCCTACCAATTTCTTTTCTCTTCATTAACTGCTTGGTGTATTTCCCATATGGCATTCCACTGAATTTAATTATTTCTTCAATATATTTTTCTTTGCAATTATAGGAAACAGCAGCTAATTTACATCTTGTTTGGTAGGAAGATTTAAAACAATAATTAATTCTCTTCCCACCTACATATTTGTTTACTAGACTATTAAACTGTTCGGCGCAATTATTATTTTTATTTAATAAAAAAGAAGAGGCATTTTCGAGGACTCTTTTTAAACAGTTGTCTACGTCAGTTTTTAATCCATAACTAATGATAAGTGTAACCAAATTTTCTTCTTCTGCATTTTTATCGCAAAAATATAATTCACAGTAGTCATGCATTCCAAATATATGGTTAACAATATTTTTCACATCTTTTTGGAATCTTATTATTTTTTCAGCTACTGTGATATCACTTTTCGTCCAGTGCTCAGCTGATTTCCTTATTGATGTTCTAAACCTAAGGATACTACTTTCCAGTTTTTTTCTAAACTTAACGGGAACTATTTTCAAAGAAGATGCGCTCCTTGTTGATTTGCATATAACTCTCAGTTTATTACAAAAATTCCGCAAAAGATGGTTGACACATTCCACTTTCTCTACAAGTTTCATACCATAGGGCTTTTCCAATAGAAGTTTCTTCGAAACACTACTGTCACCATCTCCAACCAGCTTCAAATATTTTACCCCATGCATTTCTACACTTTTCTTGAAACCTTCTACAATAATTGCACTTTCCATAGAAGTGGATGTACCGGTCCAATTCTTTGCGCAAGCATGATTGGGAATGTTATCCTTGTATTTAGTACAAAACATGCAAAATTTATTTTTTATACCAATATATAAGACCTTTCTCGTCATTTCTCCGATTATTACCGCTACACCTGATAACGCGTTATAGTTGGTTTTATAGGATCTTTTGGACCAAGCACCATCTGCTATTACAGTAATAAATGGATACCCATCTTCATCAACATTTCCTTGTTCCCTAGCAATTTTGGCCTCTTCTTCACCTGCTAATTGTAATTGCGATAACAATACATTTTCAATAATTTTTTCTAGTTTACTTTGAGTGAAATTATATTTTACCAATTGTACAGGGGGTATGTTTAGACAACCAATAATTTGTTCTAGTTGTGAGAATCCGCAACCGCTTGACGTAGATCCTGCAATGAACAAATTATTATTAAATTTTTTAATTGACCTGCGGCAACAGAGTAACCGTGTGACATGCTACGGTTGCCACAGGATTATAAAACTGAATAATATTTTATGTTTACCAAGCACTGCTGCCAAGTTTACATCAATTTCATCTGCTTGTTGGGAATTTATCGCAAATGTTATATTGCACATATTGCATTTTACAATAAATTTTGAAGAAAGACCATTTCTCGCTTCATTGATTATTTGACAATTGGATAAGGAACAGGCAAAACTTGGCACATGCTGAATATTTTGAAGCTGTTCAAAAAAGTAGGCAATGTCAATAATCCTATTTCCTTCTAAGGTAAATTGTTTGTTTGGAATTTCCTTTTCTTTGTCTAAATTTGGTAAATTATCTTCATTTAAATTATTTGTGTCAACTGGAACGTCATCGACTACTTTGTCATCATTACCCTGCGGATCTTGACCCAATCGCCAACGGGATTCTGCAGCCCTAAAAATATTTCAGGTTCCTTGAATATATCTTTTAGTAATAAACGATTAAATTATTATTAAAAAAGGAAAGTATTTTAATTTTATGACCATAAACTTTGACAGAAATAGATATTTCAAATGCAAGTAAAATTAATTTTTGGTAAAAAATATTAATTTACAAAAATGAAGAGTAAATTTGTAATAAAAATATACTATAGGTACCTACTTAAAAACAACAAAGAAATAATAATATACAACACGAACACGTGTTACATTTGCCAAATATTTATAATACATTAACAAAATCGTTATTATTAGTTATTATCTATTGGATCCATTCAAAATTGGGTGATTTTTACATAAAATAAATGTTATAAAAATGATTATCTTAGATATTATTAGTAAAAAAAACTTTTTGTTTCATTTTCATAATTTTATCAAACATTGAATAATTTCACTTACTAGTAAAACTAAAGTATTCAACAAAATAGTAATTTTTCATGTTTAACTTAAAATTTATGAAAAAATAATGACAATTTCTTTATGTATGTTATTTAAATAGAAAGCATTGGAGAATCTAAATATTATACTAAAATAACAATTCCACCACGCAGAGTAAAGGAAAAGACAACCCAATGTCGCTGCCGTACGCTTCTGTTGATAGCGAAAAACTCTTTTTCACTACAATTTTATGTGTTCCAAAATACTTGACCTTAGTTCCAAATATCATAAGAAAATGTGAAGTGGTATAAAAATAATGATAGAGGTTCATTTTTTTGTTTTTGAACAAAACACCCTGTATATTTAGTAAGGACCAATGATGCACCCTATAGAAAAATATTTTCCTACCGACCAAATACTTATTATAAATAAACAGATAATGAAGCAATAATTTATTAAATTGTTTTCAATAATCCATTTCTGTATTAGGTACGACCATGGTACATACATATTTCAATTACCTAATCGCCACAAAAATTATTTCTTGGCTGAAAAATATTTTATGTAGGTACCTATTGTCTAACCGAAAAAATATTCAACTTACCGTCGTTTTCTGCCTCTCGATAAAACAATGCTGCTTTTTTTTGATCTGTTGCGTTTGTTTCCCATTTTTTTTATATAGTCAAAATTTTATTTCACTATTATGTCAATAATAATTACACTGCACTATGTCTATAAAGTATAATCACAACTAGGTATTGAAACACTTGTTACAATGCCGGTACCTATAATTCAGAATTTATATTTGACCTTTTCAATTACAGTCCAAAACCAAACTACTATGAGAATAAGAAACTATACAACAGACAACAGGGTCCTAATATTATTTGTTTCGCAATATGTTTGCTCAGCCGTACGTGCCTTCTTTGCCGGAGCGGCTGCGATTGTCGCTCAGACTGTACACTGGTTCCTAGTAGTGCAGAGGGAGCCATGTCTCGGACGTAAAATTACTAATTTTTCAAAAATTCCTACAACTAAACGATTGAAAATTAAGAGCTGAAATTCAAGGAGTGTGTTCACTTTTTCATTAGTAAGGGCTGTCTGCATGGATTTTGAAAACTATCAATTTTTAAAGATTTTCTAGGTCGTATCTTAAATACGGTAAAAGATTACTTGCTGTACATGCAGCCAGACCTGGAAAAATACCTATATTTTAATATGCCCGAATTTGAAGCCTTAATCTTCAACAGTTTAGAAGATACGATTTTTTGAAATTAAGACTAGGTATTATGTTCCTCTTAAATTTCTAACTGTCCGGGAAATACCAGTGTGTATTTCTTTGGAGCTGCGAAAATTTTGTCACAGTAAAGACCCATCATAATTTTATACGGGCCCTCATCTCCTGAATTATTTCGCATGAATTTAGAAACTCCCTGTATATTATCAGAAGATGTTGCATTCTATAGTTTCGGAAATGCTTAAGTCATCATAACATTTCATGATAACGAAAATGTTTATTTATGAATAATAATCTACAAATATTAATAAAATCATCACAACATTTAAAATTTCACACGCCTAATTCTTAATGATTAATCTTATCGTGATTTATTATGATTCCAAATTACTGTTTGTGTTTTTTTAATGGTATAAACGTTTAAATACAGTTAAAGAATAAAGCTTTCTTGACACGAGATTCTGGAATTACATCAAAAAGTCTCACATTCTTCGTTTAATTATTTGATAAGGTATACAGAAACTTAATGTCAAAAATTCGGGAGTGGGTAGATGAGTTTAAAATAATCTTAGAAATCCTTCATAGTAATATTAAAAGAACACAATAACCAGAAAACAGTGACAATTAAAGGCCGAAACTGACTTAACAGCACAGCACCTGACAAGCATCCTCACAGCACCGTCGAGAGGTCAACTTGACGGTTGAGTATGGGTTTACTTAACGCATCGACACGGGATCAGCACCGCCGCGATACCCGACTATATGGTGTAGTTTTGTCTTGTCTGTGAGTTTGGTGTATTCGTTCCCGGTGTCGAATTTTTATTTTCTTTTTCCCTAAACTTAATAGTCTGAATGGATAGACGCGCTATAAACTTTTTGACTTGTGAATACCTCCAAAATCTCCAGCAACTACCAAGAATGAACCTGTTCCATAAAATCTGAGTGTAACTAATACATGAGTGATTGGCAATAGAGGATTAAAAAAAATTATAATCCTACAGTAATTTAAATAGGTACTGCTGTCCTATTTCTTGCTCTTTGTAAATTTACTTCAATGTGACCTATTAACAAGCGTTGATAATAGAAATCGGTTTTCAAATTCTGTTTCGTTCCACAAAGTGAAATGGTCCAGCCGATTCCTGTATATCCTTTGTCGCCGAGGGCCTTCAACAACATTCATAGCATCTTCTTCATCGTCAGTTAAAAGTTCCTCAAAAATATCTTCGATATCGTTTGCTAACATTGCAAAATTCAAAGAAAACAAAGTAGAAACACAATCAAAATATTCACAATATCATTAATTGACTTGACAACTATCAAAACTTGAAAACCAGGTTAATCGATATCCCTTCCTCCCGACAAAGTTAACTCCGCCATTTTGAAGTTAACTTGTAGTTAACTTTTAGTTATACACTCTGTTCATTTGAAAAGGACCCACCCTTAATATTCCAAAAATGGGACATATTAGAAAGAAATGCCGAAACACGTCAACTTTTAACTTGAGGGGGACACTTTTTGATGCTAATGTCATTACCGTCAGATTCACCCCCTCCCTACCCCTTACATTTTTTCAAATGGCATTAGGTATCAAGTCACACCTCATTTAAAAGGTCTGGTAAATCTCTATTCAATCATTTTGTTTTGCCTTTGATACCAGCCTTCCATTGTTATTTAATCGTTGTTTAAAATTGGCTATTTTTCAATTTTTCGTATGCCCCCGTATTGTGTTATGATAGAAAGACTCTTTAAAGAATAAAAAATTTACAAATAGTAAAAAGAAAACTGTTAACAAGAAAAAACTGCAATTTAATTATGTGTGCAAAGTGACCACCGTTAACATTCAGGCAATAAAAGTTGAAAAAGAGCCAATTTTAAACAACGATTAAATAATAATGGAAGGCTGGTATCAAAGGCAAAACAAAATGATCGAATAGAGATTTAACAGACCTTTTAAATGAGGTGTGACTTGATACCTAATGCCATTTAAAAATGTAAGGAGTGTCTCCAGTAGGGAGGGGGTGAAGCTGATGTTTATGACATTGGCGCCAAAAAGTGTCCCCCTCAAGTTAAAAGTTGACGTGTTTTGGCATTTCCTTCTAATATGTCCCATTTTTGAAATATTAAGGGTGGGTCCTTTTCAAATGAACACAGTGTATGTCAAAATAGTTTTATAATACCCACCCTTAATCCATTCCAATTTTACGTAATATCTCCATTGTTTATTTTGTAATTAAATAGTGTAAGAAAAATGCTTTGTAGCTTTGATTTGTAGAGTTTTTAAGCTATTTTTAAAATTAATTATTGATAAAACGGAAAAAAATTAACTTTTTACGTGAATTCTGTACATACAGGGACGGCATTTACAATTTGTCTAAATAGAAATAATTCAGTTTAATTAATTTTGATCAAAGCACTAGTGAAATTTTTATGCGAAAATCCTTTTTTCTTACTTTAGTGTATTTCATCCATTCATGAAATGTAACCGACCTGTTTTTTTTCTTACCGGTCTATCCAACGATTGCGACTTGTATATCATATACACCAATAACTAATATTATTCAAAGATGTTAAGTTTCTATAATTATAGATTACCTATGCTTATTATACCTACCTTCGTAACGAAATAAAATACGCGTTACAAGGTCGCCAACAATATTATTATCGCTAATGATGTTCATCTTTTAAATATAAACGTTAGAATAACATTATTGTGTTTTCCTACACAAAATTTTTTGATTCAACTAAGAATATATTTTTATACCTGACTTTACAACTATTGCTATTAGACCAGGTTTTATTTGAGTTCAGACCACGTTCGTTACTTTACTTTACTCTACAATTTCTAATGTGACTTTTTTTTCCAATATTTATGTTCAGTATTTCCTGATCTGTATGTTTTCTCACTTTGTCCCTTCATTTTATCCCCTTCCAACTCTTTAATTCAATTACTGACAGTATCTCTCTATTATTTTTGTCTTTTAATACTGGGTGTCCCAGAAGTTTCTGACCCATTTTAACTGCAAAAATCTCGGAACTCAGAAACGATAGGGAGGTTCGATGGACAATTCCTTTTTATATGGTTTTTTCAGTATAAATGTTTAATTAGTGAAATCTTATTTAAGGTGTTTTAAAAAAATGGTATTTTTAAATGCAAATATCGTCTTTTTTTGTTAATGTAGCACCCTATATACATTTTTATTCTATCTGATATCTGAACTCTTCCCTTTTCTGAAAATGTATAGTTTGTTGAAGTTTAGATGAAAAATGAATAAGTTATTTGATTTTTAATGATAGGCTGTTATGTAGGCATCTAGAGGCGTATGCTTTGACTTGACGATTCCAGACTTTTTTATTATGGTTTTTTGTCAAAGATAGATGTTAAATTCCTATTCCAGAGACTCTGGAACAACTGCGAGGCGACATTGTCTGAACATTTCAAGAAATTATCCCGGAAATGTTACCCAATTCTTTTGATCACTTTTTGTTCAGGTTTCAAAAATGTATAGATCAAAACGACAGTTCCGTAAAATCATGAGTGAAACAACTTTGCAATGTTTTATTTGCAAAACGACGCAATTTAAGCACCCACATTAAGATATTTCATCCAGGTTACATTCGTTTCATCTTCCCGCTCATCAGTTTCTTTATCTTCCTTCTCCTGCTTTTGTTTCTACCTCAACTTTGGTAAGAAATGCAGTTTCTATTGCAGATGTGGTCACTCGCTACTTTGTCTGTCTGTTTTATCCGTGAACTTTCTGTATTTCTTTCTCGTTCTATATATAGTAAAAATAACGTTGTATCAACTCAGTAGAAGATGAATCAGTATTTTATTTAAACAGTGATTACCAGCGAGTCGTACAGTAACCTTACAGGGAGGTATCAACAAAGTTTATGCTACCTGATAACACTTGGTATTACTTTTTTAAATGAAACTAAGTGTTTCTAATTAATTCCACTATTTAATGAAAAAATTATTAAAAATCTAAGATATTGATAATTATTTCGATATTGACATATCATCGTCATTCTGACATTCAGAATCATTTATTTTCCATAGTGGAAGAATATAAAACGTATTGAGTAAGTCCGTCACAAACCTAAAATAAAACGTATAAGAGTTAGAAACATTTAGAAGAAAAAATAATAATACGTAAAATTAGTTTTGATACACCCTGTATACTGAATAATTAAAGTCATGACATGACAAACAGTAAAATAGGAACACAAACTTTAAAATAAAAGATTAACAGAGTACCAACTTAAAAAGTGATGATTGTAAAATTGAAATATAAATGAAATAAACACCACAATAGAGAAAATTATAACTTAAAATTGAACTATGGATAAAATAAAATAAATCATATAACTTAACATAAATAAACTATCAGTATAATTAAAAATATCAATAATAATTTAGTAACTAAATCTTTCAAAGACAGTCATTGGTAGAAATAATTTTAAAATAAAATCTAAGAGCGTTTGTTAAAAAAAACACAAAGGAAAAAATCAACAACGGGTTGAGATTTTGAGAAGGAAGGAGGTTTGTTCAAAGTAAAAATTTAAAAAACTAAAATTATGCAGAAATATTCAAAAAATAATAACAAGTTGTAAATATAAAGTAAACTAAACTAATACAAAGTGATTGTAACAACAAATAAGTAAGTGAAAAGTAATACTTACCATAAATACTCGGTAATAAGTAAACACGGCTATAAGCCATATAATATTTCTATGACCAAGGCATAATTTTTAAAATTAATTAAAAGTGGAAAGCAGAAAAATATTGAAATCGTTTATCCAGCACAGAAAAAACTTTCCAAGTGATCCAGAATTATGATCCAGGACAGCTGAACTAGTATGACCTTCAAGAAAAGAAAAGTAATGAATACTTAATTACAATACAAAGACAGTCAGGTATCATTTATCCATATAATTAAATGTTTGAATTTGTTGATGTAAAAATTTTAAATTGTTCAAATTCAAAAAGTATTACATAAGATTATACTTAGTGATAAAATTTTTCAAAAGAATCAAAGAGATATCGACCATAGATAATGTAGACGCCATTTTATTATAGAATTTGTCAAATATCACTTCTTCATATATAAAATTAATTTTCTCCTTTGTAGTTTTTAAAACCATAGACTCTGATAAGTATAATCTTAATTTTGTTGTGAATGAGAGAGTGAATGAAGTTTAGATAAGAAATAATAAGAGTTAACCATTTTTGAATATTTTTGAAGTTGATTAAGCCGTTAAACAGAATTAAATAATAAATCGAACGTTTCATTTGTTGAACATTCATTTAAATTGAATGTGTTTGTTTTATTTTATATCTATGATATATTTTTTACAATCAACACAGGCTATCAACGTTGGAACCTTTTGAAGGTCAAACCTTTTGAAGGTCAAAGGACAGAGTTGGCTTTACAAGAATTTGAACTCACAAACAAAATATAATTTCCCTGAGATAATTCAAATGCATTTATAATATAATATTCAAATTACATAATAGAGTCTCATAACAATCATAATAAAAAAAAATATATAAATAAATAATAAAATAAATATTATTGATAATTTTCGACTGAGCTAGTTTGATAAACAAAGATAAGTATTGAAACTAAAAATAATACATTAATAAAATTTTAATTTATAAAAAGATATGGAATTATTATAGACATATTATTATTATTATTATTAAAACCATATCAATTTATAAATGCGCTATTTTGATAAATTAATAATAATTCAATACAATCATTATTTCCACCAAAGTTTGAGAAAAGAATTTCATTATTAGGGAAGATTAATGAAAAATGACACGCACTGCATAATAGATTTTCGTTTTTTCTCTGCATTTTGATTTGTTCATTGACATGAAAATTTTATTATTTGTATTGCATTTGTATTACATTTTTCGGTTCTAACAAATTCCCCAATGTAAGTTAACTCTTGATAAGTCATCAAATAATTAAAAAAAGAGAAAATTTTGTAAATCCTTTTCTGTTAAAGAACCTTATCTATTAAGTTTTAAATATTTCATCTAATCAAATTAACTATATGACTAATTAAAAGCTGTTATTTACCTTTACTAGAAGTTTGTGAAACGGTAACCTAAATTAAATAAAGTATATTAACATTTTCTTATAGCAAATACACCCCATTGATTAATTAAAAAAAACTTTCTTTTCTTCTTTATGGTTAATAAGTTACCATTTTATTTAAAAAAATACGTGTAAATAAGTACGTGACTTAGGTAAACAATGTAAGAAAATTTCTTAACCAACACGATTTATCAAAGAAGTAAAAGTATTTGTAATTTTCATCTGTTATAAAAGAAAAGAGTTAAGTGTGAGGATCAAGTTATTAGCGAAACTTTTACCACGATACCTGCCGGGGATTGTTGTTAAGTTAATTTGTTTCCTACTATTATAGTTAAAAAGATGTCCGGGAATGTAGAAAAGTTAGTAAAGACTAAGAATAACATAAACGAAATACTTGATATAATAAAAAAAAGTGGGCTACACCTGATCTGGAGACCCTCTAATGACCCTACTAAGAACTGAGACAGAGAATTATACAATTTTTATTTATTAAATTAACAAAAATAATATTCGGAAATAAAAAAAATTCTCATGTAGGTACTACACAAAACTCATATTTTCTTGTCTTGGTTTTTGCGAATTTACCAATTCATAGATCCCACTGGTCTGCAACAAAATCCTCCTTCAAAAAATTATGTCATAAGTATGAAGATTTTGTTGCCCTGAATCTGTTCCTGGTGGCAGATTTTTTTATCACGTCTAGATTTTTCAAAATGAATTTTTTCCAAAATATCATAATCAGGTTTTTTTTAATTAGTTTTATGCGTTAACATTATAAACAATGTATATACATACGAAATAAGTTTTTGCTAGTCGTAAGATAAAGAAGGAAAGTGTCGAAAGTGATTTCTATGGTAGTACATGTGCGCCTGCGCAGTATTCATTGAGACTTTACGACAGTTAGTTGAAGTCTTCTATATCAAATACTTTAGTAAGTTTTGCACACAATTCATACAACATATGTACACTGTGTTCATTTGAAAAGGACCCACCCTTAATATTTCAAAAATGGGACATATTAGAAAGAAATGCCGAAACACGTCAACTTTTAACTTGAGGGGGACACTTTTTGGCGCTAATGTCATAAACGTCAGATTCACCCCCTCCCTACTGGGGACACCCCTTACATTTTTCCAAATGGCATTAGGTATCAAGTCATACCTCATTTAAAAGGTCTGGTAAATCTCTAATCAATCATTTTTTTTGCCTTTGATACCAGCCTTCCATTGTTATTTAATCGTTGTTTAAAATTGGCTCTTTTTCAACTTTTCGTATGCCCCCGTATTGTTTTATGATGGAAAGACTCTTTGAAGAATAAAAAATTCACAAATAGTAAAAAGACAACTGTTAACAAGAAAAATCTGCTATTTAATCATGTGTTCAAAGTGACCACCGTTAACATTCACGCATGCAGCACGCAGCGCTCACTGGCGTTCAGCAAGAGGATACGAACGTGCTCAACGCGAATACGCGAAGGAATAATATGATTAAAAACATTTTGATAGTGAAAAGGATTATTGAACATATTTTTTCAAACATTCCAATATATATTGATTAGTCGCTGTATAAATGACGTCGTCTGGTTGGCGACAGCCATATGAAATGCTAGTAGACTACGTAATTCATATTTACTTATTTTGAATTATCAACATTCCCGGATAATCACATATATAAACTTGTTGGAGGACATATTTGGAATTAATTTCTATCTGTATACGTAAACAAACTTTTATATCAACATAGCAAGGTGCAATGATTACAAAGTTGTCGAAGAAGAGGTCGAACTCTTTTTATTTTATTTTTCGTTGTAAGTAATTAATACATTGGAAACAAGAAGTAAAATATACTTATAAAACAGTGGTGTACGTTTGGATGAAAAATTAATATTAAGCACTGTAAAATAAAGAGTTAGTAACAAATAATTATTATAAATGAAAAACAAATAATTAACTAGATTATTTAAAAAAACCTTTAAAAAGTCGGAACTGAAAACAGCCATCGATTTGTACCGAATGGGCAAATAAGCAGCTTTGGATAAATATATTTATAACAAAAGTGACCTCGAAAAAAACCTGAAAATTGTTTACAGGCTTGTATGAATAATTAAAATACCTACTCTGATTCTACTGAACAATTTTGGACTCTCCCACTTGTACCAAACTAAAACTTGTAATATCAATATATGCACATTTTTTTGGAAATATGATGATATTGTTGCAGTCACTCTTTGATTCCAACACTAAAGTAGGGTCGACCTTTGAAATCGTCGAAATTCAATAGACCATAAGTTCATGGGTGCCGGTTAAAAATTTTTTATTGTTTTTATCCTTTTATAAACAAAAACCTAACTGATTTTGGTAAAAGTCTAGTTTAGTGAACTAACGCGGATTTTGATGACATTTTTTTTTTAATTAATTCGAGGTCTCTGAACACGAAAATGAAAGAAAAAATTGGCGCTCTCTTACCAAAAACGAGCTATGAATTTTTGAAGATGTGTTCAGGATCAGCACTGCACTGGTTTTATTGGCATTTTATAACTGCTTTATAATGTTCCATTATAACTGCTACACAATGTTAGATACACTATAATTGCTTTTTACGATATTCCTCTCACACACAAACAATAACACTGATATTGATATACATTTCTTGTAAATTATTTTTTTAATTCCACAATTATTATATCTTTTGACGTTTCCATGTAATATGATGACTGACATATTATAAGTTTTAAGTCGTAAAACTTGAACCTACTAGCATATTCAGCCATCATTAGGTAGTTACTTGAAAAAAAAATATATGTAATTGTGGAGACCATACAAGGTGAGTGAATTGGAAAATTTGGCTCAACTTTCGCTTCGCTCGCGATAATCAATCTACTTCATTATTTCAAACGGAAAATTTGGCTCAACTTTCGTTTAGCTGAAATCAGTTATGGAAAAATGGAATGAACAGCTATCAACATACCGTGAAAAATGCGCGCCGGGTCGACGTTTCGCAATTAGTTGGTCGGGAAGCGATATTAGTAGAATTTTCTAATTTCCTAAAAAGGGGAAACAGTTTCTGATACCAAAGTCTTATAATATTAGCGGTATGTTCTAAATTTTAATTGGAATTACACCTGCGGCAATCATTTTCTTTGCCAGCAGTGTTGATAGAGGCCGAACAACTGAGGAGGTAATTCTTTTTAAAGAATTAGTTGATGTGTGCTATTCAGAGAAAACATTTTTACAACATCCCCAATGATCAAATTGAATGATTCATTATCCTCCATGTAAATGATAAATATCAACCAAACTTATCTCAAAACTAACCATTTTTCTAAAATCAAAATTTGAAAAAAAAAGTGTCAACTGTAATACAGCGCCAGCTATCGGAAAAATATGTGGTATGTTCATGATGTTCATCTTGTTTATATCTTCTATGCCACGATCATGATATCGAAAATATTCAGCAACTAATTCAAGTGGCTAAATATTTAATGGCGGAATATGCTATTAGGTACAAGTTTTACGACTGAGACCAAAACTTATATGTCAGTCATATTACATGAAAACGTCAAAAGATATAATAATTGTGGAATTGTGGAAAGAATTTATAAGAAATTTATATCAATATAGGTGTTTTTTTAATGTGTGTGTGAGAGCAATATCGTAAAATGCAATTATAGTGTATTTAACATTGTGTAGCAGTTATAATGGATGTTTATAAAGCAGTTATAATATGACAATAAAACCAGTGCAGTACTGACCTGAACACATCTTTAAAAATTCACAACTCGTTTTTGGTAAGAGAGCTCCATTTTTTTCTTTCATTTTCGTGTTCAGCGACCTCGAATTGATTTAAAAAAAATATTTCATCAAAATCTGCGTTGGTTCACTAAACTAGACTTTTTCCAATTATTTTACATACTAAAAATATACGATCAAATTAAAACTGAGTAAAAACTATGAAGTTCTGGAAAGTAGACACTTTTGTATTATTTGTCCATTGATTATAATTTTGAGGTTAAGTGTAAAATAACATTCAATATAAGACAAACGTAAAACAGCAGAATACGTCACCGATTATGGTGTGCAGGTTAAAAATTTATTATTTCATTCAACTTAAAGACTCTCTTGTAGATTCAGGTTACTCTCAACCTTATCAATGACTTTACGTTAGCTTTATGGGGTGGGAACTATTTTATAACACTTTTTTTTATGAAAACTGCACACCCTTTTATTGAGCGACTTTTTTTTTAATTGACCTTTTTTTATGTCATTGCTTAGTTTTTATTAAAAAAAATTCCATCTATGGAGATGAATGTTTATGATTCATAATTTGACAGATGCCAAAACCAATATTGAAATGAGGTTAGATTAATGACTTTTCCATAAATTTCAGGATGACAGTTAGCTATAGGATGAAGTGGTACTATTTATACTTTACAACTGAAAAATTATATAATTTTTACAATGTTGGAGCTACTCGTTCTCCAACAGATGTTTTTGTTTTCCTTCTTAATTAGGTAACTTTTGTAGTAAAATTTGACTTTTCGGATGCTTTTTATTCCTACTTATTCGTAGATATGGCCGAGATCCCTACCCGGTACATAAAACACCCTTGTATCTACAATACAATATTAATCAAACGTTAATAAACCATTAAAAAAATCGATCATTCTCAGCCCGATCCTATTTACCGCTGATAAATCATTTAAGCTGGACAATTTTGACTGTAATAAAGAGGTTTTATATGACCGTCTAATATATTATTACTCTAAACTCAATTAAAAATTTTTGAAATTCATCTTATAAAAAAGTCCAATTAGTCTCATCAATTTTTTACACCCATGTCTTTTTTGTCGTTGGTAAAATTTCCCCGACACCTTCAAATCTAATTCTAACTCCTCTTCTCAAGTCCCGCCGGGTATCTTTTTTTTTCAGTAAATGATGGTCAAAAATATAATATGAGATAATGTAATATGTGTAGCATAGGCGTAGACAATCAATATTTCTTCAAATAAGGCAAAAATATAATAATTTATCTTATGTTTTTTTTGATATTTTGTTTCATACTAACTATCTACGATTTCTTGAGTCCTACAATTATTAATTTTTGGAACCCTCCCATCACTTTGTATGTTTTTTTTCTCAACAATTTACCAATCGTATATTATATAAAAATGAATGTTTGTTGGTTTGTTCGTATTTTATGCGCTGTCGTACCGATTGCGATAAAACTTAATTTATTGCTTGCACTTGCGTGAAGGAAATAGGGTAGTTTTTATCCCAGTGGCGTTTCATTGTTAAGGAGTACAAAAATAATATATATTTTTTAATAGTCTACTTAACAATAATAGACAATCATTTTAATATTATTTTAATGAGAGTTTCAATTATTTATTTCAGTTAATCCGCTACTGCTGACATTCATTATAGACGTATTTTAAAGCCTTCTATTTTTTAATAAAGTAACATATACCTACGTCTCTGTTAAATGGTACTATTATAGAAGGATACGACTCTACCTACTATCTCCTAAAATACCTTAAGATTAAATCAACGGTTTCCTTTTTGTTTAGACACTTTATTTGCATTTTTGAATATCGTTTAAAAGATTAAGATCAAGAAATAATTCATTAAGCCTCTTTTAAGTCGATATACATTCTCATAAATATTCAAAACTGTGTTTTAAATCATAAATCAAATGTTATGGTCTTGTCAATAACTTACCGGTAAAGTAGGAAACCAATACATATTTCTAATAGAAAACAACGACAACAATGTAGATAAAATTTATTGTAAAATCTGACATTGAAAGATTTATTGCGAATTTATTGAAGCTGGAAGATACTTCTTAGTGCCAACTAACGAATTTTCGGAGTAGGGAACTTTTCAATTTTTTTTTAATCAATATAATCATGTATAAAAAAACTTAATCCCCATTTTTTTTCAATAATAACTCGACCTCTAAAGCTCGCCAACCGGATGACGTCATTCAGTATGATTCTGCCCAGAGGTGGGTTGCGAGACACGTAGATCGTATTGTTTACGTTCGTAAAAAATGCGCTCTGCTGTATTCTTGTTTTGTTGCCGTTAGTTCTGTTAAAAAATAAATATGTTTAAGACTACAACACGTTTTTTTTCATTTGTCGTGTTAGTTCAAGAAACAAATAGACAAAGTGATAATGATTATTTTAAAGGAATACCTTCCTTATCGCATGAGCGCTGTACTGAGATCACAGAGATCATACTCTCTGACGTCACAGCAACGGCAGCTCATTTACAGCCGCTTGAAATAATTTGAGTTTTTCCGCTTTCTCAATTCGTTTTAGTGGCAATTTGTGAGAGAAAAAATAGTTTTATTATTCATAGACGTTTTCACATTTTTGTTATTGAAAATTTTTATTTTGTCGACGTAACTCATTTCAAGTTAAATAGACATGTTTATATTTGCAGCTATTTTAATAAAAAAAAATGTGTGAGCCGTCACGGAACGTCTGGCAGATGTGAAACATCGAAATGGTTTTATGCATAAAAGAACAGATTAAAAAAGCGAGATATGGAAGAGAGAGGGAAATGGGAGAGAAAGATGGGAGAGAGAGAAAGAAAGTGTATTGCGTGTGATTACAATCATTATTTTAATTTGTCAGAATCTAAGACGGATTCGGTAAGGTTCGCGACCCTCGGAATATTGTAAGACATTTTTTCTTATTAGACCATTTTTGACAATTTTTGACAGTTTTTTATAATTATTCACAATTTTTTCAAAATTTTAACAATTATTGACTATTTTTTACCATTTTTGAAAATATTTAACAATTTTTGACCATTTTTGACATGTTATTGACAATTTTTGACCATTTTTCAAAATTTTTTACAATTTTTGATCATTTGTTCAAAATTTTTGACCATTTTTTCAAAATTTTTGACAATTATTGACCATTTTTCACAGTTTTTTATAATTATTCACCATTTTTTCAAAATTTTAACAATTATTGACTATTTTTGACCATTTTTTGAAATATTTAACAATTTTTGACCAGTTCTGATAATTTTTGACCATTTTTCAAAAATTTTAACAATTATTGACTATTTTTGACAATTGACCAATTTTGACAATTATTGATCATTTTGACAATTTTTCAAAAATTTTGACGATTTTAGACTATTTTTCAAAATTTTAACAATTATTGACCATTTTTGACAGGTTATGACAATTATTGACCATTCTTGGCAGGTTCTGACAATTATTGATAATTTTTCAAAAATTTTGACAATTTTCAACAATTATTGACCATTTTTGACAGTTTTTTATAATTATTGACCACTTTTTCAAAATTTTGACAATTTTTGACCATTTTTGACAGTTTCTGACAATTATTGACAATTTTTCAAAATTTTTGACACTTTTCAACAGTTATTGACCATTTTTGACAGTTTTTTTATAATTATTGACCATTTTTTCAAAATTTTGACAATTTTTGACCATTTTTCAAAACTTCAACAATTATTTACCATTTTTTGGCAATTTTCAAAAATTTTTAACAATTATTGACTATTTTTGACACTTGACCAATTTTGACAGTTTTGACAATTATTGATCATTTTGACAATTTTTCAAAATTCTAACAATTATTGACCATTTTTGACAATTTTTCAAAAATTTTGACAATATTCCAACATTTATTGACCATTTTTGACAGTTTTTTATAATTTTTGACCATTTTTTCAAAATTTTGACGATTTTAGACCATTTTTCAAAATTCTAACAATTATTGACCATTTTGACTTATTTGGCAATTATTAACCATATTTTCCAAATTTTGGATAGTTTTTGACAATTTTGCGAGCTCAGTTCGGCAAGAGAGAGATTGCGCACAGAGGCTTGCGCATGGCAGCCCCATCTCACCCCCACACTACTACGTATCGAAAAATATGTAGACCGTTTCGATGTAATATGAAAGTCCAATCAAAGATTTTTAACCTGTTCATTTCTGAACATTTTGGGCTATAAATTAACAAGTTTAAGAATATTTTTATTCACAAAAACTCGATGTAATAATCAAGGCACATAAATTTAATAATTTAAATAATGTTCAATCCCATTAACTAGGTATCTCCTTTTAAGACATAAGTGGGACGAGATCCGAAAGACCTTCTCGATTAATTACAAAAATAAAATTGCCGTAAATCTTTATTACATCACTAATTACCGTTTTGAAGTAATTAATTTTCTGAGTTTCGATCAAAAAGTCATTATTTAACAATTTGACAAGTCGATATAACGGACACGAATCAGGTATCAAATTATATTTAATAGTCTTATAATATTTTGAGTAATAAGATACTTTTTGACGTATATCTTGAAAACATGCGTGTATTTATTCTATAATTATATGTTTATATTCATATATTGATGTTCAAAATAATATTGGTAAAATACTAGCTGTTGCCAAAGATTACAAAAAATCTTTGCTGTTACTAACATAGTAAATTTTCATTAATACTTTAGAATTAAGACCTCTACTTCCTTCAATGTTATACCTCAGAACATATATTTTGAAGCCTTAAATACTATTATATACAAACTAGGTCAGACTTTTTAAAAATATCACCGTTTTGCTTTATAGAAACTATTTCCTGTAATTTGATAACGTATATTTCGACGACTTACAATATTCAACCCCATTAGAGCCCTTCCTGGGAGTGCCCACCAAAATTTTCCAAGCTTCATCACAATCGGATGAAAAGTATAGAAACGGATCAATGACAAACACGCAAATAATAATTTTAATATACCGTGTGGATTATAGAGTATGGTGGTCTCGCAATGCCGACAACTTAACAAGAACAACGTATAGAAGATTAATGAGATAATTTGTTTAAAAGTAAATAGAAACATCATTTCGAAACAAAAAATCGGTCATGCTTGGGACCAGCTACAAAGAGCCTTGAACTCCCATGAACCACCCCACAGACACCCAACTTTGTAGACAAATCGATCAAGGCTATATAACCTTAGTAACCCAATTTGTTTTTTGTAAACGATCTCGCTTGAAGGGCTCCGGCTAGAGACTTCTCTCAAGGCTGATTCGACCCCAAGTTTATGTCGCATATGGATAACAGAAAGGTTGTAAAAATTGAGGGCGCCACTACCTTTTTGACGTCGGTAAAAAGTACTAACAAAGAAGTAAGATAGAGATGTCTTGATTAGAACGGTATCCTAGCAGCTGTGTCCTTGTCTAGGGCTTGTATTCTAACCTAGGGGTTTTATCCTAGCCTAAGGCTTATATCTTAGCCTAGGGCTTATATCCTTGCCAAGGGGCTGTGCTTACCACATTAAACTTAATTAGATAGGAATGGTATAAAAGCGATAAAAAAATGGAGGTCTTTCCTCGAAGAGAGTCGATAGCGGAAAGGGCTGTCCCTCGTGGCGTTGAAAAAATGGAAGCGACCGTTGGTAGACGTCAATTGTCCTATGGTCAGGGTTGAAGATTGGGGTGGCTAATGAGACGACGAGCGGTAATTAAAGGATTTATTCTATAAAATCGAAACAGGTCGATAGACATATTACAGCTACATCAACGACCTTATTCAAAGTATACAGACGCGTTGTTTGTCTGTTGTTTTTGTGGTTTAAAACGTATTGCGCAAAAGGGCAAACAAACGATTACATGAAAGACAAATCGTAATTAATTAAAACACAATCTCCGAATTTGTGAAATTCCTTGTGGATAAGTTTGTAATGTTTGTAACGGTAAAAGTGTGCTTTTAGTTGGGCGCCAATTTGTAACGGTAAATGTTGCTTTTAGTTGGGCGCCAATTTGTAACGGTAAATGTCTACCTCACAGGGCACCACGTTGGGCGCCAATTTGTAACGGTAAATGTCTACCTCACAGGGCACCACGTTGGGCGCCAATTTGTAACGGTAAATGTCTGTACCCCACAAAGGGCACCAGCTCGAAGGGCTCCGGCTAGAGACTCCTCTCAAGGGTGATTCGACCCCAAGTTTATGCTGCACAAAGATAACAGAAGGGTTGTAAAAGTTGAGGGCGCCACTACCTTTTTAACGATAAAAAGTACTAAAAACTAAGGCGGAAAAGGTAGAAACGCCTTGTAAAATTTAAATGAAAGTTAATAATTAAAGTGACCCCGGGCGGATCTCCCTCAACTTTTATAGTTGAGGATTTTAATAAAAAAAAAGAATTAAAAACAAATTTTTAATTTATTCTGCCACAGGAAATGAATAACGGAATTTAATAGAGGAATTTGTACTTTTATAGGTACTTAGCTTAGATGAAGTGGTTTCCTGGAGAAGAAGTCAGGTCTTGATCTGAACTGATCTGTTCTGTTCTAGGGCGGTATTTTGGGGTTCTATCCTTGGCTTTATATCCTCGGGCTGTATCCTAGCCTAGGGTTATATTCTTGGGGTTATATTCTTGGGTTTATATCCTCGGCGTTATATTCTAGCCTAGGGGCTGTGCTTACCTAGAAGTACAGGTGGATCAGGGATATATAGGAAATTGAATGTAATGGCACATTATGTTGGTCAGCTTTTCAGGTTAAAGAAAAGGAAGGCAGTTATTTGAAAGTCAAAAAATTGATTTAATTTACTGAAAGCTTTCCAACATTATATGTTCCATGTTGAAACAGTAAAAATAGCAATTATCGGCTAAATAAAAAAAATATACTAATGATCCGAAAGAAACTAATCATATCAAAGTTATTTATTTAGTTATATGAAAAAATATCGTGCTTAGGAAATATATGAAACCGGCACTGGCGTTACGAAAGAATATTTTATAGGTTAGCGGTTTATAAAAATGTTATTTTATAATTAAAAGAGTTATTTCGCAACTGAAAAAGCTTGAAAATGTTTGTATAAAAGTAAAACAGTGAATTATAAAAGAATATTTGGCTTAAAACTACCATATTAGTATAAAAGAACAGTTTATGACCACGTGTTGAATTTATTTTCCTCTATCTCTGTAAAAAAATAAAGAATGCATACGAAAATTATATCAGACAGTACTTTAGAAGAAGCTTATTAATTATTAAATTATGATTTTGAACTTACCACAGCAAAATTCATAAGATAGGTACTTAAGAGATGAAAGATAGCGAAAGATGATCTTTCTCCGTAGGTGGTCGATAACGGAAAGGGGTGTTTCACGTGGCGTTGTGCAAAAAATGGAAGCGTCCGTTGGCAGACGTCAATTGTCTTACGGTCGGGGTTGAAGAGTTTGGGATCACAGAACTATAATTGGAAGTGGATAGTGACGACGAGCGCTAATTAAAAGGATTTATTCTGTAAAATCGAAACAGGTCGATAGACATGTTACAAGTTCATATTCGCAAATTCCCCTGACTTTGATAAAAATATAAAAATTGTATATTTAGATCCATTACCCCGGACTTATACCTAGAATTAGTTATGTTAATATCCTAACAACTCGATATGCATTTGGCTTCACTGAGCATCGCCGTCAGCAATCAATTGTTTCAAGATAGAACCAACCGACCTTATCTACCTGCATAATCACCGTTGTTCTATCCGATTTGTCATAGATCAATCTCTTGAGAATATAAAATTCATGCGTATAGGTATTCTTATTTCGAAACGACTGTATCTTATTTTCTTTGCATAAAAATACGAAACTTTCTAGTAACTTCAACGCCATAACCATACATTTAAAATTTCCTACAAAAACAACACACTAGCAAGGTTACATTGGCCCCACTTCGCAACCTTGAGCCATACCATATCGGTCAGCTTTATTGTTACTACATACCTGTCACACCGTTTTGTTCAGTTCGCAATAAACAATTGAATAATAATGTCAGTACACAGTAAAAAACTTGCGTTGAGTGGAGTTCGTTGCAAGGTACGTTCAATCACTTGATATTGTTTACTTTTTTGTGCTAAAGAAGAATAATACAAAAAGTACCATTTAATATCTTAAGGACGATTGGAATGATTGTTTTGTAGGACAATAAAAAAATTTACAAAAAATATTGTTAATAATGTGAAGTTGAACTAAAATGGTGTTATGATTTTTGTGATCAGCTTGAGTTGAACGTGTAGAGAGAAATTGTGGTGATTTAAAGTATTTTTTATTTTATAGTATTACGTTATTTTTGTATACTCTGTATATTTGTATACTTTCAAATTTCACACTCAATTCCCTATTGGTAGAAGAGCGACAATGTAAAGGGTAATCCAAACATGTCATACATTTAGCTTTTAATCAATAGTGACAATCGTCACTTTTTATATAGAACATTCTGTATATTTTTTATATCTTTACGCTCCAATAAATATTAGGCTAAGTGCTATTAAACATTTAACATATTTTTAGGTAATTTGTTCAGAAACTGTATGCTTCAATGGCATCAAATAATAAATATATAGTTATATAGTTATTTAATCACTTTTTTATTATTGTTGTGAAATGTACGAGTTTTTTTTAGTATCTAAGAACATATGACATAATAATTGTTAGTACAGTTAGCAAAAAAGTGGTATTGAACTTAATAGATTTCTATAATGAATTTAGCAAAAAAAAATTATGTCAAATACTTTTATTAAATAGAAATTATTAATAGTATTTTTAAATGCCCATTCTGTAAAATTAACGTTTTCATAAAAACATGTAAGAATAAATTATTCCAGCCTATTGTTTTCTTATAGAATTATTACAGTTTCCTGTAAAATTGTCGTATTTAGTAAAGCGCGTTACCAACAGATATCAAAGAATAAAAATATATTATTCTACGCTTTACAACTAGTTTTGAAAAATATTTTTCAAAAACAGTGACCGTAACTGGACGATATGTATAGTTGTTGATTATAGTCACATTTCAGTCCGGGATTAACTCTCGGACGATAACATATACCTTGTACTGATGAGGCGCAATACGCCGAAACCGGTCTACAAGTTATGTTGTCCCTTCTAGTTGCAAACCAGAATGGTTGGTTTAAATCTTGTAGATTTACCAACCCCGTTTGACTTAGAAGTGTAATTCAATGTCTGTCGGGGCATGTAGCCCGGGAAGTAGTTGTTTCTTCTTCGTTGAACGGTCACTGTTTTTGAAAAATATTTTTCAAAACTAGTTGTAAAGCGTAGAATAATATATTTTTATTCTTTGATATCTATTGTTTTCTTTTTTAATAAGAATAAAGTTTTACAGTGTACTGGTTTACTTATGCTTTAATTATTCCACTTCGCTATAAACAACGAAACACTGTCAGTAATAACCCGTCTTTTGTTTCAGGCTCATCGCAGGAGTTGATGCCGACTATTATGGGCGCATTTGATGCCATAATAGGAAGCAGTACTAAAGAAAACGAATCAGATTTAGACTCCAAGACCAGTACGCCGAGACGTAGTCATCAAATCAGTAATTTTGCTAATCTATCTCCTTACGTACAAAAAGTATTGTCTAACGTACCTGAACAAGAGATCAGTAGGAAGTTTTCTTCAGAAGAAACTTTGGGACCAAGAAGATTTAATACGAAGAGTACCTACAGATCTTTTAGATCTCCCGACAAGCATATCAATAAGTCCAACGAAAATCTGGAGATTATATCAACCAATGTCCAAAAGATGTTGTCCAATCTTCCCGACACTGAGCTGGTAATCAGTGCCAGCAATCTTAACCTTACGAGGAACAGTTCCTATTTATTCAACACATCGAGTAGAACGGAATTTCTTAAACAAATCCTCACTAATGGAGAGCAAACCAGTGAAGAACCGAAAACTAACGGCGGTAAACAATTTTTGTATCATTCGGACGGTGGTACGAGCGGTAATAAAGACACGGACAATAGTGTAGTGGACGCGGACGATGATAAATGTTGTGAAAGTGAACATTTTGAAAACTGTGATAGTTACAATCAAAAACCTTTGGGAAGCTATTTACATAGCTCGCATGGGATTGCTTCGAGGACGCCAGTGGGAAGAAAGAATATAGGAAAATATTTACAGGTAAATTTTTTATTCATGCCAAAATTATTCACAGAGATTGACTTTTGAACGTTTACAACCATTTCGTTAGTTTGGCTTGTCTTTGCCTTTTACTTTATAATTAAAAGCAATTATTGATTATTGTTGACTTGATATTGATAAATCAACTATGCTTTAACTCAGCGATCTTTTCTCGTCTATATATCTGCAACAACTGATTAATTCAGTCGCTGTCCATTGCGCACTAGTGAGGTGTTGGGGGGCGTCCATAAATTACGTGAGGTGTTCAAGGGGGGGAGGGGGTCAAGTAAAATATTTCCAAATCTCACTTGAGGGAGAGGGGGGGTTTTAACAAATATCACGTAATTTTTTTTCAATACAAAACCATGTAAAATTGCGAGAAAATAAAGTTACATTAAAGTAAAAAAAATTTCTAGAGTAAAAATATGGCGAAATTCGACACAATAGTGTTTGTCGTATTCGCCCGAACCCCGCCGAGCAGAAGGAATGGAGAACTATCGATTGTTTATCCATATTTTTGACTATCGAAAAAAATCGATAGTTTTCGGTACTATTTCGATAGTTGAGATGTTTAGGTGAAGAATATAAATATATTTTGAAAGCTGATATGGAGTAAAAATGCGATCAAAAAATGGGACAAAGAGAGAGAGATATTAGAGAGAGGTGGGAGAGAAAGAGAGAGAGAGATAGAAAAGAGAGATATATGGGAGAGAGAGAAAGAAAGATGAGAGAGAGGAAGAAAGATGGGGGAGAGAGAGAGAGATGAGAGAGCGAGAGAGAAGTAAGAGAGGGAGAGATAGACGAGAGAGAAAGATAGTGTATTGCGTGTGATTACAATCGTTATTTTAAACTAATCTAAGACGTCCGTAAGGTTCGCAACACTCGGAATTTTGTAACGCTTTTTTTTTATTACAAAAGCTCCCCATTTTGCTTATAGAACATTTTAAAAGAAAAAAATTCGCTTTTGGAAGAGAAAATTGCTATTAAAAGTACTAAAAATCCACCATTTTTTTCAACTTTTGACAATTGACCATTTTTCAAAATTTTGACAATTATTGACCATTTTTGACAGTTATTGACCATTTTTGACAATTATGGACCATTTTTCAAAATTTTTAACAATTATTGACCATTTTTGAAAATTATTGACCATTTTTTTCATAATTTTGACTATTTTTGACCATTTTGACAATTATTGACCATTTTCGATCATTATTGACCTTTTTGACAATTTTCGAAAATTATTTACCATTTTTCAAAATTTTTAACAATTATTGACCATTTTTGACAATTATTGACCATTTTTTTCATAATTTTGACTATTATTGACCATTTTTGACAGTTTTGACCATTTTTGACAATTATTGACCAATTTTTTAAAATTTTTACAATTATTGACCATTTTTGACAATTATTGTCCATTTTTCAAAATTTTTAACCATTTTTCAAAATTTTGACAATTATTGACCAATTTTGACAATTATTGACCACTTTTTACAATTATTGACCATTTTTTTCATAATTTTGACTATTTTTTTCATAATTTTCACTATTTTTGACCATTTTTGACAATTATTGACCATTTTCGATAATTATTGACCATTTTCGATAATTATTGACCTTTTTGACAATTTTCGAAAATGATTGACCATTTTTCAAAATTTTTAACAATTATTGACCATTTTTGACAATTATTGACCATTTTTTTCATAATTTTGACTATTTTTGACTGTTTTTGACCATTTTTGACAATTATTGACCATTTTGACAATTATTGACCATTTTCGATAATTATTGACCTTTTTGACAATTTTCGAAAATGATTGACCATTTTTCAAATTTTTTAACAATTATTGACCATTTTTGACAATTATTGACCATTTTTTTCATAATTTTGACGATTATTGACCATTTTCGACAGTTTTGACCATTTTTGACAATTATTGACCAATTATTGACCAATTTTTTAAAATTTTGACAATTATTGACCACTTTTGACAATTATTGACCATTTTTAACAATTATTGACCATTTTCGACAATTATTGACCATTTCCGACAATTATTGACCATTTTTTTCAAAATTTTGACAATTGTTGACTACTTTTCAAAATTTTTGAAAATTATTGACCATTTTTTCAAAATTTTTGACAATTATTGACCATTTTTCCAAATTTTAACAATTATTGATCATTTTTGACTATTATTGACCAATTTTTACAGTTTTTGACAATTATTAAGAATTTTTGACAATTATTGACCATTTTTCAAAATTGTGACCATTTTTAACAATTATTGACCATTTTTGAAAATTTTTCAAAATATATGAGAATTTTTGACAAAGTTGATACGTTGTTTTGAAATAGATATATAAATATATTTAAGAATATTTTTAACGTTTTGACAAAAATCGTACAATGATGTTACCGATTGTGCAACTATCGAAAATTATCGATAGTAAAAATAGCACTATCGATAGTCGGGATAGTCGGACCTGCTTTGTTTATGCACGTAAATATTTTATTTAACTATTTTCGTAACGTGGATTGAATTAGAAAAATCTTTTATTAATTTAAATTGATGTATTTATTATTTAATTTTATCACAGAGATTTTAAACTACAGCAATATTCTCAAATCACAATTACTAGTCTTTGCTAGTCTTAAAGTAATAAAACATATTGTTTTTATTTTGTTTTATTTTTAAATCCAACGGGTTTACAGCTAAAACACATTTTAAAAAATTTCACGTGAGATTTGGGGAGGGGGGAGGTAGTAAAGGAAAATTTTACGAAATCTCACCAGGGGGGGGGCGGGGGAGTCGAAAAATCCTAAAAAATGACTCACGTAATTTATGGAAGCCCCCTTGCCATATTTAAAATCTATCGCGGCTTTTGACGTTTGACTTGCTATTCATACACATCACTTATCATTGCTGCAATTTAATGTGAAAATATTATCAATTGAATTAGGTAGTATACAATTAGTGAAAAAACGTACGTAGTAAATAAAAATTAAGCAATTTGAAATGTATTAATAATAAAATGTTTTGTTTCCTATGAAATATATCTACTTGGAACGTTTCCAAACCTACATATTTCCAAGCTTATTTCTTATCCAAAAAGATTATCAATCATTTTAAGTATGTTGATACAATCCACTATAGAATAGGTATGCAGTTAAATCATGATATCTCTGCAAGCCATAAATTCACGTTACCCAACCCTGTTGCATTTTCACATACAGCAACGCCAACATCACATATTTCTACCCAAATAAATATTAAATGATATTTTCCTAGTCAACCTGGAAGTTTGTGCCATAAAATAATATATTACGTAAATGGAATTGGAAAATCTAAGAGTAATATCTGTACCCCAGATCCATACCCCCATTAACCTAGCAGAACCATTTCGGAAATTTGAATTTTTGATTATGCCATAATTTGTCGCTAATTTATTACCATAATTAAAAATTTGTCGATCGTCGTTTTTAAAAAAAAAACCATGGTTCTGCTAGGTTGATATTAAGCTAGCAGAACCACTTTTTATCTATCAACTTTTAAAAAAAACTGATATTACCATAATTTGTCGTTAATTTATCGCTTTTTTATTACCACAATTGAAAATTTGACGCTCGTCGTTTTTTTAGGGTTTTTTACTTTTTTAGAGGAGACATGTAAAATTGATATGGCATCTTGAGCAAGGCAATTGGCACTGTGAATTAATAGTTTTTTATAGGCTTGTTCAAATTGCCATGCTGTTGGATTATTTGAAAATCCTCCTCTCCTGCGTATTGCAGCAAATAACATTTCCAAGTGATCCTGACTGAGCTTGTACGTTAATACAAAATTTACAACACCTTTGACCAGATCTTAAAATAAATTTGTCCATTTGAAAAATTGTCAAAATTTTGAAAAAATGGTCAATAATTATAAAAAAATGTCAAAAATGGTCAATAGTTGTTAAAATTTTGAAAAATGATCAAAATTTTTTAAAATTTTGAAAAATGATCAAAAATTTTTAAAATTTTCAAAAAATTGTCAATAATTATAAAAAAATGTCAAAGATGGTCAATAATTGTTAAAATTTTGAAAAATGATCAAAAATTATTAAAATTTTGAAAAATGGTCAATAATTATAAAAAAATGTCAAAAATGGTCAAAAATTGTTAAAATTTTGAAAAATGGTCAAAAATTATAAAAACCTGTCAATAATTGTTAAAAATTGTCAAAATGGTCAATAATTCTTAAAATTTGGAAAAATGGTCAAAATTTTTAAAAAATTGTCAAAAATGATCAATAATTGTCAAAACTGTCAAAATTGGTCAATAATTTTCAAAATTTTGAAAAATGATCAAAAATTATTAAAATTTGGAAAAAATTGTCAATAAGTATAAAAAAATGTCTAAAATGGTCAATAATTGTTAAAATTTTGAAAAATGGTCAATAATTATAAAAAAATGTCAAAAATGGTCAATAATTGTTAAAATTTTGAAAAATGGTCAAAAATTGTCAAAAATTGTCAACATTTTGAAAAATGGTCAATAATTATAAAAAACTGTCAATAATTGTTAAAAATTGTCAAAATGGTCAATAATTGTCAGAACCTGCCAAAAATGGTCAATAATTGTAAAAATTTTGAAAAAATGGTCAATAATTATTAAAAACTGTCAAAAATGGTCAATTATTGTTAAAAATTGTTAAAATTCGGAAAAATGTTCTAAAATGGTCAAAATTTTTGAAAAATTGTCAAAAATGATCAATAATTGTCAAAACTGTCAAAATTCGTCAATAATTGTCAAAAATGGTCAATAATTGTTAAAATTTGAAAAATAGTCAAAATTTTTGAAAAAATGGTCAATAATTGTCAAAAATTGTCAAAATTTTTGAAAAATGGTCAAAAATTTACGAAAAATGGTCATTCTATTGTGCATAAGCAGCAAGCAAATTGTCAATAATTATAAAAAATGTCAAAAATGGTCAATAATTGTTAAAATTTTGAAAAATGATCAAAAATTATTAAAATTTTGAAAAAATTGTCAATAATTATAAAAAAATGTCAAAAATGGCCAATAATTGTTAAAATTTTGAAAAATCGTCAAAATTTTTAAAAAATGGTCAATAATTATCAAAAATGGTCAATAATTGTTAAAAATTGTCAAAATGGTCAATAATTATAAAAAACTGTCAATAATTGTTAAAAATGGTCAATAATTGTCAGAACCTGCCAAAAATGGTCAATAATTCTTAAAATTTGGAAAAATGGTCAAAATTTTAAAAAAATTGTCAAAAACGACAATAATTGTCAAAAATGATCAATAATTGTCAAAATTGTCAAAATTGGTCAATGATTTTTAAAATTTGAAAAAATGGTCAAAAATTGTCAAAATTGTCAATAATTAAAAAAACTGTCAAAAATGGTCAATGGTTTTTAAAAATTGTCAAAATGGTCAATAATTGTCAGAACCTGTCAAAATGATCAAAAATTGTCAAAATTGGTCAACAATTGTGAAAATTTGTAAAAATGGTCTAAAATGGTCAAAATTTTTGAAAAATTGTAAAAAATGATCAATAATTGTCAAAACTGTCAAAATTCGTCAATAAATGTCAAAAATGGTCAATAATTGTTAAAATTTTTGAAAAATGGTCAAAAATTTATGAAAAATGGTCATTCTATTGTGCATAAGCAGCAAAGCTTCTGTCGTCGGTCCGACGACCGCTCACCTAGTAAACGTAGAATTTACATTTAATATTTTCATGTTATCATTTAAACAAGTGACTGTATCGTCTAAACTAAACATTTCACAAGCAAATACTAAGAGTCAAAAAAGTTTTATAATGAATGTTTCATTCCGGTGACGTTCGATTTATTATTACATTTTATGCTACAAAAGAGTTGGGGGGTCAATAAGGCGTCGACCCTCTTCAAAAACCTACAAAAAGCGAGAAAAAATTGCTTCTACCCAGGTTTTATTACCTATTGTGATCCAACACCTATAATAAAATTCTATGGCAACATACCCAGTGGCTAAAGAGAATTATTGAAAAAATTGATTTACATATTTACACCTTATAACTTTTTTTGTGTGAACTTTTGTGAATAGGTACGTAAGGTTCAATCGATCCAGATATTTTTGTTACTGTATAAAACGTATACCTTCAAGGAATTCTAAATTCGTTTGTGGAAATCCAAATTTTTTTTTCCAGGGACAGAATATAATAATGATAATAGGAAAGATTTGTTATATATGTGAAAATATTTGTCCCAGTCTGATGGAGGAGAACAGAAGTGTCCTCTGCAGTTAATATATTAACTGCAATCCAAAGACAAGCCCTTCTGCACCTAGACTGCTCTAGTTTGGTAAAAGTCCGCAAATAATCCCTTAACAGGCTGGCAAGAGACAACAAAGTGTCTCTAATATGGGTGCCGGCCAATGAGGGGATTGCAGGTAATGAAATGGCGGACCACTTAGCTAAAGAAGGCTCTAAAGGAGACCTCATAAGTCCGGAACCGTTTTGTGGAATCACAAAAAATTGCATAAGAGGGGAAATCGGGAACTGGCTAGATAGGGAACACCAACTCAAATGGAGGTTGACACAAGGGCACCTCCATACAAAGAGTTTACTGAACAAGGTAGACAAGGAACTCTCAACCAGGCTGCTGAAACTGGGTAAGAGACATTTGAAGACAGTTACCGACCTGGTGACTGGATACTGCACCCTAAGGAAACATCTGCACAAAATGGGTAAATTTAGTGCAGCTATGTGCAGAAAATGTGAACTTAATAATGAAACACCTGCTTCTGCGAGAACATACAAGTACTTAGACGGAAGCACTTTGGAGAGGAATTAATACAACCATTCCAACTACTGAAAATCCCTCCAGTCAAACTAGTATAGAAGACACGAAGCTTCTGGAATGGAAGTAGATAACACGGGAAATGGTACAAAGATTCAGTTCAAGTGCCTGGGCTGTTGAGCACAACCCAATCGAATGAATGAATTAAAATTTGTCCCAGTTTTAAACTCTCACGTTTCACATCGTAAGGAAAAGATAAATATAAATAAGAGTCAACGGATCTGATTTAACGATCATGATTAAAATTTTTTCAACTGCTTACGTCAATCAATTGCGTTTATTGGTTGTATATTATTTTGAAATAAACAAAACAGTAATAAAACGTTTGGAAAAATTGCATATACAGGGTGATTCATAAGTAATGTTCAGAAGACATAATATTATTTGGCTAAATAATAGAGAAACGGGGAGTTGAAGTTAAAAAAAATCAAGTATATTTTTGTTAATTTTCCAGGCACAGACATGAAAATATAGGTAGGGCTATTTTTTGTAATGAAAAATAAGAATATTATTAAGGATTTAAGATTACTTGTAGATGTCGCCACTTACACCTTATTGAATAGAAGAAATATCTGCATATGCCTAATCAAAGGAAAAAGTAGACAAGGAAGACGAACACGTGCTTAAGCTTTTGCAATTGATTTTGGATAAACTTTACCTCTGATTTAGTCAAAAATTATTATTTTTGTCTTCTGCCACATAGTTACATATAATCATCCTGTATATGTAATAAACACGAGAAGATTCTGCTTCTTCAGAGAGAAAGCTTTCATTATTTAAACCCAGGAATATTCTGCTTACTTTCAAACTAAAATCATACGGATTGGGCACTGTTCCGAAACGAAACGAAAATTTCATTTTACATAAATCCAGTTAATTCACATACGTATTCGTTTACCGTGACTAAGTTTTAATTGTAATTTTTTTTATGAGGAAATGATAAGAAATTAATATGTCTTTATGTTTGGTGATCTGTGAAGACTTTTACTTTTATGGCAAGATGATAATGACAGTGACAGGACGCGTATGAACAAGGGTGATTATACTTTTGGTTTGAAATTTCAGACGAGTTTCACTTGTAAGTGAAAGGATGGTCATCCATTGTGATACAAGACATTACAAGTTTAATTTTAATTGTTACAAAACAATAAAATTTTAATCGAATAGTCATTTATATGATCGATGAAAATTGCATAAAAATAAATAATATAGCTTTAAACAAGTTGACATCCGAATGTACTCGAGACAAAAAACGTACATGTTTGCCAAATCAAGGTCTTCAGTAGTTAATAAAGACGCCATAATTGCTGTTAATTTAATATACATACTGGTTTATAAATGAAACACTAAACCCAACAAAACACTTTTTTATCGTATATTTGCGTACAGTACAGATTCCAAAATAAAAGTTGGATGTTATATACTTAAATCGAACAAAAGGTGTATTCTTATACGGCTAACTTCTTCAAATTTTTATATGAAATTATCAGGAACGCATTTGGAAAAATAAAAATATCTTATACGTTTGCTATTTCATGTTCATAAATAAAAAATACTGTACAATAGTCCTGTAATATTTATGATTTTTTGAATACCAGGTTTGTCTTTTGAATGTACATATAACAAATGTCAAAATTTAGAATAAATCTATAGTTAACTTATCGCCAAAGTTTCAGACCTCTTCGTTTAACCGTTAGACATGGCGTTATACGAACGTGTCTACACCTAGGAATGGAGAACTATCGATAGTCCCGACTATCGATAGTGCTATTTTTACTATCGATTATTGTCGATAATTTTCGATAGTTTACATCGGTATAGTTGACATCTGACATCTATCACTCTGTTGTTTATATATAATTGTCAAAATTTTGAAAAATGGTCAATAATGGTCAAAAATGGTCACAATTTTGAAAAATAGTCAATAATTGTCAAAAACTCTTAATAATTGTCAAGAAATGTAAAAATTGGTCAATAATTGTTAAAATTTGGAAAATTGGTCAAACATTTTGAAAAAATGGTCAATAATTTTCAAAAATTTTGAAAAGTAGTCAATGATTGTCAAAATTTTGAAAAATGGTCAATAATTGTCAAATTTTTTCAAAAATGGTTAAAAATGGTCTAAAATGGTCAAAATTTTTAAAAAATGGTCAAAATTTTAAAAAATGGTCAATAATTATCAAAAATTGTCAAAAATTTTGAATTATTGTCAAAGATGGTCAAAATTTTGAAAAATGTTCAAAAATTGTAAAACATTTTGAAAAATTGTCAAAAATGGTCAATGATTATCAAAAACTGTCAAAAATGGTCAATAATTATTAAAATTTGGAAAAATGGTCAAAAATTGTCAAAAATGGTCAATAATTGTAAAAAATGGTCAAAAATTTAAAAAATGGTCAATAATTATCAAAAATTGTTAATACTTGTCAAAAACTGTCATCATTGGTCAATAATTATCAAAAATGGTCAATAATTGTTAAAATCTGGTAATATGGTCAAAAATTGTCAAAATTTTGAAAAATGGTCAATAATTGCCAAAAAATTTGAAAAATTGTCAAAGATTGTCAAAAACTGTCAAAAATAGTCAATCATTGTTAAAATTTGGATATATGGTCAAAAATTGTCAACAATTGTAAAAAATTTCCAAAAATGGTTAAAAACGGTCTAAAATGGTCAAATTTTTGAAAAGTTGTCTTCCTTTTCTCTTCCATATCTCTATCTCCCATCTCTCATTTTTCTTTCTCTTTCTCCCATACCTCTTTCTCCCATCCCTCTCTCGCATCTTTCTTTCTCTCCCATCTCTCTCATATCTCTCTCGTCCATATCCCTCTTTCTCCCATCTTTCTCTCTCTCCCATCTTTCTCTCTCTCCCATCTTTCTCTCTCTCCCATCTTTCTCTCTCTCCCATCTCTCTCTTTCCTAACTCTCTCTTTCTTTCTCTCTCTCTCTCTCCTATTTCTTTCTCTCACCTCCCTCTCATCTTTCTCTCTCTTCTCTCTCTCTCTCTCTTATCTTTCTCTCCCATATCTCTCTCTTCCATATCTCTCTCCCATCTTTCCCTCTCACTCATCTTTCTTTCTCTCCCATCTCTCTCTTTCATTTCACTCCCATCTTTCTTTCTCTCTCTCATCTTTCTTTTTCTCTTTCTCTCTCCCCCCATCTCTCTCTCCCTCTCTCCCATCCCTCTCTCTCATTTTTCTTTTTCTCTCCTTCCTATTTCTATCTTTCTTTCTCTCTCTCTCTCTCCCTTTCTGTCCTATTTTTTTATCGCATTTTTATTCCATATCAGCTTTCAAAATATATATTTATATTCTTCACCTAAACATCTCTCAACTATCGATATTACCGAAAACTATCGATTTTTTTCGATAGTCAAAAATATCGATAATTATCCGGAGTTATGGCTTCACGGTAGTTAGTATCTTTTTTCCTTATATCTTACTTAAAAAATTTAATATTTTGTCGAAACAGTTAGGCATCATCATTCTAAAATAAATGTAGAATCGCTTTTCATCTACAATAAATGTAGAATCGCTTTTCATCTATACGTAATTGGAGCATTAAAGTGTGGTACTCTCCATGACTTCTACGACCTTGATTAATTTCATAAACCCACTTTCTTTATTTTTCTTTCTAAATCTAATTATTAATATTGTAAGCTAATTTGTCATGTGGTGATATTCGCGATACGAGTACGTTTTGTTTTACGCGGCAGTGTGGAGGTTCCGATTTCGCAGCCGCGCCGCTTGTGAATTTTCCGCGCGAAGAATTCGCGCCGCGATAATTCCGCGCCGTGAGGGGGAACCTTTAAGCTCTACTGAATTTTTAAAGTTGATGGGTCAGTAGAAAAATGGAATTAAGCCGAGTGAATTTTCGCGTAATAATTTTTTACAATTTTCGAAGACAGTTGTCTCAATAAGAATGCCTTTCCGAGTTGGTTTCTGTTTTCGGCAATGAAGCACCACATTAGTCGACAAATTTCTCGTGGGTATGGAGAATTTTAACGTGAACCGATTAATCTTAGTAACGATCCAAGAACAGGTCCAGCAACAACTGCAGTCACCCAGGAAAACATCGAAGCTGTATGTAAGCTGTATGTAAGCTGATCCAAGAAGATCGACATGTCACATATCGTGAAATTGTAGCATCATTGGGCTTTCTTCAAAAAATTTTACAGTATTTACATGAATTATCTGTACAAAAATTACCGCATCTGTTGACGGAATAACAGAAAGCAATAAGAGTCAATTGGTGTCAAAAAACTCTAAACCGGCTTACGTAGGAAACTCAAAAAATATATACAGTATTGTCAGTGGTGATGAATCCTGGATTCACTCTTATGAACCAGAAAATTAACGTCAGTCGGCTGTTTGGGTGTTCCAAGATTAACCAAAACCGACGAAAGTTATCCGTTCTCGACAAAAAGATGGTGGCACCATTTGTCTCAAAAGCGAGTCATGTAGTAACAACTGTTACTACTAATTACATATCGATTTGTTGTAAAAACCAACCCCCAACTACGAATGATCCTCCACCAAGACAATGCAAGTTTCCACACAGCTCGGAAAACGATTGAGTTTGAAAATCAAGAAAACATCGAGTTGTTGGAACATCCTCCATACTGTTCCGATCTAAGTTCAAAGACTTTTTTTACTTTTCCAAAAATTAAGAATGAACTGCGTGGTCAAAGGTGTAAGATTCTTCAATGTCACAGAACAGTTATACATATACTAACTATTCCCAATCATCCCATTTTCAAACAGGCCACTTCACTCTTCAGAACACCCAACCTGTCCCCTCTACCCCTTTAATACTGACCGCCTGCACGTATTACGAGAGATGAGATAAACTATAAATAAGACTTGGTTCACAAGTAAAGTGATTTGTTAATGGGTCTTGTCTCATAAAGTAAGGTGACCGAATGAAATATAAAAAAGGTTTCAGTTTCCAGAAGATGCAGTCAACGACTTCGAAAACTCCTATTTTAAATGTACCAACAAGCGAGAGGAATAACTGCTTCCAGAATTGGTTCCAAAGGATGCAAAATAGTATATTGTGCAACAAGTGGGGAAAGTTCAACTTTTCTCACGAGTGTGGAAGTTTGTGGCACGAGCCCAAAGGGCGAGTGCCGCAAACACACGAGTGAGAAAAGTACTTTCCCCACATGTTGCACACTATACTTTTTCTACAACTGCACAAATTTAAAGAATACAAGTAAAGTAACTTAATATTTATTTTTCTGGTTAGTAAAACAAAAACAAAAGGTGAGCGGTCGTCAGACCGCCGATAGAAGCTTGCTTCTTATGCACAATAGAATAACCATTTTGACCATTTTTCGTAAATTTTTGACCATTTTTCAAAAATTTTGATAATTTTTGACAATTATTGACCATATTTTCAAAATTTCTGACTATTTTTTTAAATTTCAACAATTATTGACCATTTTTGACAATTATAGACCAATTTTGACAGTTTTGACAATTATTGATCATTTTTGACAATTTTTCAAAAATTTTGACCATTTTTCCAAATTTTAACAATTATTGACCATTTTTGACAATTTTTGACCATTTTTGACAGGTTCTGACAATTATTGACCACTTTTGACAATTTTTGAACATTTTTCAAAAATGTTGGCAATTTTTTCGAAAATTTGACAATTTTTGATCATTTTTCACAGTTTCAACAAATTATTGACCATTTTTGACAGTTTCTGATAATTATTGACCATTTTTGACAATTTTTCAAAAATTTTGACAATTTTTGACTATTTTTTCAAATTTTAACAATTATTGACCAATTTTGACAATTATTGATCATTTTTGGCAATTTTTCAAAAATTTTGACCATTTCAGAGCATTTTTCCAAATTTTAACAATTATTTTTGACAATTTTTGAGCATTTTTGACAGGTTCTGACAATTATTGACCATTTTTGACAATTTTCAACAATTATTGACCATTTTGACAGTTTTTTATAATTATTCACAATTTTTTCAAAATTTTACTAATTTGACAATTTTTTGACAATTTTGACAATTTTTGACAATTGACGATTTTTTCAAATGTTAACAACTATTGTCCATTTTTGACAATTTTTTCGAAATTTTGACAATTTTTGACCATCTTTCAAAGTTTCAACAAATTATTGACCATTTTTAACCGTTTCTGATAATTATTGACCATTTTTGACAATTTTTCAAAAATTTTGTCAATTTTTGAATTTTTTCAAATTTTAACAATTATTGACCAGTTCTGACAATTATTGACCATTTTTGACAACTTTACAAAAATTTTGACAATTTTCAACAATTATTGACCATTTTTGACATTTTTTTATAATTATTGAAAATTTTTTCAAAATTTTAACAATTATTGACCATTTTTGACAGTTTCTGACAATTATTGACCATTTTTGACAACTTTCAAAAATTTTGACAGTTTTTGCTCATTTTTCAAAATTTTAACAATTATTGACTATTTTAAAAATATTTGACAATTTTTGTCAGAAATCTTTGACAATTTTTAACAATTATTGACGGTCTTTTATAATTATTGACCATTTTTTCAAAATTTTGACAGTTTTTGACAATTATTAACCATTTTTCCAAATTTTTGACAATTTTTGAAAATATTTGGCAATTATTAACCATTTTTTCAAAACTTTCACAGTTTTTGACAATTATTGACCATTTTTCCAAATTTTTGACCATATTTTAAAATTTTTGACAATTTTTTAAAACTTTTAACATATTCTCTAATATAATTTGACGTTTTGTGACAAATAAGTAGGTATTTAAAGATGACAGTAGCCTACTAAGTTTTTGTCGATTTTATTTGATTCTCCATATAAATATATGTGGCGTGGGCAAAGTGCCGTGGGAAATATTATTTCTCACAGTATGAGCAATATTTGGTTTTGAAATCAAGTAAGGTATGAGAAATACGTCACTTTTCATAGCAGTTGTAGAAAAATGCATTTCTCTTCGTGGAGAATATATTGAAAAACAATAGTGCTTAAAAGTTATCTACCTACTGTTTTTTTTCTAGCTCTATATGCAAAATATAAAAGACAACCCTCGTATATATTCATTTGTTTAAAATTAAAAAAAAAAACTGAATTTTCGATTCGATCTTCTATAGAAGCGTGTTTCTTTAATTTTTCAATTTTATATTAATTTCAGTTTAAACACTTCGACTCAAATATATATTTTTTGATAATGCTTTTGGATATAATAGGCTTGTCCTTGTTCTTATAGTGTTAATAATAATAAATACTCAAAAAATCAATAAATCATTTTCTAAAAACTTCTACTATCAGTCCATTAGTTATGGTATTTGTACCATCCGTAAACAGTCGATAAATCTTTTTCATATAATTAGACATTTGAAAAAAATAGTCTATATTTAAACAAACATCGGAAAATGTCAGTATAATAAATTACAACATACATTTTTAACGTCTCGTTAAACTGAAAATGTCGTCTGGAACAAACTATTGCTTATGATTAATAACGAATGGAAAGTTGGCATTTGATCATCTCGTACCTCGTCTTTTGCGATAATCTTCATAGATAATAACTTTATTACGACATACGCAATCACAATATTCATGATATGTTTTTGTGTCGTTACATTCAGCATTTCGATATGGACTTGACAAATAATTGTTTTCAGTATCCCACGAGCAATAGCTTCTATTTACGATATTGTTTTATAAAGCAAAGCAGAAATATTGTTGTTATAAGATAAGGTCGATAAGGACATCCGCGTTAAAATAAAAGATGTTTGCTCAGACTGTTGTACAATCATTTCTACAGAATATATCATGGTGTTTATAGGGTGATACAGAAAAATTTTCCGCTACCCTCTATGAATCCTTGAATGAAGAGGGTTGATGCATCCATACAACCAAATTAGATCTATTGTATCTCCTTCTGTGCTCAGTTAAAACACACCTCCAAATCTAATTCCTCCCATAAATTTCAGGATCTGATGGGCTTTCAAAGAAGGGATTTATTCCTCTTCCACTTGGAGTTTGCCCAGGTGTAGAAGTCTCGTAAGTTCGAGCATTTCAGGGGTGTTTCTCCTTTTTCCTGTCGGAAGCAACATTCATACTACGCCTTAACCTCCATGTTGCACGAGTATTGATTGTCTTTACAGTATCTTGTGAGATAACCACAAAGGATTCTCAGTTGGTTTTTGCTAAGGCAGTGCTCTGTCTTTTTCTCTTTTCCTTTGTAGTTGCGCTCGAAGGAGGAAGAGTTTCCGGAAGAATGGAAGGTGGCCAGGGGATACTGATGAAGAAGGCGGGTAGATAGGGGAAGCGGGTGGGGGACTACAGGCCTATCAGTCTGCTGTGTGGTATGGGTTAATTTATGGAGCGGATAATAAAGGATATGATTGAGGAGGAAGTTGGTACGAATGGGGATTTTAAGGTAAACCAACACGGGTTTACGAAGGGGAAATCTTGCATCTGGGGTTGCTAGCGAAGGGACGGAGCAAGTCGAGGGAAGTGGGGGTGATGGCGAAGGGAAGGAGAAATCGTATGGAGAAGTCTGTGAAATACCTAGGGGTGTGGTTGGATAGTCAATTATCCTTCAAAACTCACATGTTGAAGGCGGGTGCAGAGAGGGATACTGCTGAGGGTGGTGCAGGGGTACAGGACAGTGGGTGGACTGACAGCAGTGGTACTGGCAAGGAGGGAGCACAGGAATGGATGGAGGAGGAAATGGAGAGAAGGTGGGAGGAGTATGAGGACGCGCTAAAAGGAGCGATTGGGAATAGGAAAGATTGGATGGACCGGAAATTCGGGAAAGTGAACTACTTCTTGACACAGGTGTTCACTGGACATGGGTCGAGAGTAGGGTACCTCCACAAGATTGGGAAAAGAGAGACTGGAGTGTGCGAGAGGTGTGAAGTGGAGGATGATGTGGGGCATGTGTTTAGATGCTGGAGGAACGAGGATGTGCTGAAGAAGTTGGAGAGGAAACTGGGGGAGGCGGTGTATTGGGAGAACATGGTGGAGATACTGTTGAGGGGAAAGGAGGAATGGATGGAGGTGAGTGGAGTAGTGGAGAGCATGGTTAGGGGGAGAGAAGGTTTCGATATGGCATGAGAGGTAGGAGTGATAGTAGGGGGAAGACGACGGTGTGAACGGAGAGTGTGCGAGGGACCGCCGCCCGTCTCGAGGTATGCTAGGGTAGTGATTCCGAGACGGGGGTAACGGCGAGTTTGAGGTGGGTTTGGTTGGTAGGCATCCCCTTGGGGATGAGTCCAACATTGTTTGGGTCCTGGACCCATTCGAACTTGAGTTTCCCATCTCGACCCGAAAAAAAGGGTAAATTCCGGAGAACGGTTCAGATCCTACATAGGGTAGAGCCTCTACCTTCCTGGCTAGCCCATCAATTATTTCATTTCCTAGTAGATCAGCATGGTGCGGTATTCACGACTTTGTAATTTTTTCCTAGTTCATTAAGTTTGTCTAGGTAGTTCCAAACTATCTTCGACATGATTTGAGCTCAGCACCTTGATGGCTACTTTATTATCTGAGATAATTGCGATATTCTGCCAAAGATAGTTCCTATCCAAATTCAATTATGAACACCTTTCTATTGCGTGAATTCCGGTTTTTTTTATCAGTATACCACATGATGGTATGCTTCTTGAGATCATTGGTGAATTAGCTTGTCCATTTATTTTTTGAGAGTCATGTCTGAAGTTCTAATTCTTGCATCTACTTTAATTCATTCTTGATTGTCGTATTTAGTGAATAGTTTATTATTTTCTTTTGTTTGCTTTTCCTCTTCAGTTAATTTTTTTTTGCTTACACTATTTTTAATCATTTGATTTACTTATTTATTATTATAGTTTTTGTTGTTTTCTATGTCGATTTCCATCCTAAACTCAATCAATTTTGATTTTTGGTGCCAGCAAAGATGACCACATTCTCAGCATACTTATCTGACGTTTTTATCAAAAATTTTATCAATCTTTTGGCCTTTTCATTTTCATATTATTCTGTTCAAAATCTATATAACTGGTCTAAAACGCCACTGATATATAGTTACCCTTATTTGGTTGAAATAATAGTTTGTTTTTGATTTTTAATCTGTGGTCTCGGTGGACCAAAACATTTCAAACAAAAGGCATTGTAATGTTAAAATAAGGACCGTTTGGCTTTCGGACTTAAATCAATGGAATGTTCGGTATAATAAAAGGGGTTTGAGCTGTCATCTGTCATGTTCAAAACGAAAGCAGGGTACCTCTTGACAGCTCCCTATCGACATTCAATTAGCAGACCAGTTTTTGGACGGACGAATTCAGAGGTAGAACGAAATAAATTAGGGTTTGAAATATACTATTGTCATGATTTAGAAGAATATTTTAGAGTTTTAATGTTATTGGTGTAACCTTTTTCTGAACATAAAGAAGCCTTCGATTAACATTATATTAATCTTAATATTTATTGAAATTCACAGTGTATGTTTTCATATTATTACTATGTAGCGAATCAGAATTAAAATAACAATGAGATAAAACATTTGTCTCAAAAATATAATAAATAATTGATTAACACGTTCGCGTACACGCATGAAAAATGATGACAGCGAAAAACGCATGACAATATTTAATGAACTAGGATCATTTAAAAACTTTACCAGTGACATTTTTCATAATTTTTCGATTTCTGCTGGGACACCAAACGTGTACGCATTGAAAATGTGTACTTAGAGTACTTTTACTTGTACTTATCTGTACTTAGAGCGGCTTATGTCGCTTTGTCCGCGGATGTGTTAACATTTAATAAGAAATAGACTTGAGTGAATTGAACCGAAAGTTCATGGGCGGCAATTATTTTTAGGGTCATTAAGCTAAGGTGAGAAGGTATTTGTCCTTTACTTTTCGTCTACGTCTATGGTAGACTCTATCTATGGCTTAGATACGTTTAAAAATTAATAGTTGCTGAACAAGATAGTCACATAAATTCAGTTCACGGATACTAAGTATCGAGAAGTCAAAAATATGAATCAAATTTCAATAGAAATGAAGAAGACTTACAATCAAATATAATTTACAAACGAATCTTGTGTAATTCTAATAAAACAACTGTCAAATCAACTGAACCGTTTTTATTCACCCTAGCAAAACTTTCATATCAAGTGACTTGTTAAGTTAAACTGAAATTTTTTTTGTTCCTGTCTGACACAGCTTCTTTGAGAGTGCTCACCCGAAACGCATACGAAATGAGTAAAAATATAAATTTATCTATTTCAAGTAGCCAAGGAATCCGTGTTTGAATATTTCATTATGGCATTTTATAAATTTACTAAACAATTAAATTATTTTGTTTGTTGAGTTTTTATATATACAATAAATTACCAAATGTTTAAATTTATTAAGTTTTTTGATTTACCGATAATCTCATGTAAATATTCAAAAACTCGGAAAATAATATATACACACATGGGAAGCATTGCTTCCTTGGGGTACAGCGACCGGTGAGTAATCCTGTCACTTTCTTTATTTGACCTCTACATTTGTTGCATTCCGTTGGTCAGCGACTCCGAGGGTTTTCTGAGGAGTTTTCTTAGGCACATTGCTTCAGTACGTTTTAATCCACCGAGATATACACTCCCCGCACTGCAGTTTTTGATACTGTGTACTGGTTCCGGACCAGTAAATTCCGTTTCAGACGTTTTCTCTGCAATTTCATTTCCTTCTAAATCTTTATGCCCTGGAACCCTGTAACCTTAAAAATTGAGCTCAAGCCCAAATAAGAATTAAGTTATAAAATTCAAATGATAATTGATTAAAAAAAAAGTGCAAGATTATAAATTAATTTGTCTACTCGGTTACATAAGTTTCAGTTGCTCCGGTGACAACCTTAGGCCTTCGACGTCGCTCAGAACGGAGGTAGGGGTGGATCCCTCTTATTGATCTTCCGGACAAAATAGTAGACAACTTGTGTGGGCGCCAACTGAGTTTTCCACTTTGGCCTAGCACGACTAATTTCCCCCGATAACCCAGTAAAACAAGGGATGAAAATAAAAGGCAAACCTCAGCTTATGTTCCTTATAATCACTAAATAAAAAAACATTTAATACCCTTAAGGGGTGTTTTACAATTATAAACTATTGTGAACCCTAGTAAATGCCCCCCCACTCAAAGAATATAGTGCGACTCTCAGTTAACTTAAAAAAACAAATATTAAAAATTAAATTCCAACCTATACCAGTTAATTGACCTACGTAGTGGGAAATTAATATGGCTGTTCGAGTGTACCAATACAGATGAAATACAAACTCATTAATTATAAGTTACCCGAAAAGTAGTGTAAAGGCCCCACAGGTGAACCCTTAAAAATTAAAACAGGTATCAGTTAAAAACTGACCCTATACAGGAACAAATCCAACACCTCGACAAGTTAAGCTTGTCTCGGCCTATGCCAGAAGCTAATTTATAAGAATTTACAAGTAACGTACAAATAAAAAACAACCCCAAATAAACTGAATCAAACCCACAAAGTAGTCATAAGGCCTACTTACAATCAACAGTGTCAGCAACAGTATACTACACTGAATTTAAATCAACTAATAAGAATGCAATAAGCATCTAAAATAAACTGTTTTTGGTCATAGCCAGGGTAGGTTTGAAGAACCACCCACGAATTATAGTTTCGTTAGACTAAAGCGGGCAAGGAAAACAAAATATACACAGGGTAACAGAATAGACTGTATTAATCAAAAATTTACAATCAACATGTAGTATTTTACCACCAACTACAAATCTATGAGACATACCTTTTCCAAAAAGGGTCCAATACTCAAAATTTTCCTCTAACTGGACGGCTACCAACAAATAACGAACTAACAACGACATGTGGCACACCTCCAATTCCAAAACTTCAACTTTGGCGATTTCCTTTAAATAGTGATAAATACATAGTGATGCGAAATCAGTAAGTAGAGAAAATACTTACAATCGTTTTAGTGCAATAAATCCCCTATGAGGGTTTGTGAAAACGGCTTCCAGAACAGGACGGAATTCTCCAGCAAAACGAACTCCCGTAAAACCAAAATACTAACCGTATATTCCACAACTCATTCAGAACGAGAACCTATAAATCCCAGCAGGGGATGACTACCCAGTCATTAACAAAATTCAGATTCTCGTTCGATGCACTTTTGGAAACTCACCATCAAGTAGGAGCACACACCGGAAAAGACAAGTGACTGACACTTCCTCAACTTCAATACAGAATACTACCATAGAGAAACCTACCCGAACTACACTACAATTGTCCTCAAAATAATTTCCCGAAAAGATAATCATCTTCCTAGTAAATGCGGGTTTCTATTTCACTTTTATCTATGCGTTACATTATTCCTTGTATAACTTATTCAACTGTGCCGATACATAAACATAGCACAAGTTGGATACAGGAAGTGTTTTCATATATTTGTGTAGTCTGTGATCACCTGCCTGCTAGTTGTCGAGTACGACACCGTGTTACAGGTTACGCAACACTGATTGAATTATTATTACAAGGTAGCTTGGATTGTCTGCCTACTTATTAATATAAACAAGTTTTATTAGAAAAAAAAACTGCTGCATTTAATTTGATCTTGCAATGTAAATGTGCAAAGATTATACCCGTCGGTTAATAATTAATTGGTTGTTAAAGGAAGCTATCGATTTGAAAATCATTTATTCTTACGATTTTGCTTCTTTTGCTGTTTCCATAATTCATAATAATAAGAAGGTGAAATAAAACAAAGTTAGATTACATAAAATATATAATTATTGAAAATTTAATAGGGTGTAACTAGTTTTCAGGTAAAACTTTCTTGTGGTGGTGGATTTTAATGCACAGTCTTCAAACGGTTAGGTGGCAGCCGTTATCACAGTTCCCGCGATTTTCTAGAAAACCCAATAACTAACTATTTCTATTTTCTACGTAGTTGACTAAAAACATCTCAACATCTCCAACAGTGACTACAAGAATCACCGTCCCAACATATTAAATTTAAACCTTCGGTCCAAATACTTACTCTTTGACAATTATTGACCATTTTTGACAATTTTTCAAAAATTTTAACATATTTGGCAATTATTGACCATTTTTTCAAAATGTTGACAATTTTTCAAAAATTTTGACAATTTTTAATAATTATTGACTATTTTTGACAGTTTTTTATTATTATTGACCATTTTTTCAAAATTTTGACTATTTTTGACCATTTTTGACAATTTTTCGAAAAATGAGACCATTTTTCAAAAAATTTTACAATTATTGACCATTCTTCCAAATTTTTGACAATTTTTGAAAATATTTGGCAATTATTAACCATTTTTTTCAAAATTTTGACAGTTTTTGACAATTTTTGACGATTTTTCCAAATTCTTGACAATTTTTGACCATATTTAAAAATGTTTGACAATTTTTCATAAATTTTAACAATTATTGACCATTTTTGACAGTTTTTGACGAATTGTGATTGGTTTTGACAATAATTGACCGTCTTTGACAATTATTGACCATTTTTGACAATTTTTCAAAAATTTTAAACATTTTTGACAATTATTGACCAGTTTTTGACAATTTTTGAGAATATTTGGCAATTATTAACCATTTTTTCAAAATTTTGACAGTTTTTGACTATTTTTAATCATTTTTCCAAATTTTTGACAATTTTTGACCATATTTAAAAATTTTTGACAATTTTTCAAAAATTTTAACATATTTGGCAACTATTAACCATTTTTTCAAAAGTTTGACAATTTTTGACCATTTTTGACAATTTTTCATACCTATGGGTGTGCGAGCTCAGTGCGGCAAGAGTGATTGCGCACAGTCGCTTGAATGAGTTAATTATAACAATTATTGACCATTATTGACAGTTTTTGACGAATTTTGACAATTATTGACCATTTTTGATAATTTTTCAAAAATTTTAACATATTTGGCAATTATTGACCATTTTTTAATTGACAATTTTAGACCGTTTGTCAAAATTTTAACAATTATTGATCCTTTTGGACCATTTTTGACAATTTTTGACGAATTTTGATTGGTTTTGACAATTATTGACCGTCTTTGACAATTATTGACCATTTTTGACAATTTTTCAAAAATTTTAAACATTTTTGACAATTATTGACCAGTTTTTGACAATTTTTGAAAATATTTGGCAATTAATAACCATTTTTTCAAAATTTTGACAGTTTTTGACTATTTTTGATAATTTTTCCAAATAATTGACAATTTTTGACCATATTTAAAATTTTTTTACAATTTTTCAAAAATTTTAACATATTTGGCAATTATTAACCATTTTTTCAAAATTTTTACAATTTTTGACCATTTTTGACAATTACCTATAGGTGCGCGAGCTCAGTGCGGCAAAAGAGATTGCGCACAGTTGCTTGAATGAGTTATCGCGTGAAGAACGCTTTTTGGTAACATCACACGTTTTACGAGTTCTCTAGCCTTCCCAAAAGTCATATGTCGTGCAATAAGAAGCAAGCTTCAATTTAAATTTCATTAGATTAGTGGATTATCCAGAAATCTGGCAACACTGTTGCGTGACGAACCCTTATTCGCTTTTTCGTAACATTACACGTTTCACGAGTTCACTAGCCTTTTCAGAAATATGGCAACACTGTTGCGTGACGGACTTTTCGTAACGGTTACACGTTTCACGAGTTCACTAGCCTTATCAAAAGTCCTATATCGTGCAATAAGAAGCAAGCTTCAAAAAAGAAAAAAGCCAACAGCACTTTTCAACTCCTTTATTAGTCACAATTTACACAGAATAGTTGCATGGTGGTGGCGTGGGACTGGCATGGTGTAGCCATAGAGCAGAAGAGGTGTGCTCAATACACACAGAAGGGATACCAACAATTGTAGTGCGAAGCAAAACTTGACGGACCCGCTCTTATATGAACAGTTAATTACAATTACTCACAATTAAAATTTAATTTCTGAGATATTTTTGCCTGGTCTTGTTACTTCTGTAGCAGTAATCAGTTCGCCTTTAGTCATGAAGTTTCATACAGCTGCACTTCTCCCTTAAATTGGAAATCGTCACACGTTTTATACCAATTACGAAAAACAAACACCGAATTTCATACTTTCGTTGTAGCCACGTTACTACCACGTCACTACCAATTCACTACCACGTCACTACCACTTCACTACCACGTCACTACCACTTCACTACCACATCACTACCATGTCACTACCACGTCACCTTGGCTTGTATTGCAGGTAAACATACGCGTACCACGCCACTCCCACGTCTATACAACGCACGTGTTCTGTGTGAATTGCGCCTTACTTGTGCAATTAAACCACATCCGTAAATTTGCTTTACATACATTTGCTCCATAAATATCAAATATACTTTAAAAAATGTAAAGGCGTCACTCTATAATTTAATAATTCGATTTAAAGATAGCGTATTATAGAATACGCAATCTTTCTTTGATCAATGAAGAAAATGTGGTCGCGAAGTATAAATTAAAGGGTCGGAATCTTATTACCACAATTGACGAGAGCACTTAGTATGGCTTCTGTACCGCAGAAAAATGACAAGCATCAGATTACAACACTTCGCTTAATGTATTCTATTAAGTGTTATTTTCATTGGCAGAGAACCACCAGTTTCCGTAACCGGTATGGTCAGATGTTTGGTCATTATCATTTGTTTTACACATACAGGGTTACTCTGTTAAATCGATTATTTGACAATTTGTATCTTTTATATTCCCGTAAAACGAAATTTATTTAATTGAGTAAAAATAATAATTATTTACATACGTATGTATATTGGATATGTCTTCAAATGTTATAATTAAAAACCCTTTAAGGTTCACCAACGTGTTCAAATTAAAAATAGTACCTTGAGAAAAATGTTTGATTTCTTTAAAACAATTTAAAAAATGGCATCTCTTAACTTGAAGTAAATTTTTTTTGTTACTGCAAGATTTTTACTTTATAGTTAGCGAGACACAAATGACATTTGAAGTACCTTAATAAAATATGCATATTTAGATGTACGCGACTGCAAACTACACCATCCTATCCTCTCATTTCCCTTAGAGTACCTACCATCAAAAGTTCAAATTATTAACGTTTAATTCAATTTATTAAGAAGTTTTAATTTTTAATTTATCACTTACCTTCATATTTCTATTTTTATAAAACATCTAAGTTACTTTTAATGTCGAAACTCACTTATCAGCACCTCATAGGAACAGCGACTGATCATCACCAGCAGATTTTATTTCTTATGTGTATTTAAATCTAAGCGCGCCTACCTAACAACATCAGCACAGCACCGACAAGGCACGTCAACGCCTCAACCACAACATATTTCTCAGAGAGAATATTTTGTGGTCGGCGTGCTTGTGGTGTGCTGATCCTTTGCCGACGTCGTATACAATATAAAGGGAAGCCTATAGTCGGGTATCGCAGCGGTGCTGATCCCGTGTCGATGCGTTAAGTGAACCCATACACAACCGTCAAGTTGACCACTCGACGGTGCTGTACCGATGCTTGTCAGGTGCTGTGCTGTTAAGTGAGTTTCGGCCTTTAGAGTACTTACTTTATTGTCATTGGTTTGCGACTGCATGGGAATGTTTTCTAGAATATTAAAGCGATATTTAATTGTAAATGCACCCAACCATAGGCTTCCTAGACACTGAAGGCTACCGTCATCATAATCTTCTCACAGGTGGTCCTCAGCCCCCCTACTGAGTTGGGGCAAGATTTTGATTTTTTCTACCAACGTCTTACTTTAGTGAAAAATTATAACTCATTCTTGTTTATATCAGATACACCCTGTATTATCTTTTTTGTTCTTGTTATCTTCCTAGTAACTGACGACGCACGTTTTGTTATTATCTCACGAATATCTTAATGACACTAGTTGGAGATGCAGGAACTTTTGTTTTCATTTTGTTTTTTTGTGTGTCTTGTTACAATATTAAATGAGCCTCGGGATTTGTCGTGTACAAAGGTTAAGAAAGTGTCGGTGAACTTTTTTCCAAATTGGGAAAAGGTATTATTTTAATTGAAAATCCTTAAAATCGAAAGTCTCATAGCTTTGTACAGATTTTTTTCGTTAAATAACAATACTGACCTTTGATTACCTGCAGTATACACTGTGTTCATTTGAAAAGGACCCACCCTTAATATTTCAAAAATGGGACATATTAGCTTGAGGGGGACACTTTTTGGCGCTAATGTCATAAACGTCAGATTCACCCCCTCCCTACTGGAGACACCCCTTACATTTTTTCAAATGGCCTAAGGTATCAAGTCACACCTCATTTAAAGGGTCTGGTAAATCTCTATTCAATCATTTTGTTTTGCCTTTGATACCAGCCTTCCATTGTTATTTAATCGTTGTTTAAAATTGGATCTCTTTCAATTTTTCGTATGCCCCCGTATTGTGTTATGATAGAAAGACTCTTTAAAGAATAAAAAATTTACAAATAGTAAAAATACAACTGTTAACAAGAAAAAACTGCTATTTAATTATGTGTGCAAAGTGACCACCGTTAACATTCAGGCAATAAAAGTTGAAAAAGCCAATTTTAAACAACGATTAAATAAAAATGGAAGGCTGGAATCAAAGGCAAAACAAAATGATTGAATAGAGATTTACCAGACCTTTTAAATGAAGTGAGACTTGATACCTAATGCCATTTGAAAAAATGTAAGGGGTGTCTCCAGTAGGGAGGGGGTGAATCTGACGTTTATGACATTAGCGCCAAAAAGTGTCCCCCTCAAGTTAAAAGTTGATGTGTTTCGGCATTTCCTTCTAATATGTCCCATTTTTGAAATATTAAGGGTGGGTCCTTTTCAAATGAACACAGTGTATATGCACTTTTACTTACCACTAACAGTCATATCAAAAATGGACATTTACAAGAAATTATTTATAAATATGTTCAAACAAACTTTTTTTTTAATTTGATAATAGTCAACCAACCATTGAAGCACTGATCTATGAAGTATGAGAATGCCTAGGCAAGAACAACCTCGTCACCCTACTTTAAGTTCCAGGACCCTCTGGAATAGAAGGAAATCAAACAGCAGATAAACTAACAAAGAGAGGGTCTGAAACACCATTTTAGAAACCGGAACACTTTTGCGTTATCAGCACCAATCAAAGATACCCCTGAGATAATAAAACCATGTGAAATCAAAAGATGCATAAGCCAGAGTGACTGCAAGTTTGACAGGTATCTTAGGAAGACAGTGCTGCCCGAATGGACACCTCAAACAACCCAAACTAGTGGATAAGGAAAAATGTAGATTATGTAGAATAGAAGAAGAAACGTCCAGTCACACACTTGGGGGTTGCAATGCTTAACACCTGGGAGACTAACTAAATAGAAGAGGAAGCCTTCGGATAGCCTAAAATTTCTCGAAAAAATAAGACAATGGACCTGTTAGTCTCTGACACTTTCCTCGTGAACTAATTAGAAGAAGAGACACAATAGATCTTTCTGGTAAATGGTAAATTTTTCCTAAAATATATTTTCTTCACGGCTTATAATTATATGGATTCTAATTCACATAGGAGCAGATGTGACAGCGTTTCCTGTGTAAGTGTGACTAATTAGGCCAATAATCGTGAGATAACAGGATTCCTGTTTCGATTGATTATGTAGGGAGACCACAGATATTCTACATCACTTAACCCCGACAGTTAGGGCTGCTGTAGGAGAAATTATTTTCCCTACAACCTTATCAAAACTATTAAAAATATCAATAGACTGCATTTAGTACTTTCAAAACCAACACCTTTTTCTTATTGACTGGAATAGCTTCAACTAATTCCTGCATAACATCGGATATCTTAAACTGAATCTAAAAGACACTCTCAATCTCAAGTATAGTTTGTAGTTGTCTTTTTAAATGTTTGTATTTTATTTTTACAGGTTCCTAGCGAAAGTAGTGTAGGCAATACGAGCAGCACGACGTCGTCAGAAGTATCTAGACCTGTGTCTTTAACCAGTTTAGGCTCCTGCTCTTCTAGTGGCAGCAGCGGCCATCATCAACCCGGTTCGGCGTATTTAGCCTCAGCTGAAAGTTTAGACAGTGATCCGGAGCCATCAGGAAGTCAAGGTAATATTAAATATTTGTATATACTCGATAATAATACGCACGTTTTTAGTACAAATAGATGAAGTAGGTTCTCAAAATTTGAACACTGTTGAGTAAGAGAGCATCGACGTAACCAGCTGGTCAACTAAAACGATTTGTAGGGAAATTCAAAATACACCACCACCAAAGATCTATTCTGCCCTCTTCTACTTAGTTCTTTAGAAGTCTCCAGGATTGGTTGTTCTTTAAGTCCTATTTCCTGGAGGAATTTTTGTAAGTCCATTCAGGAGGCAGCGATAGCTGTCAAAACTCTGAGTATAGTCTTAATCTAGTTTGGGCCCTCATTTATTCTCACCTGGTTCTAGTTTCCCAATGGACAGTGGTTTTGAACAGATCAGATCACTCTGCGCAAACTCATAACAATCATCGATAGTTTCGGACTAGTCTTGTCTCCAGCTCCGTTCTAATACCAAGTCTGTAAAAATCTGTTTTTATTTGTTATCATTATAATTTTATTTTTTTCTCAATAATCATAAAAGAAACGTATCAGGAGATATATCCGACGATTGTTATTATTCTATTCGGTCCCTCGGTAGAAGTCAGTTTATCGTCAAAGTCAGACCTTATAAAATAATGCATCATCTTCAATCGAAAGTTTTAATGATATTATGAAATTGCTTATCACCGATGTCTTAACACTTCTTCCGACAAAAGCACTCCATTACACGTTTGTTCGAGATGCCATTCACATAGAGATCTTATCCAATTTAGTTTGTGTAAGTCAGCGTATACTTTTTATTTTGTTGGCAAATATTTCTCAGCTGGCGAACAAACCTATTTTCGTTCACTTTTCTTGTGGTCCCTCCGGGGTATACACATGCATTTCATGCAGTGTGCATTATTATTCATGAGCGTATCAGTTTTTTTTGTTATTTAATCATGACTAGTCTAATATTGATCAAGTACTGATATTTATAGCGTACTAGCAAACCCGGCAAAGCGTTGGTGTGGTTCAGTTATTCATTAATAAAGATAAAAACATTTTTGCAGGTGTAGAAGTAGTGAAGTTATGTTAAAAAATATAAATGCAGGACTATTCTACATAGTCCAGTAAATGAAGGATTTAAAATAGGCAAAGTGTAGAAAAATCCTGCCGGTCCATGAATTTTCCGTGAAGGGTAGGGTTTGACTAGTAATGAACATCCAGATATTTCATACACCTCATCGCCATTTTGGGGGGTATTCCCGGACATAAAGTTCCAAAAATTGGTTTTCCGCCAATATCTCCTAAAATATGGCACTTAGAGAATTTTTATATAGGGGAAAAATTAAGATCAGGTCATTATCTACAAAAATGGTCCTCATGATTTATTCGCAACATTAATATTTTTCGCAAAAACCGATGTTGAAAATCCATAATTTTGAGGTCCAGAAAAAATGGCTGTTTCTTGCACAACCAAAAAGGAGAAATTCCCAGCTTTAAAATGACGTATCTTGGAAGACAATCCGATAATGTACAAACTTTTAGACATTGATTGTTCGCAAAATATTCCCAATAGCGAAAAACAGCAAAAATTTGGAATTGAAAACACCAACTGAAAAATCAAGGGGCAAGCAAGATGGGCAGTAAAAATTTCTGAGATCAATAAAGACCTTTAAAGGACCCGCAATAACAAAAAATCGAGAGTAAATGTCTATTATTAAGAAAAATATGAGTAATTTCCCGTCACTCGAAAAAAAAGTTATTACAAAATCTTTGACCCATTTTATAAATACTGTGGAAATATAAAAATGGGCCTTGAATCATCGGTTCTGATAGCTGTGGATTTCCCCTTTCATCTGAATTTTGAATCGTAAAAAAATATGCATTTTTACCCGAGATATTGAATAATTTGTTCGCCCGGTCATAAGTAAGTGCAAAGAACCCGCTCTTTCGACTCTGGAGCGGGAGCTCAACATAAGAATCCCGCTTTAGGGCCATTATCCCGAAAACTATTTAGTTTTCGGCAAAAATCATACGGACCATTTTTATAGATAATGACCTGATCTTCATTTTTCCATATAAAAATTCTCTAAATGCCATATTTTAGTAGATATCGGCGGGAAACCAATTTTTGGAACTTTGGGGCCGGGAATACCCCCCCAAAACGGCGATGAGGTGTGTGAAATTTCTGGATGATCAATTACTAGTCAAACTCTAGCCTTCACGGAAAATTCATAGACCGGCAGGTATAATCGCTTCTGGTACCATTTATTTACTGGACTATACAATAATAAACTTAATCCAAAATTACGCCAAAAATTTCTAATTGTTTATGAATTTCAGTTCTCAAAGCAATGAACTTGGAAAGTCTCTTACAACTTTCCATATATTTTTATTTTTTTTCATACACTATTTCACCAAAAACTAAGACATAACCCTGTATGGTAATTTTTTTTAATTCACTCGGCTAAAGAAGAAACAACAACAATAAAGAGTTTCTATATCCTGTAATAGGAAATTAACTAAACTAAAAGAAAAATTGAAGTATGCACATCAAAAGTTGTAAGTTTGAGTGGACTGGAAAAATGAAGCTTTATAGACGAGAACTCAAAAATCCTATAGAGGCCAGATTAGCCTCTCTAATCCACAACTCTTTATTCAATTCTCTTTGTTTCTTATTATTATTATCAATATGGAATTTTAATTTCTCCTAAATCCTTCCACTATGTCCCATAATTAATTGCTTCTTTCGTTTATTTTCTTTTAGTTTTCCCTTTTTTTCACGAAGCTTGATTTTCTCTTAATACATATCAGAAAAAGCTTGGTGTTGGGTAGAAGACGTCAAAACGACCTAAGATAGTTCACTAATTTTACACAACTGTGTTTTCAATAAATGATGTAGGTATACCCATTGTTAATACACACAACCAAACTTATATGGAATCACCTAATATTTTGTATTATGTATGGAATATATGAAAATTATTTAGAAATAAAATTCATTTTTTACCCAATATTTTAATCAAAAAACTTTCACATACGAATTAAAGAATTAATTATAATTGACAAAACAAACATATTGGTTTCTGAAAATTAATAAGATTTAAATTAACTAGTAAAAAATGAGAAAAAAAATAGAAAAGGATTAATTTTAATAATCCAAATCAACATACCTCCGACCGGTTAAAGTTTGTTGGAGAGGTAGCAAAGGAGTTTTTGCTCCCCTCATAATACCTCCCCAAAACATTAAGGTTCCTCCTTTATATTTTGGGATAGATCTGGCAGCCTGGAGTCTAGCTTGTCTTCCTGGAGCTCTGAGAACCCGAATTCGACGATCATCTGATCTAAGGCCAATTCTGGTCTCATCTGAAAAGAGAACATTTTCCAATTTTCAATTGTCCAGTTTTGGTGTTGAAGGCACCAATTTAGCCGTTCAGTTTTGTTTTCTCTGGACAACTCTGGAACCCGTAACTGTTTCCTGCAGTACAACCCTCGAACACGAAGTATTTTTCGTATAGTTTCAACTGAAACATTTACACCTGTAGCTTCTAGAAGTTGTCGTTTCAGCTTTGGATGAGAAACATTCTTCTAGCAATTTAGCACACAAAGTTGTTCAGTTGTAACTCTTTGACGACTTTGTCTAGGCCTATTCTTGAGAGTTCCTAATTCCATATACCTTACATACGTTTTTGATACAACACCTTGGGTAACGCCTACTACCTCTGCCACGTCTCTTTGTGGCATTCCTTGTTCAATGAGAGCAACAATTTTTCCCATATGCACATCTGTTAGTCCAACATAAGTAAGCCATTATTCTCTTCTTTGGACCGAAATAAAATTATAGGAGTAACATGATTTTACTACTGAACACAAAATTTAAAAGATTATAATTAATGTGCAGTCGTTTATTTACAGCAAAAAACCTTATCTTCGACTAGCATACCAAGTTTTTTCCCTACAAAATATTTTAGTCAAAAATATTGAGTGATTCCATATAAGTTTGTTTGTGTGTATGTATTATTTCGCACATTCTCCCCCTTCCCTTTTAAGAACGCTACGGAATTCAGAAAACTGCCCAATGTCCCTGTTCTGTTTTGAGCTGGATACGCCATTGAGCAGAAGTTAAAAGTTGAGTATCTGACAGACTCACAAGACCGATTACCTAACTGACAACTATTAAAAATGTGGACGTTTGTCGAATATTCTAATTTAGATAACGTATACTGGATTCTTGGAGATGTGAAAAGAACAATAACTAAAAGCAGTGACCCTCCTTATGTACGCCTTTGATTTGTATCTAACATCTAACCTTGTGACTGCGCAACTATTTTCAATCACTGTATCCAAATCTTTAATCTAACATCGTTTGGCGACTTGCGTTGTCTGTATAGGAAACATTTTTGACCGAAAAAATAATTTTTTGCCCGTTACTTTCACTCAGGTCAATTTGTACGCAATTTTTTTTAAATACACAATGCAGTTTATGATTTCTTTAGTGAGGAACATACAGCTTTTGTTAACAATTTAATAGATATAAGCAACAAAAGTGATTTATTATTATTAACATGGGGGGTTTCATTGAAATGTAGGATTTCCGGCAATACAATAAGTTCAACGTTTTTCCAATCTTTCGATGCCTTTTTTATAGAACGATTAAATTTGGTCTTAATTGCTATATTATCCTCAACAATGCCAATTCTCTTTCCCTGAATCAGGTAGAAGTCAGATGAGAAGATGTACTAAGTGGGTACTGGCCCAGCGGAAATGTGCCTCGTCAAACGTCACGTGCTACGTCAAACATCACGTGCCACATCGAACATCACGTGCCACATCAAACATCACGTGCCACGTCAAACGTCAAGTGGCACGTCAAACGTCAAGTGCCACGTCAAACGTCAAGTGCCACGTTAAACGTCAAGTGCTACGTCAAACGTCACGAGCTACGTCAACGTAGCCACATTTCCGCTGGGCCAGTCCCCCCTTAGTATACCTACTCAGATGGGTCAAGATCTGGAGAATATGGGGGGTGTGGAAGCAATTTGGGTCACCATCGTTTCCATTGACATGTGTATTTTGGTGATACAGCGGTTTTTTTGTTATGTGAGCCTTTTTTGCTTGATTGCGTCATCCAATTATCCAATAATGCTAAAGTAGTTGATCCTCTGGCCCTTCGGGGGAAAGTTAATGAGCAAAATTCCGTGCGTGTCTTCGGACGCCTTGCCCTCTTCTCTCCAATCGACCTACGCCCTATTCGTAGTTTATGGTTGAATCCATGTTTAATCCATTTTTATCACGCGTAAATAGCAACTCTCCAAATTACCAATTTTTTAGTTGTCTGTTGCAAACGTGGCAACCACTTGGAAAAAAGGTTTTTCATAATCAAATTTTCATGCACAATTTAAAATTTAACAATTTTCAGAATGCTTTAAATATTTTTCGGACGAAGCCATTGGAGTTGGGCGCTCCGCAACTTCGGTGGTTGTTCAACCTCGTTTAAAATCTGCATACCATGGGCTGATGGATGTTTTCGGAGTGCACTTTTCCCGGTACTCTTCAGTCCACGTGTATATGCAAGCAGTATTTAAGACTCCTGATTTGTTGCACCCTTCCCCTTATTGAAAATTCAGGAGTGCACTAGAAACAGAGACAACCCTGAGACGCCCAAGTGCATGCAACATTTTTGTTCGCAATAGTCCACTTGTCCATTTTGTTGCAAGGTGTGGGTAGATGGCGCGCATGTTGAGGCATAGGTAAGGATGGTTCCTAGATCTCGGAAGTGTTTAAAAAAGAGCGCGAATTACGGAACGGTTTAAAAAAGAGCGCGAACTACGAAGCGGTTTAAAAATGCGTTCGTACTACAGAGTTGTTTGAAAAATATCACAAAGAATTGTTTATTGATTAATATAGCAGCAAATATGAAAGAGCGTAAACATAATACAGATTTTGTAGATTAAGGGTATAACAAACATGTTCATTTTGAAAGTGGAAAAGGGCAACGATTTTTCGGAGGAATCTATAACAGTGTGGACTTTTTTTCAGTAGTGCCAATGTAAGCAGTTTTTCCTGGGTGGTTCAACGCATGCCATGAGGACTTCGTCTTGCACATCGTAACTGATATCAGAAAATCTGCAGTGCTACTCGACATCCCAGCAAACAAATTCCATGAAACAAGCATATCTGCGATATCTGTTAGTGCTTTGATAACACCAGCCCTTTTTTTGCACAGTGTTTCAAGTTTACGAATATGTGCCTCCTTACTTTCCACAATCCGTATCAAGTGCTCTTTCATGGGTGATGCCCCCACTTTAGAAAGGCCTTTGATGCTGCGAAAAACGCAAACATAAACCAAATATGGCGACAGGCGACAGGCGACACAGCAAATGTCAGATGTCAGCGAATATGCGATCACGATACAAGAAATGCACGGAATGAGAATGGCCAGAACACTCAATGGAAATGCAGCGCTGTTGCCACCACCTGCCTACACCTTGCGAGCTTTTAAACAAAGACATATTTATGCAGTTCCAATGTATCAGACAAAGAATTCTTCTCATGCTCTCACCGAACTAATTTTCCTATGCACTTGTGCATCTCAGGGTTGTCTCTGCTAGAAAGTAAAATCTTGCATCCCGTGTAATTTGCGTCTAGTGCTTGTCACAAAACTTTGCTTTGCATTTTCCGCATGCACACGGCTGCACTGCAACTTAAACTAGCCTAGGCTGGGAATCGAACCGTCGTTCATTTACTTGAGAGACGAGATGATTTTAATTTTGTTTAGCGAAATGAAGATATTTATGTTGTTTGACAAGTGCATATACTTTATATGGAATAAACTATTGGATATTTTTCGAGGAGGGGAAGGAAAAATACTGTCTCCATTGAAAGGGAAAATTTCTGCCCAATTGAAAGATTTAAGTGAAATTTTGTATCTCCTTCTTCCTTTATCGCTGTGGTATAATAAATAAAGTACCTATCTTAATCGAAATGTTGATGTTTCAATTTAATTTTGGGTCCAGAAAAACCTACTAAGCAACTTATAGTTTTAGGATGTCATGTTCTCAGATTTCATGTAGCATTAAAATTACGGGTAAAATCCATTATCTCATTTTTCATAACCGAGCAAGTAGTAGAGTGGAATAGTGGATCCAAATCCAGTGTAACGACAATAAAATAAAGCAATGAGATATATTTTCTAAAATTGTTAGGGTCACTATATATACAAATGTTCTCCTTACTTCAGTAAACTGTTAGTTCGTGATGTTCTTAGTTTGGAGATATTTAAAAAAATATACATAATATAAATTTATTAGCAAGCAATAAAATAAGTCGCTTAAAATTGCTGGAAAAAGAATAATTAATTAAAAACAACTTTATGTTACTATATTTAAGAAAATTTTGAATAGCTGGTAAGATAGCAGCCTCGCATTCAACAGCTAATACATCCAGTCCAGTATTTGGCCTAATAAAACGAAGTAACCGGACAGTTTTAACTCGGCCAACTGGGACATAAATAATATTATCAGTTTACCGAACATCTGGCCTGACCTGGGTTAGAACATCCAGGGGTGTGCGTTAGTTGTAGAGAAATATTATCAATATACTTGAGTGAGTTTAGTTCTTAGTTGTAGAAAAGTGTAGTTAATCTAGAGTAGAAAAGTATTAATAATATAATATATATTATTTGTTGGTTTAGTAAGGTTAGTTGATTAAGAGACGTGAATGAACTGTTATTAATATAATATTTATTTGTTCGTAGACGTTAGGGTAAGTTTTACAAATATAATTTATTAGTAATTAATTAGAATGGCATTTTGGAGACCATTTGAAACGACAGCTCAAGATGATATACTGTTTTACCGCCTATAGCACCAGTAGTTATCCAACTTGAAAACGATTCTACTTCGGAAGATTCTGACATTTCCAGTAATTAAATTATTTTAAATAAATTTTCCTTGTCTTATATTTAAAACGCGTTTTTTGTTTCTCAACGTATTTATAATAGATACCGTACCTATTTTCCAAATCCAATAAAAAAGCAAAAAAAATTAAAAAAAAAATAAAAAAGCAAAATAACAAAAAAATAACAAAAAATTAAAACAAAAAAAACTAACTTTATGTTCCTACTAACAGGCCCGATCCAATCCGTTTTCCTGGTAAGAATAGCTTATACCTCCCCGTTGTTCTTCCTGGACAGACAATTTTTTCAGATTGTCTGGCTAAATGAGCATTATTTACAGAAAATTATATTACAAATTTTATGAGTTTTGTATGCAGGTTAATTTTAATCTACTATATTAATTTGAATGAAAAACAATATTTCACAATATTCGAATTTATAAAAAATTTATATGCACGCCATTAGGCGGCATTTGCTTTCAAAGGGATTAAAAATATGGGTCATTACAATATGCCTAGAAGAACTATAACGCTCTCAGCTTGCATTCGCAAGGACCGAGGTTCAAATCTCAGGCCCGCCTGACCTGCTATGAGTATTTTCTGAGGTTTTCTCGTAATAATAATAAGAATGTTGGGTAAGTACACACCTCTCAGTACACACTCCCATCCCCTGAACATAAAAATCCTTATTCCTTCCAATGTTGGCTGAAGAGGCTTCGTCATGCCTATGGAGACCCGACCCCTTCGAGGGGGGAAAATGAAGTACTTCCTTTCTTTTCCCTTTTCATTATTTCAAGCATTATTTTTCATATGTATAAGCATATATAACCTAAAATTAAATTGAAACATTAACATTAGGTTTACGATGTTATAATTTCGACATCTTGCTCAATTTCTCTACGTAACGTTATATGTTTTGATAGCGGAAATATAGTATTACTTTAAACATCATATTACTTCTATTACGACATACTAATTACGTACATTTTCGGACGCAATTAAATTTGAAGTAACAAATATATTTCTCGGTTGTTAACAAAAAGTCATAATTTATTTTATTGTTTTCTTACTTCCTTTCCACAAAGATAAACATGAAATCGTTGACACTATTCATTATGTTATGAATAATAATGAATAATTTATGATTCAAATAAACTTTACTTGGAAAAAAAATTGATTTTCTTAATATTATCAGGAATGAATGATGCATGGGACGAAAACAGTGATTCTCTGTTTCTACTGCTCGAAAATATAAAATGATGAAATGAGAATTCTTTTAAATAGAGTATATCGGCTGCCCGTAACTATATATTGTATGTTGTAATACAGGATGCAGACTGTCTCCGTTGTTTTTAATTCTCTACGTTGAAAAAACATACATTTCCATTGACAAATAATCAGAAGTCTAGACACAAATCACATACAGTGTGTCAATTTTAAAACTTACAATGGATTATATCTCGTGAACGAAATCTTAATCTCAAATCGGTTTCTAAGCTAGAGAGAGGGAAAAGGACGGAGATAATCCACTCCAATAAACCACCCATATATGCCTCACCATAAAAATTTAAATGGAAATGTTGTGTTTTGTCAGAGTGCCAGAATTATTTTTCTCCAAATTATAAATATATTAATAATAATTGAACTGTTTGTTAAGGGGACGTTCAGTGTTTTCTTACTTTTGCGCTTAAAGCACTTATAACTTTGTTTCAATTTATACAATTCTTTCCAGGATCAGCAGATAGTGGTATTGCTGAGCAAGAACAACCGGCCATAAGTCCTGAATCCAGAGTACTTCAAGAGGTTTTGGAGACTGAAACGGTTTATGTAGAGGACTTGAATGAAGTTATAAGGGTAAGTTTACTTGCAAAGACAATTTCTTTTAGAATACAATGAAAATTTTTCTATCGAGTCGAGTATCAATTATCTAACATCATCTCAAAACATATAGACATATCTACCTAAATTTCTAATGTTTTATTTTCTCCAACATAATTTGGAATTGCCAAGGGACCATGACTATTGTGATGAATTACTATTCAAATTAAGGTATATTATCATTTGTTCTTCCAAATTAAAGAATCAGTCGCTGTTATTTCTAACCTCTGGTGATCGTTCTAAATATTGTCATTGGTATAGTTGTGTACGGCAAAAAGTAGGCTAGGTGTTGATTGATTAGTTCGACATCACCAGTCAGAGGCTTCGAGGAGTCTATATATCCAATAAAAGAGTGCTTCACGTTCGAAGATAATGTGTGAGGCTGTTTGCTCCTCTTCCATGCACAAACGACAGATCTGTCCATCCCTATATGTTCCAATGCCAAGGCTAGGTGTTACTACAGTATGTATCTTTTGAGTGGATGTTGATAAAGGATATAGAAGGCAAAGGATTATCATAATGTCGGATAGTCAAGAAGCCATCAAAGCACTGAGCTCTTGTGTAATCAGTTCCAAAATGGTGTGGGAATGCCTAAGCAAATTTAATGAACTAGGCGAGAACAATATAGTCACCTTACTGTGGATTCCAGGTCACACTAGAATAGAAGGAAATGAAATAGCAGATGAACTAGCAAAGAGGGGGACTGAATCACCCTTTTGGGGGCCGGAACCCTTTTGCGGTATCAGCTCCAATGTAATATTGGAAGATAAAAAAAGAGAAGATCTGACCAATGGAAAGATCTAGTAGGACTTACACAATCAAATATTCTTCTGGGTGACTACAACCTACAACTGCACTAAGAGTTTTAACAGGGATCCTAACGGGACATTGTGGCCTGAATGGGCACCTGAAAAAGCTCAAAATAGTGGAGGAAGAAGAATGTAGATTCTGTGGCATTCCATCCACATACTTACGAATTTTACAGAAATCCAGAATCCTAAGGCACAACACCTAGGAGATTACTGGATAGAAGAGGGACATTTACCCAAGTTAAAGCGTGAAATTCCTTCGGGAAATAGGACTAAAGGTCTCTGAGACTTTCCTCAGGAACTAAGTAGAAGTAAGAGGGGGCAAAATAGATCTTTTAGGTCTCAGTGAATGTCACCCCAATATACATACATACATCTTTTGAGGGGTAGGACGGTTCCAAGAAAAACCGCATGTAAACAAAAACCACTCTTGATCTATTCTAAGCCATCTGAGTATTGGACAACTCCCATTGAAATTTTAGCAGTATGGGAACCTTTTCCACTTTCAATATGCACGTGATTTCATTTACGCGCGGTTTTTCTCGAGAAGGAACCGACTGTAGACATTTTTATCGAAAACTTGTGATATCTCCTTTGAGTTTGGTAACGGTGAATATTGGAAGTATCCACAGGTTTTTCTTCTGTAAAAATTTTGGATTTTCTTGTCTCTCAATTCGTTAAAAAAATATATTATTTCGATCTCATTCGCATAAGAATCAAACTATGGTTTTATCAATATTTCAACTTCTTTTAAAAGTTGAAGGAAGTAAACCTAATAATTGCTCCATTAAATAATTTATTACAATTCTGCAAATAAGCAATTTGCAAATTACTTTTTCTAAATTGCCTACACCTACCAGATAGTTAAACTAATTTGAATGGTTATTTTTAAAAACATGACTCCGTATGAGACGTTTTTTGTTTTTAGGTAAAAATTACGAGGATTGACACATAATATTGTTTCATTAAAACTAGATGCCATTTCGATAATGAGATTGACATTTTAAGTTTTATTTTTTTAACGGATTCTAAATGAATTCTAAATTTGTCAAATCAACATTTGCCAAAGGTGTGGCAGTTCACTTTTATGGTAGAGTACCAACCTGAAGGCACACCTGGTTTTAGAACAAAAACTGAGTCTAGTGTTTTTAAAAACAATACATATAACAAATTAATTTTTCCAACCCTTTCTGCTTGGAATATTTCCATAATTATTAAATAAAGTCAACAAATAACAAATTCGGTAAAAGTAATATAGTTACTGTAAGCGCCAAACGTGCTGGCGAGCGATCGCGCAGGTATAGACTCTCCCAACTAAATTACTATTGGATTACGATAAGCCCCTAGCCGGTCAGTGGCGTACCTATAATAAAAAATTATTCAGACAATGCCAAACGCAAACAGAATTGGAGGACAACTGATGATATGCCTCTGTACAGAGCATTTATATATATTGCAAGAGCTGTAGTGGGAGGTAACATTGAAAATGAGTTTGTGCGCATGGGGGCGGGCTCGCCATCACGTTTGGCGCTTGCTGTATATGGAATTTGTTATTTATTGATTTTATTTAATAACAATATGTTCAGGCTGAAAATGGTACCAAAACGTGTCTGAAACGTGTTTTAAATGACCATTTTTTATTATGGGTTGCAACAATACTTAAATAACATCAGAAAAATAGTGCAAATCCGTATTTAAAAAAACTTTTATTGAAGATAGAAGTCATAAATGGTGAACTGTGTTACATCTTTGTATGTTGCTTACTGCACACAATTTAGATAAATCCGTATTTGAAAATAAACTTGATGATTTCCTTGAAGACACGAAACATCGTAGAAAATAGGAAGCTAGCCAATGTCAAACCAAATAAAATGTTCTCTTACCATTTCTTGATATTTGTCCATTATTGAACCTTATTTTACCATGTACAAAAATGTACATAAAAAAGCTATAAGATGTAAAAGTTTAAAATTGAAGTAATTTTTTTAAAGTTGCCCTTAAGCAGCCGGCAGAATATTTTTTCAGATTAAGTGGTATAATGAAGACAAATTTTTTTGTCACATTTCATTAAGAGTATCTTGGAGTATGCCCTAGAATTTGGGGAAAAAATTCTTATGAGAAAATCGGCCCTAAAAAAAGTTTTTGAGTCCACAGTTTTTCGCTAGGTGGAGCTATCTATCACTTACAAAATATAATTGGATTTTTTACAAAATATTCTCCAATTTAGGTTGGTGGAAAATATCAACTTACTGTCCCTATTCTACAACTTTTGTTAAAGTCATTTTTCTGTATCACCTATTCTAAAGTGGTGGGGGAAGAGTACTTTCGTTGACATAAAAAAGACTGTCACCTCCATATGTCTAAACCGATTTTCAAAAATATAGACTCCTTGTAGAGAGCATTAAAGGTAGACTCCAGAAACTTTTAACTTTTCAATCAGCAACCAGAGGGCGTTATGTAACACCTAGCCCAATTTATGATTTTTTCTGAGATATTTCAAATGAAATGCTATAACTATAATAACCAGCTTACAAAAAGGCAAATAAGATGACTTATTGACCTGTCATAATCGCGAACTGATATCTCTTGTCATTCCGAAGATATTGGCATTTTTGTGTTGTGTTGATGATTGTTGGCTCACCCAGTAAGTTGTCAGAGAAATTATGCTGCTAAAATTGTTTTGAAAATAAAATAACAAGTAAAAACGCATCACAAAAATATTTATTTACATTACATAATCAAACAAAACTAAGGGAGCTACTTATAACAGAAATTTACAAAACGCAAAACTACCTAATTATTTTAAATACTCAAAATGCTTGCCATCATTTGATATGCACAAATCCAGTCTTTCTATGGTGGAATTAACACTGGTCTCAATTTCAGCTAGGGAAATAATTCGAACTGCCTCCCGAATCATATCTTACCCATTAAAAATCCATACATTCGATGATCTATCTATTGTAATGTTTTTGTTATTTATTTAAATAGTTTTTACTTGTGGGATAAAATTATACACACTACTATGGCTAATTACTATTTATTTAAACAAACACACACTGTAATAAACTTAATTTATATACACACTTAATGTCTACTAATTTATTTACACTCGTTATAATAGTTCTAATTTATTTTTACCACTCGAATATTACACTATTTATCTGCACTATTTCATTCACTGTCCGATTACTAAGAACTTCTGTAAACTGTCTGTGAAGTAACTCTTTACTGTCAACCCACTCAAAAACCCGCGTATATATAGTCTTTATCAACTCTCGAAAATTCTAGTAGTTTCCGCGCTCGTCCTATGCGTGAGCAAAACGATTTGTCTGGAATGTTCTCGAAAAGGGGGGGGGCGCATTCGCCAAAATTTATTGGTGACCTCGCAACACTATATACTTATCTAAAAAATCTTTAGTGAGACATACAACTAAAACTAAAAACTAAAACTTTTAATATACTTTTCAAGTATCTCTTTTCGATTCAATAATAAAATTAAGAAATTATTTCTTCCTATATCCTAAGTTATTACTATTTCATTTGATCGCAAGGTACATTTTAGAGATAAACAAACCAATAATCCATTACATAAGTGGGCGTACCACTTAAAAGTAAACTATTTAATCCAGTCCAGTTTTTCATTTAAATTAAAACCATATGGACTTAGTGTATTTGACGGACTATGTAGGTAGAAGCCCCGAGATACAATATCCGTTCTTTGATTTGATTCTAGAGAATGTTTCTTATTATTTATTCGGTTTCATAAGGGGTCATTTGAACTTTACTCCCACCAGAAAATTGCGAATGGTCAGTAACGCAAAATGTATATTAAGAGTGACAGCCTTTTAGTTATCCTTGAAAATGTTAAAAAATTTATTGATTACTAATTAATTGATATGATCTTCAAACTCTTGAGCTAATAATATAAAAATATTAACTATTTTCTGACATTTGATGGTTAACAGTGCAAGATATAAATAGAAACATTTGATTTTGTACAATATTTTTAAATATAGCGCCATGCACTCCAACTCCTCTTCCTCTGTCATTTCTGGATCTGTCCAGTGTACCTCACGAGCGTTTTATTCCAGTCCAGTTTATTGGATGCAAATATGTTGTCTTTAAGAAATTGGCAGATAATTTTTGCAAAGTTCTTTAGAAATTTATCCACGGTCACACGTATAGTGTGTGAGATAGTTGTGGATGAAATATTTGTGGATGACTTGATCTGTAGGTTGAATGATCAAGGCATATGGATGCAGGGCTTTGCGGACGACATAGTGATTGTCACCAATGGGAAATTCCCAGAGGTGGTTATGAATGTCCTACAGGAAGCACTGGGAATTGTGGAGGAATGGTGCCTTAAAGAGGATCTTCCAGTTGATCCAAAAAAAAACCAAACTAGTTGCTGTTACGAATAGAAGAGTACTCCGCAGGGTAGAGTACTGTTGTTCGGAGAAGAACTGGAAATATCCAAAGTAGTTAAATATCTGGAAGTGGCCCTTGATTCCAAACAGAATTGGAAGGCACACCTGGAAAAATTTACTACCAGGGCGACTAAGCTTTTCTGGCAATGCAGAAGAGTTATGGGCAAAACGTGGGGAATACGACCTGAGGTGGTTCACTGGCTCTACATAACAGTGATAAGGCCAACTTCACATTGATTAATCACAGTTCAACTTAATCAAACTTTCATTGACTTTACTCGCCGATATACCTCTAACAACTGATGAAATCAGCCGCTGTCCATTGCGTTCTAGAAGGACGCGACTCGCGACTCTTCCTATTTGACAAGCTGTACGACTGCACTAAGAGTTTTGACAGGTGCCCTAACAGGAATATGCCGCCTCAATGGGTTCCTCAGGAGCTTAAACTATATTATCTGGAATTATAAAGAACACATAATTTAAAGCTCCGAAGTAGTGATACTATTATTCCTTGCCCTTTAATAAAAAAATATCATGTCTAGGACCACCAGCAGTTGGTCGTTTTAAAACAAGCAAAAAGTAATACTGATAAGAATAAGAAATAAAAGGTATACAATAGAAACACAATAATTTTGCGGTACTGTTGTTGCTATATTTTTATTTTCATTCAAGAAACAATATATTAATGAAGGGTAAGTGTTCTTTCTTTCTGTATTCATTCACTACATAAATACGTACGTAATAATTCTAAATTACAGTTGCTTCCTATGTATGAACACACTTATATCTGACGGTAAAGTCCACAGTTAACCTCGAAATACGAAGGGGTCATTAACAATAGTCGGCTAATTAAAAAACAAACACAAGCCCAAGGAAATGAGATACTGCGAGACGAGGGGTCCGGCACGGCACTCTTGATCATTATGGTTGTCGTTTCGTGTTCGTGTCAACTATCTAATGAGATAAAAGATTATTAAAAAGGAAGTTGCGTTCTCGAGATCCTGAGAACACACTAATAAAATTGTGTTTGATAAACCAACCTTAATTTGTTAATATCTTAGTCTATTTGGTCAGAGGGTCTATTCACAATAGGTCTAAAAAGTGATGGGTTTTACATTTTTTAAGCATTGTGTTAATTCCAGGTATTGTAGCACAAAAATATCAACGTTAATAAACTTTACCATATAAGAATTTACGATGTGCCCAGTATAGTCCCAGGTCTGGGCCAAGTCTGCACAGTCCCTAGCTTGCAAGCCAGAATTGGCTTAGTTTTGGTGAAACACTGAGATGATAACAATCTCCTTCGCTTAGTTGTATAGATTGGACTAGACTTGATTGCCCTCCAGGCTTGGATAACCATAGGATGGCTGGGCTGGGTTTCCCAGATATGAACCAGTCTTGGCTGATCTTTGGATGACCGAGACAGAGTTACCTAGAGTTTAGCCAGACTTGATTAACCATTGGATGGCCGAGGCTGGGCTTCCCAGATATCAACCAGTCTTGGCTGACCATAGGATGACCGAGGCTGGGCTTCCCAGAAGTTTACCAAGCCTGGGCCAACATTGGTTTTCCAAAGCTTGGTTTCCCAGCATTGACTCAAGCTTGGCTCCGTTGTTAACGCCTGGTAACTCCTATATAAGACTATTGCTTGCAGACCTCAGTACTGCAGCATAATTATCTTATCTGGCGTGAGAGCTTGCATTTTCCCAAAAAATATGTCTTGCTTAGTTGTAACCATGATGTATTCGGAGCATGAGCAGCAGCATATTATCAAAGGTTTCGTCCATCTTTTAATAGGCTTGTTGCTCAAAGGCAAGACGAAAGATAATTCCAAGGATATCTCTACTATAACATCACTCACATCGAAATATTTTTGAGCGAATCGTTTGGAGGGTTAAAACGTATCCCTTTTTAATAAAGATAGTCGAATCTAATAGTAAAATGATAAGGATTAGCTATGCAGCTATTTTGTGTTCTTTTGACCACTCTATACACTACTTTAACATATGTCTTTAATGTCCCTGTATGTACACTTCAGTTATAATCCGACAGATATAGGCGCTCTGCTAATCACTTTGTAGGAAGACGTCTGAAATGAATCAAAGTCTAATGGCATTAAAACGCCACTTAAAAACATATAAAATGTTAAAACTGTTACACCATTCAACTTGCTCCACATGTGGTAACAACTACAAACCGAAGTGAATGTAAACACCTTCACATTTAAAACTCATAGACCTGTATTATATACGCCCATGTTAGTATTTTTCGTTTCATTCAGAATAGAACGGAAAATCATTCCACCACCGCTCAAAAGTCTGTTGATATACATACCGATTCAAAGACATTAGAACAATCGTTTCTAAACGTCAAAAAAATATTTAATTCAGTACTCTTTTTGGAAACTAACTTAAAAAGAATAGTAATCCCTCTTTTTTGCATTTGTTTTATAAAACATAACCTGGTCATACACGATAGGTGGGAGCCAAGCCGAAAAAAAGATACTTGAATTTATAATAGCTGGAGCAGAACTAGCAACATGCGGGCAAGCAGCAGTGATCTGTGGAGTGAGAATTTGCGCTTATTCTGGACATGAAAAAAAAACAAATTAAAAGCAAAGAAGAGGAGGCACAACATAAAAGGTCTTTCCTGCTAAACGCCAACTACGGATACTAGATGTGATTTCATGTCCTTTATCCAAAAGTTCCTCCTAAGGGAGTAGCGTCCTTCGAAGATGGAAGTTGACGCTGTTAGGTCAGTACTTCAAACATATCTCAAAAAAGCTACCTACAAACTTCACTTCGAACTTGGTACGTTGTATAACTCTTATTTACTACAAACCTTCGTCACAAGCGCTCCACGTGGGAGTGGCAACGAGTAAATTTGATGTATTTTTTAACAAATTTAACATTAAATTCAAAAACTATAAGATATTTTCCAAAGTATGTGCAATTGTTTAAATTGAGTTCTTTTTTCCCAGTATCCAGTTTGCAAAAACTAATCAGCGTCAACTTCAAAAGGCGCTAGCTCCCTTGTGGGGCACGGAACCCTTTTGCGGTATCAGCTCCAATGTAATAGACAAAGTCGAAAAAAAGAGAAGATCTGACTATTGGAAAGATCTTATAGGACTTAGACAATCAAAGGTTCTTCTAGGTGACTACAAACAATATTTATAAAGGATATAGAAGGCAAAGGATTATCAAAATGTCGGATAGTCAAGCAGCCATTAAAGCACTAAGCTCTTGTGTAATCAGTTACAAAATAGTGTGGGAATGCCTAAGCAAACTCAATGAACTAGGCGAGAACAATATAGTTACCTTACTGTGGATTCCAGGACAAACTGGAATAGAAGGAAATGAAATAGCAGATTAACCAGCAAAGAGGGGGATTGAAACACCCTTTTGGGGGCCGGAACCCTTTTGCGGTATCAGCTCCAATGTAATATTGAAAGAAATAGGCAAAGCCGAAAAAAAGAGAAGATCTGTCTTTTGGAAAGATCTAGTAGGTCTTAGACAATCAAAGGTTCTTCTGTTGAGATCAAATGAATGCATAAGTGAAAGTAAAACTGCACTTAGAGTTTTAACAGGGATCCTAACGGTACATTGTCGCCTCAAAAAGCTCAAAATAGTGGAGGAAGAAGAATGTAGATTCTGTGGCATGGTTGAAGAAACTTCCATCCACATACTTGCGAATTGCACAGCAATTCAGAATCCTAGGGCACAACACCAAGGAGATTACTGGATAGAAGAGGGACATTTACCTAAGTTGAAGCCTGCAGATATCCTAAAATTCCTCCGGGAAATAGGACTACAGGAGCTACTAGTCTCTGAGACTTTCCTCAGGAACTAAGTAGAAGTAAGGGGGCACAATAGATCTTTTAGGTCTCACTGAATGTCATCCCAATATGCATATAAATACATAGGGTGTACTTTTGAATAAAGGTAAATTAGGTTAGATGGACATAAAAGCACATCTATTATCTGCAGTTCGCGTTTGGCAAAAGAGTCTCTGGAAACTCTGTATATTTTTGTAGATGTTATATAAAAATATTAATAAAAACATAATTAATTTTTTGACACGTTAGTAACCTTCAATCATTTTTTTTTGATAGGGTGCGGATTAATAAAAGTAGCTTACGAGTGATATTATTTTTGTATATTTTGGGTGAGTCAAAAACACTCTGTATAAGTTATCGATTAGTTTGACGTCAAAATTTGCAGAATCTGTTTCTAATTGATAATTATATTATACAGTATCTTCCAAAAGAAGCACAAAAATTTATACTTTTGAAAAAGTGTACAAACACGTTAATTATATAGTAATATTGATTTTCTTTTGGGACACTCCGTAGACTAAAAATTCAAAAAAATTCGTATTCATTATAAAAGCACGAGATGTACAAAAGATATAATATGTCGTTTCTTGTCTAGTGAAGTTGATCTCGTTAAAAATCTGATCGGCACACCAGGAAGTTGGGTAAAAATTCCAGCTAAGATACACAAGTGTCCACTTTTATTAAGTCATTAAAGAACATAATATCTGGAACATGCAGACAAATTTGGATCGTTGGTGGAATATAAACTAACCTATCAATAGAGAGAAACATAGTAAAATAGAATTCAATGAATGAAGTTATGATTGCCACGTGCAGCTCGTTGTGAATGCATGACTATTCTTCCTCGTTGCTAGATAATTCGTTGTGTGAGTTATGGCTTCTTGATTATCTGTAGCAGGTTACGAGATAACTTTATAGTCACAGGAAATTCATACTGTATACATAATGGTTTTTGTATACAATGGACAATGCATTACTTAAAACTATAATAAAAAGCTTAAGCTCGTGGGCAACGCTTTGTTTTTAAAGTGGCGATTCGTATTGACACGTTAGTTTAAAATATGCTGTTAAGAAGATTAGGAATTCTTCAGGGTGGGTTTTTTTCTAATGGTGTGGTATTTTTTTTTGAAAAAAATTAAACCAGAAAGAAACCCACCGAATACATATGTTAAGGGGCACTTACCGGAATCCGGCCAGCCTGTCGACAGTACTGGACTGAACGCATGGATCGTCGTTGACCACAAAACGCGAAATCGACAGTAAGGGTTTGTGGATTTAGACTGTTCAGTCTAAAACGACAGTTTAGTCGTTAGTCTGCCGGGTATGGCCGGTATGGCTACCAGGTACAAAACATTGTTTGCTATTATTAACGAATACACGTAAAAAGGCTACAAAGAGATATTGGGTAAAAGAGGGGTTGTTAAAAAGGAGTAAATATTTACATAATAATCTGATCAATCAGTAGCTGCTGCATCAATAGTTTTGTATGATACCAAAAGTTTCTGCAAGCCTTCGCTACGTAATTTTCTGTCTATGTAGCATTTTGCTTTTATTGTGGGATAAAATTATACACACTATGGCTAATTACTATCTATTTATTTAAAGGAACACACACTTTATTAAACTTGATTTATATATATATATATATATATATATATATATATACACTTTACTTAATGTCTACTAATTTATTTACACTCGGTATAATAGTTCTAATTTATTTTTACCACTCGAATATTACACTATTTATCTTCACTATTTTATTCACTGTCCGATTACTAAGAACTTCCGTGAACTAACTCTTTACTGTCCGTTTCACTTATTCTCTCGAACTAACTGTTTCAATAATTATTCCCGCACTCAAAAACCCGCGTATATATATAGTCCTTATCGGTCCTGAAAGTTCTAGTATTTTACGACGCACCTCATATGCATAAATACTGCAGAGACCAGAAAGTGCATTCACCAAAATTTATAATCGAGAGACAGGGCCGGCTTTGAGTTGGTGACCTCGCAACAATATGTATTAACAAAGATTACAAAATAAAGTAATATTTGGTATTAATAAATTCTTCTCGGTTACCCATACTTTATAACAAAATACTCACACAGCCTGAAGCAAAAATATCACGCTCGTTTGAAAATCTCGGACGACAGTTCGAAACGGTAGGTGAACTCAAATTTCCGCCGTACACAACAGTTCTCGAAAACTGTAGACCTGTCGACGGCCAGAGTGTGTATGGCAAAAATTGACCAGTCGGCTCCAGAACTGTCAACTAGTGATGGCTGATCCAAACATTTTTATGGATCAGTTCCAACCTGATCCAGTCCAGAGTGATAACTAGTCCAAAGATCAGTTCCAGTGACCAGTCCAGTCGGCCTTTTTGCGAGGAGTAGGTACGCGTTTACAGCAGCTATACTTGAACTGATCTTAAATCGCTCGCGTTCAGCGTATCGTTAATGTTGTACGAGTGAGAGGTACGAATTTGAGTATTTTCATTTGTATGTTAGTTCAGTTCAGTTGATTTGAGAAATTGAATCACGGTAGAAAAGTCGCGGTCCGTGCCACGCTACATGAATAAATTGTCGGTTCGGATCAGTTCCATTAGTCCAAACCGCCGGATCTGATCTAATGAATCAGTTCCAGTACAGGTTAGCCATCCCTACTGTCAACACAGGCCGGCCGTCCGCCTGTAAGTGAATGAACCCCTTTAGTGCCAACATCAAGCAAAGAACAGCTGAAAGATTATTACATTACATTGTGAAATGGGGTATAATCTTTTGAGAGGAAAGACTTTTCTACACAAAAGCTGTAGATAATATCAAAACCAAAATTTTTTGGAAGACATTCTTAAATAACTGTTGCGTGGTCGTGTTTTTGTGGATTAAATCACCGAATTTAATTTTATATAACAGAAAAAAAAGGTGAGCGGTCGTCGGACCGCCGACAGTAGCTTGCTTTTTATGCACAATAGAATGACCATTTTTGACCATTTTTCGTAATTTTTTGACCATTTTTCAAAAATGTTGACAATTTTTGACAATTATTAACCATTTTCCAAAATTGTTGACAATTTTTTCAAATTTTAACAATTATTGACCATTTTTCGTAATTTTTTGACCATTTTTCAAAAATGTTGACAATTTTTGACAATTATTAACCATTTTCCAAAATTGTTGACAATTTTTTCAAATTTTAACAATTATTGACCATTTTTGACAGGTTCTGACAATTATTGACAGTTTTTTACCATATTTCAAAATTTTTACAATTATTCACCATTTTTTCAAAATTTGGACAATTTTTGACCATATTTCAAAATTTTTACAATTATTGACCATTTTTGACTGTTTCTGACATTTTTTTATAATTATAGACAATTTTTTCAAAATTTCAACAACTTTTGACCATTTTTCAAAATTTTAACAATTATTGACCTTTTTTGACAGTTTCTGACAATATTATTGACCATTTTTGACAACTTTCAAAAATTTTGACAATTATTGTAAATTATTCAAAATATTTAACAATTTTTGATCATTTTTCAAAATTTTAACAATTATTGACTATTTTTGTCCATTTTTTAAAATATTCAACAATTTTTGACAGTTTTTGACAATTTTTCAAAAATTTTGACAATTTTTGACAATTATTAACCATTTTTCTAAAATTTTTGACAATTTTTTCAAATTTTAACAATTATTGACCATTTTTGACAGGTTCTGACAATTATTGACAGTTTTTTACCATATTTCAAAATTTTTACAATTATTCACCATTTTTTCAAAATTTTGACAATTTTTGACCATATTTCAAAATTTTTACAATTATTGACCATTTTTGACTGTTTCTGACATTTTTTTATAATTATAGACAATTTTTTCAAAATTTCAACAATTTTTGACCATTTTTCAAAATTTTAACAATTATTGACCATTTTTGACAGTTTCTGACAATATTATTGACCATTTTTGACAACTTTCAAAAATTTTGACAATTATTGTAAATTCTTCAAAATATTTAACAATTTTTGATCATTTTTCAAAATTTTAACAATTATTGACTATTTTTGTCCATTTTTCAAAATATTTAACAATTTTTGACAGTTTTTGACAATTTTTCAAAAATTTTGACAATTTTTGACAATTGACCATTTCTGACAGTCTTTTAAAATTATTAACCATTTTTTCAAAATTTTACAGTTTTTGACAATTTTTGACAATTATTGACCATTTTTCCAAATTATGGACAATTTTTGACCACATTTCAAAATTGTTGACAATTTTTCAAAATTTTTAACATATTTGGCAATTAGAGAGAGAGACGCGCGATACTCTGTCTCTCTTCCGACTGTTTGGGAATCCCTCGTGCCGGCGTGTATGAGAGAGAGAGAGAGGCGTACCGCTTTGTAGCCTATGAAAGAGAGAAGAAGAAGGCGGCTGAGGAAGAGACGAATAATGAGTCATCGCGTGACGAACGCGTTTTCGTAACATCACACGTTTCATGAGTTCACTAGCCTTCTCAAAAAAACCCAATGTCGTGCAATAAGAAGCAAGCTTCAAAAACATAATATAGTGGACTGTATAATAATTAAAATTAAAATTGAAAAAAATAGTGACAAAATGAGCGGTTACAGTTTTCATGATTCCTTCTTTTGTGGTCGGAATTGGAATGCTGTGGTTTCCATTGTTTTGGAAAGACTTTTCTACACAAATGTCGTAAATAATATTAAAACAATAATTTCTTAGAAGACATTCTTAACATAACCTCATATTTTAATGCTAACTAATATATTTCTATCAATGACTTTTTAAAAAATATTTCCAAACTAGCTTTCTAAGAACCTCACGAAGTAATGAAAACATTTGTATAGTGAGCTTAGCAATTTTAGAAAATATATCTGACAACCTTGCTTTTTCTCATGTCTTCACATTTACTCTAGAAAGAGTATAGGTACTTTAATACGCCTTAGTTAATGATGATTAGGGTAGCTCCATGTTTTTTTCTTAATAAATAATCTAATGATTAATTTTAGAATATAAATCAACAGCTTGTGAGGTTTTTGATAACTGATCATGTCCTTTAACGTATTTGTTTATTTAGACCGCATATATAAATTCTTTCATTGCAATTATATTAATTATAAAGATAGTTTCCGATTCACTTGACATTGCGGCGATAAGAAGGCGCCACTACTTGGAGAAGAATCATATCCAATATATTTTAGTCTTAAACCCAACTATAACAAAATTAACAATTCCAACGGGTGATTCTTCTAATAAAATATCTATATATATTTAAATTGTTTATTGACACAACGAGGCATCGGATTCTTTATTTTAATCTGAAAAATGCGGGCAAACACGTGAAAACCGTAATTTCTAGAACATTGATATTAAAAATAGTCAACTTCTGGAGCTGTAAAAATCCAGTATATTAAAGATACTTATTCTTTTACCCAACCAATAATAATACCTGTAAATACATATTTTTAGTGGACATTTTGAACAAAGGGTAGGTATGGAAATATTTCGCGATTTAAATTTTTCTTCGTCAACTCTTGGAAATACAGATTCAATATCCGCTTATATAATTATGTGAAATTTTCCCCTGAATCGATTGGTGGAACTACAACATTCTGAATGTTCGATTAGTCCAGTTATGAGTACCTTTTGGTTTCAGAATGTGAATTTTTGAATATTTTCACTACTATTATATTAATGATTCATAAAACGGAAACCCTTCAAGTTATGCTTTTGTAAATTAGAATTTCAGTTCAATATAGTGATGAGCAAAGCAAGACCAAGACCAAGACTTGGACAATCTTGGTCTTGGTCTAGCTTATTTAGTCTTGGTCTTGGTATTGCGTATCCAGTCTTGGTCTGGGTCATTTTATATGTCTTATTTTTTTTAAAGATGGTCATAATTATAAATTTAAAATAATTTACAATTTATTATTAACTAACAAAATACTTTATTTTATTAAAAAATATCTAACAACATAAAATGAGAAAGACGATTTAAGGAAACTGACGATTCCAAATGCCAATTTTGTTCTAGCATATGTTGACGCTCTAACAATATTTCATCTCATATATCGTCCCCTTTCTATGTAAACCTCGTATCTGAAAAATGGTCATTTTCGGGAAATCATCAAAAACATCTATTAGAAATGTTTCACTAATAATCTCAGTTCAGTTCAGTCTTGTGTATTTGGTCTTGGTCTTGGTCTTGGTCTTGGTCTTGGTCTTGGTCTTGGTCTTGGTCTTGGTCTTGTTCTTGTTCTTGTTCTTGTTCATTCGGTCTTGGTCTTGCTTTTTCGCAAGGCCAAGACCGAGACTGCAAGACCAAGACCAATTTTGCTCATCACTAGTTCAATATTCATAGCTTTGTGGTATTTTCAAAACTTTTTATGTTGAAAATGCGTTTATTCGAAAATTTCATTGCACTATTTGAAGTTAAAAGAATGATTTTATCGAAAAAATGATTGATCAAAATAACCTCTAAGAAGATAAATTCCTAAAAACTTCATTTTCATCATATTCTCCGAAGACATGCATAGAGGGGCATTATTTTCCTTCGAACCTAAGCAAAGGAGAGACTTGCTCTCAAATTTGTTGCTACTATATAGTGCCTTTATCAAATTGTTTATTTTTTCGCAGCGTCGCAAAGGTATTTTCGTAAGCTATAACTTTTATTTTAAATATGCACCGAAGAGATATCCAACTTTTTGTTAGTGTACGGTGTCTCAGCTTTTGATATTTTCATTTTTACAGTAAAAGTAGCCCCTGGTCAATAGTTCACAAACTAATTCTGGCTTTAAACACGTACTTCAGTACAACCTGTGCGATATTAAATATAAAATAAAATATCGGCTGTATGTTTCTTGTGATGTATTAAAAAATAAAATGATGCACCTGTGTAAAATCCATTAGCACCTTCACTAAGAAGCGTGCTTGGACCATAGCTGACCCACATTTATAATACAGCTCGGTATTTGTATTACAGAATATCTAAAAGATACACAATGGAATAGGAAAAAAATGGACGCATTCATTTCGTTCTTTTGAATGTCTATTACTCATTCTATTACAGACGCATTCATGAGCGAAGAGTGGGGAAGGTGTTGTTTCAAAAATTAATTGAAAATCACCCAAAGTATGCATACCTAGGACTCACAGTATTCATGATTTACTTAGAATTAATATATCGTATATACAAAGATTACTGAAGGTAAATATTAAAAAGGTATGAATGTACAATTAAAATACTGATAAATTTATTCTTGGTAGAATACGAATTTGTCGGAGAGAAGTCCTAGGAATTTACTTAAACCTATGTTACCTGTGATAACCACTTGCTAAAGGTTAGGACGTGTAGGGGTTGAAAAGCAAAAGTATAGTCCTCGCACGTGTAGATCGGGGTAACAATCGTACTATGATGATCCAGAGGTCCACACAGGTTCTTAGAAGGTTCCGATCACCCTCAAGCCGATTTGGGGTGGCAAATGAGAAGGTAGATCTTGAATATACTTCAACGATGTGAGAACCAGGCGAATCACAAATTAAGAATAAAGTCAGAAGAGTGAAAAATGGATATGAAGGAGAAGTTCAAGATGAAATTGAAATAAACGTAAGAGAATGATATTGATATAATCACATGAAAGTGAGTGGTCGACAAACTTTCCGTTTATGGTGGGAGGCCTTTAAGCGAAACAAGACAAGTTGGGGTAATTACAATTTGTTTTTAAAGGAATAAATCCAACCCACTGGTTGAGTTTCCAGTTCTAAGGAATCTTGGAAAGTTTTCCTGTTTTAAAACTTTTTTTAAATTACAAAAAATCCGTTAATTTAACGTTATGTGCTCTTAGCTAGCATCCAAAAAGCAAAATGAATCGATATCTCTCTTCCCTTGATCACAACCTGTCCTGAATGGTTGGTTCTTTTCCTTTACCAGTAGCTTCTAAGAGTTCAAAAGATGTGAATTTACAAAGATGGAAAAGGATAAAGAATGTACTGAATTTGTAAAACTACCACTTTGTTAATGAATGATTGATTATCAGTCATATCTGATTATCAATCAATAAATTTCATTTTATTTTCTTGGTTTGACAGATGTCAATTTAAACTTTGAGAGATATATTTTATTATTAAAACTAAATACCTTGTATTCTGAAACTGATTTTCCTCGCACTACTTAGAATCATTTTCTACTTGTACATATAGTTTTAGGAAATTGAAGTGGATATGGAAGTCTGGAAGATGAACTTCTGAAGATGTAGTATATGTAAGATTTAAAATAGGAAATGTAGGTTAATTACGAATGCTAAGTTAAAGTAGTATTATTAAAATACCAGAAAACACAAATATGAAGAGCAAGTCCTAATATTTATTTATTTTCACTATAATTTGTTGGTAAAATTTGGCATATTGAGTAAGTGTTTGAATGTAACTTTTGACCTGTAACAGTATTGGTAAAACCCCCAACAAAAATTTAATAAAAGCATATAACTATTCTAGACTTCCCGTAGGTTACTTATTTTATCAATAATTGTTATAAAATCATTATTATATTATATTACTGCAATTCCTGTGAATTCTATTTTCGACTTATGGACGTACTTGTATGTGTGGTCTTTAAATTGTTCCCGCTATCTCATAGACACTTAAATAAAAATGTAAATACATAAATATTATACATCAAATATTATCAAAGAATTTTCCTGTACTTGAGTCTCAAAAACAAATGATAATTTTAATTATTACTTTGAATTTCAACGAGCTGGATGCTTAAAAAAGTATACAAGGGGCAGTTATAATTTGAAGTTTGTTGGGATTTAATCATAAAATCATAACCCTTCTTTTTGCTGCGCCGTAGTAGGGTAGGTCATCTGCGCATGTGACTTTCTCGCTACGAGGGCTGGTCGGAAACATCGGTCAACTTTTGTGATTAATTTATACGAGGGGCTACTTATAAGATCCTAATTTGTGCATTATGCGTTCTGTACCTCTATTCAGAAAATAGTTTTTAATCTTTAGAACTGCATTAGGTATATTAAGACAAATAAATCTTATTTTGATTAGGTATATTAAGATTGCTAATCTTTTTAAGAGGTAGTTGGTTGAAATTTATTTAAAACGCTCGCTTCCAAAACAAGTTCAGTTTATTCGAAAAAAACATTTTAATATAAAGTTATAAATAATATAGATAAGTATGTATGTTACCGTCCGTTATGCAGTCATACATAGGTTTGCCCAGGTAAATTCCGCATTGCCGGGCCACTCATGGTATATTCCCTTCCCCTTTTTGGAAAACTTCATGTGGAATACAAATTATTTGATATTTTTTCGAGAAGGGGAAGGAAATATACCATGAGTGGTCCGGTAATGCCATATTCAATCTATTTTGATGTTTTATTATGAATAGTTTTTCCATTTTTCGACTTTATATTTAGTTTAGACATTTCATAAGTGTTGCATATAACAACATAGTTGACGTCTATCAACAAATAAAAGAAAATCCTCGTATTAATATAATTAAATATAGTTAAATGCTCAAGCTTTATTTAGTTTTAATTTAACCGACAATTTAAATTAGGCTAAATGCTGCTTACATACCTCTTAAATTCACTCAAGAGAGTATATTTAGATTCAATAGGATATTCTGTGTAATCTCCAACAGTTTTATGTTTCTATTAGTTTATTTAGTAATTAATTTGCCATCACTTGTCTTCTTTAACAATTTCAATTAAGTGCAAACATTTCCAAGAGAAAATGTCATCTCAATCTCTTAATATATTCAACGTTGGCGCCTATAATAATACTATAATCTTTTTGATAGCGCTAATGTACAGTTTGATTTTATTTTTTATTATGCATTCTAAAAGCAGTTTCCATTTACACGATAGTGTCTACAAGCATAACCTTTTACTATTATATTGTAGGTATCCCAGTTTGATATGTTTGTTTACATTAAGCTCACAGTTACATTATTTACATTAGAAATTCTTGTATTTTATAAGACGGTAGACATGTGGACAAATATGTTTGACGACATACTTTTATTTAAATTATTACTCATTATTATTAATGCATTATTTATTAGATTATTTGTTGAGATATGCATAGTATATTATTGGAATTGGAAGTATAGTTAAGACGCCCGAAAATAAAAAAATTAGTCATCAATTCAAGAAATATTGATTTTGTTAGATAGTAAACATGACTCCTTTAATAAATTTCCACTCGATGAAGATATTGTAAAATTCATAAAATTCAAGACAAAAAATTGAAGAAAATATTATTGCTAGTGGAAACAGCAAAAAAGTTTTTTTTGACATCAAAAGTGTCCATACCCCTTCTTCAAAAACCTGACGGGTCTATGTTTTTCTGATGGGGAATCTTCCGAAACGCTTTCGTTGACTTTTCCAGATGTTTTTATCAAAGAACCCACTACTGAGAACCTTCTAGTAATTAACTGTCCTCGACTTCATTCATCCTTAGATCGGATGAGGGAACATTTACTACAGCTACGCAGAAACGCTTCTCCTGGTTTGGATGGCTTGACCCCAAACCTATTAACCAGATGTGCAAATACACTCGCAACACCCTTGTTTTTAATTATGCGTTCAGGGCTCCATACCCCCTTGTTGGAAATTAGCATCCATCACTCCTATTTTCAAAAAAGGCAATAAACTTGATTCAAATAATTATAGTCCAATCAGTCTGCTACCAGTAGTCAGGAAAGTCATGGAGTCTATCATTTCAGAAGAAATAACCAAATTTCTTCTACAGGAAAAGAATATTCCACTACAACAACACGGATTTGTCGAAGGCCGCTCAACCTTAACTAATCCGTTATATTGTGTCAATGACTGGACATTATCGCTTAATAAACAACAGCCCGTCGATGTTGTATACTTAGATTTCTCCAAAGCTTTTGATTGAGTTCTTAAACGAAGACTTCTAGATAAGCTTGAGCACTTTGGGATAAGAGGGCACTTGCATCTTTGGATCGATAACCTTGTATTTAGGCGATTTAAAATTAGAGTAGGAGAAGCATTATCAGAAGAACAATTAGTGGAAAGTGGGGTGCCTCAGGGTTCTGTTCTGGGACCTTTGCTATTTACAGTTTCAAGCAGATGACATAAAAATTTATTCAAATCCAATAACGAACCAATTATCTCTTCAGGTCGATTTAAACTCTATCTCGCTATGGTGTTCCCAATGGTTGCTCCCTCTAAAAGCTGCTAAGTGCGTAGTGCTTCGAATCGGTAAAAACAACCCACTTCTGCCGTACTTCTTAAACGGTCATACTTTAAACTCCGTATTCTCTCAAAATGAATTATTATTAACACTACTCTTACTTGGTCCTATCATATTTTATAAAATAACCAAACGTGCTAACACCAGGCTGTATCTTATAAGGAAGTGTTTTTCGGGAGTTACGTTTCGATCGTTTTGTAAACTTTACACCATTTACCCCAGTCTTGAATACGCGGGACCCGCCTGGTATCCTGACTTGATTCGTGATAGAAGTTTATTAGAAAATGTTCAAAGAAAAGCTCGAAGAAAAGCCACTCGACTTGGGACTGAGAAGACCTTCTTATGAAGAGAGACTTGTTTTGGCCAACTTAACTTAACACTATACATGTTTTCATTCATTCAATCATATATTTGGGTTGTGCTCATCAGCACAGGCACTTGAACTGAATCTTTGTACCATATCCCATTTTATATACTTCCATTCCAGAAGCTTCGCGTCTTCTATAAAGCCACTAGTTTGACTGGAGTTATTTCAGTAGTTTTGATGGTTGTATTAATTTCTCTCCAAAGTGCTTCTGTCTAAGTACTGGTAAGTTCTCGCAGAAGCAGAGTATTTAAGTAGGTGTTTGGTCATCAAGTTCACATTTTCTTCACATAAGTTTAATAACTTTGCCCATTTTGTACAGATGTTTCCTCAAGGTGCAGTGTCCAGTCACCAGGTTGAGAGTTCCTTGTCTACCTTGTCCAGTAAGCTCTTTGTATGAACGTGCTCTTGTGTCACCCTTCATTTGAATTGGTGTTCCCTATCTAGCCAGTTCCCGATTTCCCTTATTATTCAATCTTTTGTGATTCCACAAAACGGTTCCGGACCTATGAAGTCTCCTTTAGAGCCTTCTTTAGCTAACTGGTCCGCCATTTCATTACCTGCAATCCCCTCATGTGCCGGCACCCATTAGAGACACTTTGTTGTCTCTTTTGGCAGCCTGTTGAGAGATTCTTTGTAGTTTTTCACCAGTCTAGATCTAGTTGTTGGATTACTGATAGCCTGAAGCAGAGCCTGGCTGTCACGCCTCGTTGTAGTTTTCCAGGAATATCTTCGATTGTCTTAGTTCTTCCCATTTATCCAACATGCCCGTTTTTTTTTTCTATTAATTAAATAAATTGATACGATTCTCTGTTTCAATATCCATTATTAAATAATCGTGGACCATTATTTACTTTGAATCCCAAGCACTCCTCGTATATCAGTTTTTCTAACCTTCATGAATATCAGCATTAATTCTACAAACCTCTCGATTATTTTCACAGCAAAATAAACTAATAACGGTGGACGTGCCTATTTTAATAAAGTTTTTTTGCCGTACTGGCAATTTACTTTTTGCAACCTCCAGGTGCGTCATTTTTAAAAGAGATGAGATGATCGGGGCACCTAGTTCAAGTTTTCAATAAAGGAGAAGTGCATTAAGACTATTAACGAGCGAGTTTACCACAGCAAAATGTTGTATAATCAACAACTCATTATGTAAACGTTCGCAATTAATGAAGTTGAAGTTAGAAACATAGATGGGTATGCAGGCAGTTTAGTTTATATAATAGAACATTGAGAAATAAGATTGTACTACACAAACTAGTACAATTTATATAAAAAACATTTCATATGACATAATCTGCTACAACAAATTGAAAAAATAGGTTTAGCATTTTTACAAAAACTTTTAACTTCCAAAAATTTCTGCAGGTTTTTATTAAAATTATCGACTTTTATTTATGTTCTTTTCTTTGATGTATTAATATATACAGGGTGTTTCATTGGGAAAGGGCCTAACATTAACTGTAGATGGACATCACTTTGGGGTGGTTCCAGAAAACCATATTGAAGTGTAGAAGACACATTAAATATAGATTTTACGGTACCACAAAAGTGATGTCCAACTACAGTTAAAGGTAGGCCCTTTCCCAATGAAACACGCTGTATAATAAGTTTTATTTAAAGTATTAACGCAAATAAAAATGATTACCAAATAGGTTCAGTGTGGATCCTATCTATGGTTACATTTTTATTCTTACACCAGTATACAAGGCGATCAAATTATTTAATTTGAAGCCTTCGACACAGTAGAACGAACAGAAATCTGGAGATGCTTGGATGAGATGGAAATACCTTGGGGACTAAAAGAGGCTATCAGAAGCACATACGAGAACGTAAGGGCTAAAGTACAAACAGCAGGAATGGAATCAGAAGAGATTTCAATGAAGAAATGGATAAAACAAGGGGATAGCTCAAGTCCGCTTTTATTTATATTAATAATGGATGAAAAAACGAAGCGAATGAAAAACAAAACTGAGCAGTTGAACACGATAATTGGCTACACGAATCTGAAACCAGTAAAAATGAATTCACTACTATATGCAGATGATGTGGTATTGATATCAAATACCAGAAATAATATGCAGAAGCTAGTGAATATATGGACCGAAGACTAAAACCGAAATAAAACTAAAATGATGATGATAAATTGTAAACAACAGGATCAAATTACTAATGAAATAAAATGTAAAGACGAGACATTGGAAAGAGTAACGACGTAAGAATATCTGGGAACTATATTGACAGAAGACGGGAAGATAGAAGCAGAAATAACAAATAGGGAGAATAAATCAACGTGACTTTACATACACACTAAATAAGACAATACTGGGACATAGAGATGTTGATATGGAAGTGAAAATGAAGATCCACAATACAATAACGATACCAATAATAACATATTATTATGCCAGTGAAAATTGGACACTGAGAAAGAAGGATGAAGCCAAGATGAACACAATTGAGATGAAGCACCTAAGAAGAATAGCAGGGAAAACAAAGTGGGACAAATGTAGAAATGAAGAAATAAGACAAATAATAAAACAAGAATCAATAATAAGAAAAATAAAGAGAAAACAATTAAATTGTTATGGACATATTGTCAGAATGAAAACAGATAGAATTACAAGAAAAGTGATGGAGGTACTATTCACAGAAGAAGGGGTAGACCGAGAAGAAAGTGGATAGACCAAATGAAGGAGATAGGGAATAAGAAAGGAAAAACTCTAGATGAAATGAAAAGATTAGCAAGAGACAGGAAAGAGTGAGAGCATTGGGTACAAGAGGAACCGGAATCCTCGTCCAACACCTGAAAAGGTAGAAGAAGAAGAAGGCAAGTACAATTATAATAAAAAACAATTATAAATATAACATAATTAGTACCTAACTTTAGCATACCTAACATGGAACACAGACTAAAATACAAGATCAGGATTAATTATTTGATGAAAGAGGCCTCTAGCACATGCTAGTATCCATCTATTTATTTCTTTTTTTAATCTAGTGCTATTTTTATGCGTCGAATATTTTTTAGGAATTATATTATATGTGAGGAGTATAATCTGCATACGTTAATATGTGAATCTCAGACTATTAATATTCTACGACCCTCAATGTAGATGAAAGAAATAATTATTTTGAATTAAAAGCACATTTTTTACAAAGTTGTTTTCATAAAAATATTAATTCTAATTATATTTGTTTTGACGTATAAATGGGATGTAAATATTTGTTTTTGGTATGGGTCGTTCACTAATTTTCAGAACACACAAAATTAGCCGCGAGAAAGCTTGCTCATAATTTATTTTCTAATTTATTCAATTCAACTAACCAGAACTTCTTCAAACACAAACATGCAAATTCCTTATATCATACTCTAGTTATTTAGAATTATTTGAGTGTGTGGTAACAAAATATTTCAATCCCACCAAAACAAAATTAACAGTTTGAATATATTTTGTTATGAATTCTGGTCTAATATCCAAGCTAAACTTTAACAATGTTCATGAAAAAAATGAATTAATTAATATCAACAACAAATACAGTACAAATCGTGTCGAGAGTTCTACACAACATTTCCTAGACTTTATTACATTATATTGTTGGGGAAATATTTTTTTAGGATTAGTCCATTATTTAATGAATAAAATGCTAAATCGTCTGAAACTTTATTCACCATAACGTTAAATTATCAAATTACAATTGAAGAAAAAAATAATAACAGGAAGCAGTGTGATATTCGTTTTACAATTAACATGTGTGTAACGTTAACGTTAAATATACCAAAGCTTAGTAAAAAACTGAAAAATGATAACCTTGCGGTTTTATTTCAGAGCCAGTAACTCACAACCACTTTCTATATTTTATGATATTGTTTTAATATGTTGGTATTTCAGATGTGAATTTTGTAACATGTCTATCGAGCAGTTTCGACCTTTCTAAAATTTATCGCAATCCCTTCTTTAATTCCCGCTCGACGTCCCATTAGCCACTTTCAACTCCCCAACTGACCATAAGACGATGGGCATTTTCAGTAATATTTTTTAATGCTCCAATTTAAAGTATTTTATAAAACATTGCCCCCTTTTTTGAAGCAGGTTTTCTATCAAAAAAACTATGAAAAATCCGGAAAGCAGGCGCGCGCTTTGAACGTAACGTCACTCACCCTTCCTTAGTGACGTCAAATAGCCTACGATTTTTTGGCATCCGCCGTAACAGTATTTGGCCAGCACAGGCTTGTTCGCTTTGACAAATGCTGCCAACATAATTCCAGGCTATATGACGTCATCACCTGTCCCAAGAGGTCAAACGAGTGTTCAAATCGGGACCGGTGAGTTGCATCCCATTTGAGCAGGCCAAACTTTTGACCGCTGACTTGCATCCGTCTCACCGCTGAGTTGCATACCGTCAACAAATTTAATATTGCGTCTAAAACTGGTAGATAATTAAATAATTGCGGGCATTGTTGTCATGTTTATTCTGATATCGTAATTGATACTAAATTTTATTTCCGAAACTGCGTCTAATACGGTTTTATAGCTATATAGTGAATAATATATTAATTTAATTTAAACATTATTCAATTATGTAGGTTAGGTTAGGTCTCAACACGTCATACTTTCTACTATCGTTTTAAGAATACATTAGCTTAGCCATAATCATTTCCAGTAAATATATGGCTTATGATCAATAAGACCAACCCTCTGTAACTTCTGTAACCACTTAAAATACCGTTTTTTTTTTAAATTAAAATATAGCGTAAGAAAATATGATGACATTTTTCAAATCTCATTCAGATATATGTTCCAATTTTTATAACAATATTTACGATTCAAATAATATATCGGCAACATTGCTGTAAAATTTGACCTGCCTTTGACCATGATAGGCGATTATTAATGAACAGACCTTTTTGGATTAGGGATGCTATTCGACGGTCGCCTTTTTTCGTTTAGGTAAAATTTTACTTTTTGGGATGCAACTCGCCGGTCGCCGTTAAAATTACCATAAAGCAAAGCTCCTTTTCGTTATCGACTGTCTTAAAGACAAGACGTGCATTTTTTTAATTATCTACATCTATACTTTGATGCTTGTATTCTTAATTAATTGCTCCTAGGATAACATCTAGAACTCTTACGACCCATCACTGGGATACCTCTAGGTCAACTATCGCATTTTCTCCCGAAGCCACCTTTGAACCAATCCTTCCAGGAGGAAGACATTTAAGAAATGTACCTAAAACGTACAGGCTTCATTTTGATTTTTGAAGTGAAAACTTCTTTAGGCGCGTTGAGAAGAAAAAACATGGATTTTTCGTCATCGTAAAGCTTTTATGCAACACACAATACTTTTGGTTATGCAATACAATTAACAATGAAGCGTATATGGTGTTGCATAAATCATCGTCACGCTTTCCATGAGCTATATGTATACTGCGTATATATGTGTACTGTTTTTGTAAAAAATTCCATTTACGATGGGCTTACGATAAAATTTTTAAAAGGGATTTATTTATTGGTGTTTTCACTTATGTCGGCAATCCCAGGACTGGACTCAACGTTTTTAAAAAAAAATTATTCACCCTGCTGTAGGGGAACGTGTCCGGGCTAACGTCGAGTCTTTAACTTTTCTTATTACTACCTTCATACAGGTTCTACAAGGAATTTCTTCCTTTCTCACCTTAGTTGTTGTCTTTGATTCGAATTTATTTTTTTTGTTCGTCAATGTCTGAAAGATAGTGGCGCCACAAAGCTTCTTATAGTCTGACAACCCTCTGATGTACCTAGTGCAGCACTAACATGTAGAACCACCCTTGAGAATACTCTCATGCCGGCATAAATATTATGTGGCCTTTAACTAGCACCCAAGTAAACATCGAGTTACAATTTAAACAATATTGATCATACATATTATTTATTTAAAAAAAGACTACTATTTCTTGTTACAGTTTGTTAAACGCGAATTTTTAAATTTTCCACGACCCCCAGTGCACAATGGACAGCAGCTGAATTCATCAATTATTGTTAGAGGTATATCGACGAGTAAAGATCGCAGAGTATCTCTTTCTTTCTCGTACGCAGCCCGTCATATTTCCGTGTCTATTCCTATGTTTGACAAGCTGTACTAATTTTTCAAAAGACAACTTATCCTATAACAATTTCACATCTTTTCCCAAAATAATCATTTAATTTCTTAAGTTAAAAGTGCTCAACGCAAGAGATGTATTATTGTAAAATAACTTAATACGTTTTCGTACGAATACTTATTTTTATACAAACACAAGATAATGATATTTGCTATTATTTAATTAGTGGCAACAACCGTAAACGTTTTTCCTATTGCAGGAAGTTTACATATTAGGCAACCCATGTACACGTGTAGAATACTTATGGTAGTTTTTGTCTGTTAATTTATGTGAGCCCATAAATTAAATCTGGCAAAGGCTTGTTTCCTGCAGTCCTACTTTCAAAATGATTGTTGATGTTTTTATTATTAGCACTTCTGAATGTGGCAAACTTAAGATCGAACATATGATATTCATCTGCTAGTCAAACAAATTAAAAATATTAATAACAAACGGTAATTTAAAAATAGTATCTAACTAAATAATAGTATAAATTACTACAAAAAAATTGAGAATAATGTGCAAATAGCACACGGCATCATATGGGGATCGTTTTGTAAACATTGTAGTTATAATGTGCGGAAAGCATTTTTTTCCTACGATCACTACCCAAAGTAGGCTTTTGCACACTCAAATCTAACCGCAAAGTTGATATTTTCCGCGAGCTGTCATAATTTGACATTATTGGCGCTCTTAAGCAGAAAGTAACTTTGGCGCACGCCTAATTTTATTTATAGATAAAAGAGAGCTAGTAGTTATTTCAATATAAACTAAAGAATAAATAAATATTTTAGTTGATTTTCTAATATGTTAAAGCATCTAACAGTATTTTCCGTAATAATTTAATGAGAAATAGGGAAATCTAAAAAATATCTGACATTAATGTAATAAGTGTTGCCTACGTACATAGGTACACGAAACTGCAATCTGGAAACTGCTAAGTACAAACAATGGCAATAGGTAGGCAACACAACATACTTGCAAATAACTTACGGTTTATAAGAATCAAGTATGTTTATGTCAAAGAAAGAACCTAATGCATTGTCACTGAAATATTCCGTTCAAATAAAATTTTAAAAAGTAGTAATTTATTTAATGAACTATAATATTCATACAACCATGAAATCATAAATATTTAAATCATAAAGTCTATTGTCATAACACAACATACACAATTAATCTTTTGACTTCAAATAGTAAATAAACTTCCAATATTGTAGTAGAAAGTAACACGTTTTTAATAAAATATTAATTTTATTTTGGTGTGATCGTAGAAAAAATCTTGTGTGTATTTCGAGCAGAAAGTCCTTTGGTAGTCTCGACAGATTGCCGCGCTCCGCTGATGCGTCGCGCGGCAACTTTCTGTCTCGACTGCCAAAGTACTACTTTCTGCTCTTGATACACAAATAGCTATTTTCTACAAGCTGGCGGAAAATGAAAAAATATCATTTAAATAGACATGGAATGAAAAAATTTCAATAAAACGAAAAATATATACAGAGTTCGGCAAAAGTCCGGGACCGGACAAGTATTGAAGAAAATATAAAAATTTTTAAAAATCTTTTTATACCACAAATTTTACTTCAACTTAACTATAATTTGAAAATATTTTAAAATCGGTATAGGATAGCAAAACCCTATATTTTCTAGAGGCTTAAAACGTGATCTTTTTAAATCTGCCATTAGATAGCCAAACATCCATTTGAAAAAAAAAGTTTAGTTCGGTACGCAAAACTGGAACATCCTGTATATTTTAAAATATTTTCAAATTATAGTAAAATTTGTGGTATAAAAAGATTTTAAAACAATACTTGTCCGGTCCCGAACTTTTGCCGAACTCTCTATATAAAATCCATTAGTTAATACATTGCGTGCGTGCGGCAAAGTAGTATTTAGCGTGCGGTGAAGTAGTAGCGTGCGGTAAAGTAGTATCGTGCGGAAAAGTAGAACTTTCTGAATTATTGAAGCATGGCAACATTGACATTATTAAATGAGTGAAATGTAGATGGCGACAGACTAATAATTACACTTTCTGGTTACCTATTTTTCTACCTCAGATCTACTTTCGACACGTTCCGCTGGATGTAAAACCATCAACTGTGTGCAAAATTTTGAATTATTTTAACATCTGGAAAAGGATAAAAATTAATTTAAAATATTCCGTTATTACCTACTTACATACAGGTCAAGCCTATATAATTGCGTTAATAAGAAGATCCTTTGTTGAAAGTGCCAATAAATGCACGTCATTTTCTATTGTCCAATTAAAAGAAAAAGATTATATTTCATTAATATCACTACAGCTGATACGCCATTATTCATTTTGCAAACATCTAAAAAATCCAACGGCACTTTTTCGTATCTCTTCTCGCATTACATGTATGTGAATCATCACAACATTCCGAATGTCGGAATTTTAGTACCATCATCATATCGCCGGTGTCTTCCACTTCAACACCTCGACAGGTAGGAAAGAAACTATTGCACTGTTGCCGTTATTTTTGGTAATTAGGTTCGCGTTCGGGTAGACTTCGACCTTGACTGATCGCGAAGAAAGATGAGTCATATCGTGAAGAATCCAAGAGTTCGATCTCCTCACTTGTTCCTTTTCGATTCCATGTCAAGACTATTAATTGTACTCGAGCAATTCCTATGGTCTGTAATTTGTTTTATTTTATTTTCGAACAGTTGAATGGTGTTTATTTACAGATACGGACTTGTGTAAAGTAAAGACACTTTTTATTTTATAAAGTGGAAAATAATAATTTAGTTTCAATTAGGAGAGTCAACTAAAACACGAATAAAATACAACGTTTTATCTGGATCTACGAAAAAAGGTCGCCGACGATTCGTCGCGCGTTTATGTATATTTTCTTTGCGACATTTTCTCGCGCGTTCAATTGTATACGATATTTTTCCGTCCGCGCTATATTTTCGCCGGCGACCTTATGCCACGCGCCCAATTGTGCGCGACATTATGTCGCGCGACCATTTCTCGGTGACATTTTCTCGTGACACCGTTTTATCCACAATCATAGTCATTTAGAATCAGATTTCATCAAAAAGTGATTTGACATTTCGCTCTGACAGCAGCTGTAACGTAAAAAATTATTGAAATTAATTGAAAAAAAGATTGGGGGGTGTTGAATGGCTGTTATTTAAGATTGTATTTTTCATTATTCAACTAGTGGATAAAGAGGTACTTTATATGCTTCATAAATGTGGATAAATTATAATTTTTTGGTCTCTAGGGCCGCTTTATCATTGTATTACCTACAGTTCGAAACGAAGTTTTTAAAATATTACGGCACTGACAAAAATACCGTACATCTATTACACAACATCCCTTTTATGTCGCTGAAGTTAATAGTTCCTCATCTTTATTTGGCTCTAAGGTCTTTACCGTTTTCGTAATCGCTTATTTTTCATCTTAGATTGCATTATTTCGTTTTTTCTCGGAAAATGACTGTACACTTTGTCATATTGAGTTAATAGTCGATTCATAGAAAAACAGTATGTTTGAAAGATAAAATACTATAAAAACTAAAATTACAACCGTTAATTGCTAATAACTTGATAGTTATAGTAATTACTTGAAGTTATTTTGCAATATCGTCATTTTCTGAATGTTTCATAATATATTATAGTCAAGGATTCTGCCTGCTGGACCTTATGTGCCCAATATTATTTAAATGCAAGTTTAGCAACGATGGATGTAAATGATTCCAATATTTAATGAAAATTCTAAAATATTGTTACGAAGTCACCAACAGCAAATAAGTAGTTCAATCCATCTAGCTATCTGGCCCTCGGGATTCTTGAACTGCATCAACCACTTAAAGGCCGGCTTTGAGTTGGTGTTGGGATACATAAGGGCAATACCTGCGACGACAGACAGTTCAAAGAAGTCGTTCAATCCATCTAGCTATCTGGCCCTCGGGATTCTTGAACTGCATCAACCACTTGAGTGCTGCATGATCAGTCTCTATGGAAGGAATGTCTTAATACGGACTCATCATGCAGCACTCAAGTGGTTGATGCAGACTTCTTTGCGTTGGTGATTTCGTAACAATATTATTGATAAATGAGTCTGTTTAAATTTTTTCATAGATGGATTTAAATAATATTAATGTTGATACTGGGTGGTCCGTAAATAATGGTTCAAACAGAAATGGAAGATGCTTGGCCTCAAAATATTCCGATCTGACGCAACTTGTTTTAATAAAATAGATAAAGGATGGCAAAGTTGAAAAGTAAAAAAATGTTTTTTTCGCAGAAAATTGGAAAATTTTGGATATACGAACGTACAAATTTGAAGATAGGGGTTATGAGGTATGGACAATCATGATAAATCTCCGTTTCGATGTATTTTCTAGAGGGCGTCACATTTTCTGCTTGAATGTGCGCCAAACTTTTTTGCTGTTCAAAGCCACGCCATTTTAACATAAAAAAGTTATAATTATTACTAGCCCCAAAATTTTGCGGCTTTACATTGTAACCTTGCCACCCTCTATCTTTTTAATGATCAAGTTTTGTTTGCTTCAGATCGTAATATTTTGAGGTCGAGCATCATCCAATTCAGTTTGGAACATTACTTACGTACCACCCTGTGTAGTAGGCATGATGCCTGATTTTGAAAAACTGCCCACGCATATACTTTATCCACAATGAATGTTCTTCTGCAAAAAATGAGGGATTTGAAGGAGATATTTCCTTTTTTAAATTAAATGTCGCGCTAAATCGCTAGAATAGTAATGACGTTATGCTTTCGTAAACACTCCCTAACACTTCACAGCTTGGAAGTTGACAGTTTTAGTTTTATTTATATTTATATTTGTTATATTTCTGTTGTGGAATTTGTTATCATTTGATTTATTTTATAATTACTTTTTATTAACTATGTTTATTTTTATTACAGGGATACTTAGAACCTTGGAAATCCGACCCTGATTGTCCATTGGCTGAACATCTATCACATTTGTTTAGTAATTTGGAGAAAATTTACAAGTTTAACAGGTGAGATACAATAATTTTTCTCAGTAATTATAATTTCTGGAATAATGTACATTTTCAAACAATCATGTGCAGCTTTATAAATTCTCTATCTTCCTCAATGTAGGTACTAATTGATATCGAATAATAGTTTTATACTACTATTATTATTAATTAAATATTTGAAAATATTTTCAAAAACGTGACCGTTCACTTAGAAGAGACTACTACTTCTCGGGCTTTATGCCCCGACAGACATTGAATTACACTTCCAAGTTAAACGGGGTCAACATGATCTACAAGATTTAACCAACCATTCTGGTTTGCAATTAAAAGGGACAATATCACTTGTATCTTACAATTTTTCCCTTCCAATACCGAGCAAACAGTGCAGTGGTAATGCACTCGGCTTGCATTTGGAAGGGCCGGGGTTCAAATCCCAAACCCTCCTGACCTGCTATGAGTTTATTCAGAAGTTTTCTCGTAGCAATAAGCGAAAGCTGGTTCAGTACCTCTCAGACACCTAAAGATGGAACAGAAATAGGCATTTCTTTCTATACATTAAATTTCTTCAGAATCTTCGTAAACAATAAAAAACGCAGCCAGTACTCACACGCGATCTCAGATTTAAGACTCAATCGAGTGTAGTAGACTTAATTGGTTGCGAAAATATTTAAATTTTCCTCAGTTACGTAGAGTTATGTAAATATTGCTGTTGCTCTTATGCTACTTTATATACGAAAGATAAATATTTGGCAACCGCATAAATTGTCGGCATCGCTGTTTGCACTACATATACGTAGATGTTGTTAATTGATTTTTTATTAATTCGGGGACAAACAAGGTCATACTGACAAATAGTATCCTCAAGATGAATGAAAATACTCATTTTTAAGGTTCCTTAGAAAAAACGGAATCCTCATAGGTTAACAAACTGTTGGTCCGTGATTCGTAAGCAGCATATTAGTTTTGGTACAGACGAGGAATTAAGTGGGTAAATCCATGATTGCCATATCGTGTTCATACAAAGTTTAAAATCTGTAAGGTTCATTTCGTAGATACCTAGTAATTAGTCAATAATCCCTACTCATAAGTGATAACGAATTGTTGCAAACTCTGACCAAGAATTCCAAAATGGACCGTTTTGTAGATGAATTGTATAAATTGTAACTTTGGCAACAGAGCGTTTACTCTCGTTGATATAATAAAATTGGATAAAATATGGCGACGATCACACATGGTGGAGCTGTAAACACAGTCGCCATCTATCGCTGTACTCCATTTTCTTCAAATTTATTTCCCGTAAGCTTGACTCCATATTATTAAACAATGATAATACCAACACCAAACGTATTACACAAGCATTACTATGATTCCTAATGTTTCTTTCCGCAGCACCATTTAGTAGATACAACAATAGCTTGTTTGTCATTAAGATCCTACCCCATTGCAAAATGTTTGTATCAGCTAAAATTATTGGCCAAGCTTATTCTAACATAAATCTTCACTGAAATACATATAAAAAGTAATTGTAATGAACGAAAATAATATCGTGTTGCATTTCTCACAATTGGGATAGTTTTTTTTGTAGTTCTTTGAAAACGACTGTCGACTTTAAAGAACGCGTTTCATTGTAACCGTCTATGAACTCAAGACATATGTTAATCTTAATACTTTTTGAATCCACATTATTCGCCTTTAACGTCAACATATGTTGCTTTTACCATTTGGTTCTCTATTTATACGACATATCCTGCAATATATCGCACAAATCTTATTGTGGGCGACTAAACTCACGCGATATTTGCGAAATAAGAACAGGCGAGTTCCTCTTTTTTTTCGTTGGAAATCCTTTTTAAGGATTCTTAACATACCTACTTCATTTTCACTATGTCAGAATACAATTACACTGCCGACCATTAATTAGTTACCAACAACGGGTATAGGGTGGCACGGTTTAACGTCTCTTACATTTTTATCATGTTATTTTATATAAAATTTAATTAAATCCATATCAATTCAGTGAAAGTCAAGTCATTAATACTAAATATAGATGGTTGTATATGGAATATATCTAAGGATAAAAACTGATATTTCAATTTAACGTTTTTTTTTAATTATTGTTTTTCCACTTCTGGATATGGAGTTTTTCTTGGAAACCATACTACTCCGTTTTGCGCTAAATTCATACTAAGTATATGAAATCCATTGACACAAAACCAGAAAAAAAATTTCCTACTTCACTTCTTTTATAATGAAATTTCTTAATTAAAGCAGAACTACATGTATGACAAACATAATATGAAGGATATCTGGCAAAAGTAGCATAACGACTTACTCCATTATATACAATGCAGGAAGAGCTGGGCTAAAAATAAGTCTTACTAGCTCTGTTCTGCTTGGTGGTCGAAAGATTTACAGGTAAGGTTCCAATCAAAGCTCTCTGGTATACAGAGGTAGGTTTTTCTGGCAAATACAAATTCTTCAGAAGCAGATTCCTATTGGACACTGAGAGTCACAGTATTCTGGAAATGACCTCTGACAAAATGCCTCCAACGGTAAACTACGACCTGCCTCGTACCTAATTTCGAATATAGAAGGAACTACTACAAGTAGATAGCTGTTGGTACACAGATGGCTAAAAATCATCTTCAGCATATGAGATAGGAGTGTTCGGCCGCAGACTTAGGGCAGAATATTAATCTTCCTATGACCTACATTGTCTCACACTCTTTTGAATCATTATATGGTAAGATTTGGACTGTCGGTAAATCTGACATGACGTCTTTGTCTGGAAGATGATGATGATGAATCAGCAGAGCATATACTACTACCGGTTCCGCTATGGCTTTAATCAGGTGTCTGAGAGAGATATGTTGTCTTCTTTCCTGATATGACGAAGTAAACAACAAAGATAGAGACAAAAAAATGTGTTCTTTCGGAAAGCTATACTCTTTCGGTCAATAATCCGGCCACTGATGTTTGGAAGGGTCTCTCTCTCGCCTTCAGATCTCAAATATCAATCACCAAATAAACTAATCGGCTTTGTTAAGCTGAATTTAGTTGGTGAAATATGAATAAGTCTGAGCCAAAATAGACTATTGCGAGACGCAGAAGTCATCGCTTCGTTAATTGGACATTGTGCCATGTAAATTTGATGATACTTACAATTAGAGATATTGAAACCTGTTCTAAGGAAATTACCTGTCAATATAAGTTTGGCTTTAATAAAAGTTTTGTCATGGATGAGTTGAGGAAACTCTTAGCAGGTAGCAGTTCAGGGAATTATAAAGTACAGAGGAGCCCATGTTTCAATTATATCAATGGTTATTATTATATGTCAGATTTCAACAGTTTTCATGTTAAAGTTACAGATTACAAAATAAATTTTGTAATATTTGCTTATTTATTTAAATAAGTTTCTGTTGAAATAGTCACCCAGTATAACCTTTTATAACTTTTTTTAAATACCAAACCGTACATAAATATAAAAGTAATTCATGGTGAATAATTTATTCGAAACCCTGCTATAAATTACCATACCAATAATAATTTATTATTTATTCGTGTAGGCACAAACTCTTTGCATATCAATATCAAGTAAATATTGCGAATTACCATAAGCAACAAAAAAATTTTTTTTATAAAAAACATCTGATCTATGATTAAAATGCATATATGTTCGCATAAAATTACAGACTATAATTAAGAAAAAAAGTTTCTCAATTCAATGTCAATTTAAAACAAAAATCAAAGGACTGCATGTAGGTGCTTTGGGCGGCTTATTTTTGAAATAAATTTAAATATAAAAATAAAATAGTAACATACTTGTATTTTTTTTCAGGAGCTTTTTAGAAGATTTGAAAGAAGCCGAAGGAGAATCTACCAAAACTGCCAACTGTTTCCTTCATCACGACTCAGGTTTCTCAGTGTACAACGAATACTGTCAAAACTATCCCCGCACTATGGAAGTTTTAGGTCGTCTAACTAGAGATGAAAAAATGGCTGCCTTATTCCGAGAAAAACAAATTGGATTAGGACACGCTCTACCCCTAGGATCTTATCTACTTAAACCCGTTCAAAGGATTTTGAAATATCATCTTTTGTTGCAGGTAAACTTTTTTATCAAAAACAATTTTTTTTCATATTACACATTGCTTAGTAAATTCACCTTATCAAATAAAATTATTGGTTACAAAATAATTCGTCTCGTTATGACGTAGAACAAGTCGTTATGTTCGATCATACTTTTCACACCTCTAAAAGTCATTAATGAAACCAAATTAGATCGTCCCTCCAGCTTCAAGATGATCGTACATCTCATTGCATAAATATACGTTCAAAGGTTACCTTGCTTACCAATTATACTTGATAATTTTCGTGGAGACAAAATTGTCGATATTGGATAACTAAACTAAATAAAAAAGTATCCTCTATTCCATATTCTATTTATTCCCTCATCAGTGACAAATTGCAGTGTTTGTGGTCAGTGTATCTGCTTCAATAATTAATTTATGAGCTAAACACTGGTTGTGGTTCGATTTTCCTAGACGTTGCTAAAACTTGTTGCCACATTGTCTGCAATAATTACGTCAATTTACGTCATAAGATTTTATTTTTTTGTTTCATCACTTCACATGAATAATGTACAGCTTTCATTAGTTATTCATAGTATTGGTGGTTTGGTTAGTTTGGTTTCTGTGGACATTGCGACAATACTGTCTAATATGCCTCAATCCAAATTAGACTACCTCATCAATCTTCCCATGGAGTTGAAATCTCTAATGTGGCGAGACTAATTACATCCTCAGGGCGCACCAAGGCAGCTCCTTGTAGTCTGATCGTTCAGCAATAAGTAGCACAAAATGCCGATTAATCTTCTTCTTGGCAGACACTTGGTGCTGTCGACCAGCCCTATTCTGCCCAGATGCTAGTTTAGCCTAAAATGACCAGTAAGGATTCCAGTTATAAACCCGATCTCCTCTCTGTTCAAGTTTTGCAAGGCTTCTGCTATGAATTTTGGTGGTCCTTTGATATGAACAGTCTACTGTGCAGAAAACCTTTATCTCTTAATGTATTGACAAACGAATTCTATAATTTATCTAACATGATCTGATTCAAATTTATTCTTTTCAGAGACTTTCAAAGCAATGTGATCCATTGCACAAACCAGCAGTAGATTTAGCTCTAACAACGATGACCGGTATAGCTTCCGATATAAATAATATGAAAAGGAAGAACGAAGATGCTGTCAGGGTTCAAGAAATTCAAGCTCAGTTATATGGTTGGAATGGACCAGATCTCACAGCTTTAGGGGAACTAATAGCAGAAGGAACTTTTAGAGTAGTAGGAGCAAGAGGAAGAAGACACGTATTTCTGTTTGAAAAAGTGCTACTATTGGCTAAAAATAAACAGGGAGGTGCTCTTGCCTATAAAAGTCACATTATGGTAAGTTGGTTTATTACTTACTGAAGGTTTTAATAAAATAATATGATATATCATCATGGAAAATAATTGAAAACCTTGCTAAACTCTAGCTTAAAGAATTGAAACTAATTTAATTCACAATAGATATTCAAAATGTTCAAACCATCAACTGCCACACAATAATCCTCCTAACATTTCCATCTTTTTGTAGCATTGTTTCTGGGGAAATAGATCTTGGGATAGTGGGGGTTGTTCTATGTATTCAAGTATCTTCCAATCTTAAACTCTCGGTTTTTTTTGCAGACCTCCAATTTAATGTTGGTAGAACAAGTTAGAGGTGAACCGTTGTCGTTTCAAGTTATTCCATTTGATAATCCACGTTTACAATCTACATTGAAAGCCAGGTCACCACAGCACAAGAGAGAGTGGACTCTACAAATAAAAAGGGTTATTTTGGAAAATTACACAGCTGTCATTCCTAATCACGCCAGACAACTAGTTCTACAGTTGGGACAAGATTTGAATGAAACAGGTGATTGAACATGTTTATTAATTCTTCGATATAGAGATGAAATTTAAAGACAGTAGAAACAAGTAAAGTGCTTTTTGAAGTGTGGCTTATTATTTGCGACGAAACCTAAAACTTATTATCGCTTGCAAGTTCCCAGGTTAGGGTCTAATTAGGTAATTTTTTTATGTTTTCAGATAAAGTAGGCGGCTTAATAAATTTTATTAACGGATTAGAAGTATCCGAGAGTCTGGAAAGCTTCTTTTCGAAGAAGAAAAATCCAGATTAGATCTGCAATATATAGGTTATAATGAAGAGATGAAGACTGGTTTGTTGATATTCATCTCTAAAATCATGCTTTTCTTAGCAACCATTTTCTGTTTTTTTAAAGATCAACATTTTTATCCAAAAATCAGATCTGTACCATACGGCGCTTTCAAAAAGTGTGAATACTAACGTGTGTCAAGCAGATGTCACTAAATAGCATTCATTCGCACATTAACACTAAGTATGCATTATTTTATCTTCTGGTTGAAGTGGCATGGTAGACTATATTTTACTAGAATACATGCAACAGTTATCTTCGTAGTTTTAGCGGAGAGACAATATAATTTTCCAATAACAGATATAAATATAAAAAAATAATAATATTGTGTAAGTTTTAGATTTAAATTTAATGTTTTTTAACTAGCAGAGGACATTTCCATTTGTTGAAAGTATACTTCTTAAGTCGGGTCTTAATTTCTGCCTGTTTTTTTTGGTGTCACACATTTGACATCTAGTAGGGTATATTTCACTGTATTCATAGTTTGACAGGTGGGTGCGGGTTCTTTTTTCATTAGGTGTAGTTTGTTAATGCACTATATTTATTATAACTTGGTCTCTTTTTTTATAGGAGGTAGGGTTGGACTGCTGGAACTTGTGGTTTGATTTCTTTCAATTTGTTCATTCAGTAAAGGTCTTGTGTCCTTCTAGTCTTAGAAATGTATATCTCCAATGAGTCAGTGCTTCGCATTCAAAGATTATGCATAAGGCTGTTTCTCCCTCTTGCATGTACAACCAATAGATTCCTCCCTATACATTGTTCCCCTAAACCAACTTAAGCGTTACCTTATTGTGCTTGGCCAGGGTTAAGATTTTTTGTAGACCAGTCTGGATCTGATATGGGGGCATGCTAAAGATATCAGTGCACAGTGTATAGATACTAGATTCCCCAAGGATGCGTAAGCTTTGCAAATAGGTGTAGCACCATGAACCCCAACTCCTGTTCCTCTGTCAGTTTTTGTCATTGATTTTAACCAGCAATTGGTCACTACTCATTTCGAGACACAAGTTTGTGATAACATCTGTTATTCTTCTCGCTTCTGCCTTGACTTGCAGAGCAAGAGGTGGAAAACTGAAAACTTAATATTAGTTTGTGTTGAACTGCTCATTAGGTAATCCTCAAACTAGTTAAGAAGCACTTAACATATTCAGTTTCCGATTGGGGCTACTTAAGTTCAACTTAGTATAAGAAAGTGAAAAAGCTTGTACATCTTGGAAATTCAAAATGTTTTTTTATAGCAATATAATTGCTTCTATACCTAATATTTTTAATATTAGGGTCTGTTCCCTTTTTGTACATTCCCAGTTTTAGATATCATATCAAGAAATATTACAAGGATTATCTGTCCACACCGTTCTATCCGTTTTTCTGGAAAATATTTATCAGACTTTCCTCTCCTCTTTGTTGATAATACATTATATGTAGAAGGTTCTCTCATTATATTAATAAGATTTAATGAGTACAAGTTCATAAAAAAATACGGTCTGGCAACATGAAATACGAAAATATAAATTGATTGGAAGGGAACAATTTTGTTTTCAAGCGGGTCTCACTATAACCAACCTACACTGCATATTCCATAGACTAAAGGTGGGTTTACATTATAAGATTTTTCTTAGGATTTACTTAAGATTAGCCTTATGAAAAATCTTAACATCATATTATACGTTTGTTCACATATTATGATATTTTTTGAGAGAGGCTGTTATAAGCAAAACTTAGAAGATCCCTAAGCGAACATACGCTTAGGAAAGTGTACCTATTCTTTATGTATATTTATGAGTTGGTGAGAGTTTTAGGTAAATGTGGTAAGTTTAAGGTACTTATATAATAATAATAATATAAAGAAAATTATAATCAACATCTACCAGAGCCATTAGAACTATACTCTTAAAACTTTTGTAATTGTAGTAAAATAATCCATATATTTTCTTGACACGAAATGCAATGTGTTTTCCGTTGAGAGCACCTAAGCAATTTGGGAAATTTCACTGGTTATAAAAATTTGATGCAATTTTTTTCATTGATGTTCTTCTTTAGGTGCAGAAATATATTCAACTTGTAAAGTCTCGTAAACAGCTTTTACTGTTTCTGGAATAATGCGTGATACAGATAGTACTAACTTTCCCTGTAAGTTGTATCCTGTCTACATAGTTTTGGGCCCACCTTAGCCAACAAATCCTCAAACGTACTTGTCGATATTCTCGTATAGTTTTTGAAACTTCTTTTATCTTCCACAGCGAATTCATTGAAAACTAAATTAGATATACCACGCTCTCAGTTTCGCCTTCGACCATTTACGAGTCCAAAGTCTCTTCCTGTTTGTTTTTTTGGACGATAAGTTGGTTTCTAGGTTAGAATACTGTCAACGATTTTAACCTCACTTTTTTCTGATCTTAACGTAATCTTTAAAAAACTCATAAAGACTCATAATCATGTAAACACAATATTTTAGATATTGTGAAATTTGTCATCTCTTAAGTATTTCTTAGCGATTCACATGATTTTTGCTTATGAGAGATCATGAGGAAAATCTTATAATGTAAACCCACTTTAAGATTTTTAAACAATGATTAAGTAGCTAATGCAATAGACCACACCTTCGTATTCACAGAGCTTAAGTAAAACATAAACATATGAGAGCAATTTACAAGAAAAGGATGGCCTTATTCAAGAATTTGGCACAATTTACTACTACTACTACAGTATTCTTATTAAGAATTCAAAATTAGATGAGCTGAAAAACTAAAAATAAAACACTGTTTATGAAATAACTTAACGGTTTATTAATCACTGAAACAATTTACAAAATTCTGGCAGACAGCTAATTAAGTTAATGTTAGTGACAGAAAACATTTCATTGAAGTACCTATCCTCAAAGAAATCGGGCCAACTTCTTCATTTGAAATTATGTGCAGAGAGCCAAAATATTTAACGACCATAGAATTTTAACAAGCAAATTAGATCCTGCTAATAGAATTATTTGATAGAGAGAGAAATTTAGAGACAAAAGTTATCGCCAGTGTAACGATAAAATACGAAATATAAAACGAAAAAGCAAATCCCCCAAATTACCTCTATACAATTCATATCATTTGTAGAACGATGATGACATATGTATACGGATATCTTTGAACGAATGATTGTTAGTTTTAATTTTGTTCGGTGATATTTTATGCTGAGGCAATTGCTAAATAGGTACAAATTGTTGAAAGATAAAATACTTTTAAATGTTAATATTCCAAATCTGTTTTCCCATAAAGTCATAAATCTATCTTATAGGTGAAAATAAATTGATTTGAATCAGCTACTGCGTTTTTTATCATTATAACGGTAACTTATGCGAACTTTCACACATTAGCTCAAACAATAGGTTTGTTCGCAGAGTGATCACAAATCATTGGAAACTGGACGACTCATGCGCAGAGCATCTCTGTGTACGGTTTTTATTCACTGTGCGTGAGTCGTCCAGTTTCCAACCATTTTTGATATATCGCTCTACGTACAAGTCTAATATAGTTATTTGATCGTCCAAAATGGCCTTCTTATTCTTACACATCAGGAATCATTCAACATATTTTACAAATGAAGGTACTTAATGCATTCAGAACTCATATTTTGAAGATATCTCAATCTGAGTAGAAAATCAATTCAAACGATGGTAAAAGTCTATTTTTTATAGAGGAATTTTAAAAAACTGAAGCCATTTTCCATAATATGCTTTTGTTCTTTATCTCCCAAAATATAAATAACAATCCAACAAGCGATAAAGTTTAGAGCGCAGCAACAATTTTATTGTGGTCTTAACGAATCAAATTAAGCAGATTTTTGATGGCTTTTTAATTTAATTGTTTTTATTTTGTTGACACGATGAAATAAAACAATTTAATTTGTTTAAATCTTCATTATATTTGAACCTATGTTCAACTTAAACTTGTGACGCGTTTCGCTAACACAGTAGCTTTATCAAACGCGTCACAAGTTTTTAGATGAACATAGGTTCAAATATAATGAAGATTTAAACAAATTAAATTGTTTTATTTCATCGTGTCAGTATGGATCTTCATCAAGTAAAAGCCTCACCTATTAAATTTTTATTTTCTTCTTTATAGAAGACACAAACAACGATAAATGGTCACCCCTCAAACAATACTCCACCCCTAACTACTTAGAAAGACGAAGCAGGGTAAGAAAAACCCGTGACTTTACCAACAGAAGAGCAGCATCTCAAGATCGTACATTCCCTACTTTAGCAAATTGGAGAAGAAAGTCTGAACCTAGCATGGTACCGCAGTATAACCTCAAAAAAACATTTAAAATCAAAAAACAAAAAGAATCGCAAAACGCTACGTTTTATACAGATTTGTCGGATTCGGAAAATTGTGCGGATGAATCATTGGAAAATTTACAGCAAAATGAAAACGTAGTTACTACCAATGAATTGAAGGATGAGAATAAGACTGACGATTGCGTTAAAAATAATTTGGAAAAAATCGTTTCGGAGATTTTAATGCAAAATCAAACGTTTCAGAAGGCATTTTGTAGGTAAGTGAAGTTTTTTCATAAAAAAATTTTTTGTTGCTCATAATTTACATGAGAGTTTTTTTTGCTATTCTACCTACATGTAGAAAATCCAAATTTATCTAACAAAGCCATTCAGAACCAAGTCCTTTGGCCCCGTATAACTTTGGTCCTACTGTTTTGAAATTGAAATGAACCTGAATTTTAGTCCTGGCTTCAGACCTCTCTAGTATGTACTATAATCTTACAATGGAACACATTTTTTTGAATTGGAATTTATTTTTGCAGACAAATCAGCAGAAAAAGTGTTACCAGCGATCCAACATCAGTATGGTGTGAAGAAAAAGTGAAACTGCCAACAAAAGCAGATTCCCTGCCGCGGTCTTTTCAACTCTACGATCAACCAGATTCGAAAGATGCAATTAGAGGCAAAAATGATAGTTTGCTAGATATGTCATTGAAAGAGAATCCCGATACTGATGTTGAAGAACAACAAGAAAAGTGAGTAAACGATTTTCTAGAAGTTATGTAAATTCTTCAAGTTAATTTACTAGTTAATAAAAAGTAGGCAAAAGTTTTTAGTTACAAAATATCTTGAAAAATATGCCTGTACTTCTACGTCTATCGTTGCTAGGAAAAAATATAAATTTTTGTGGAGTATTATTTAATGTATATAATAAAATATATGTTTCAGTGATCTTTCTTCTCAACTCGATGACGCAGAGCATCCCGATCACAAAATTTACCGCAAGACTGCAATTCGATTCAGTATTCTTCAGAGAATTCGCCATATTATGTCGGAAGAACAGAGAAGAACACAAAAATCACCAATTTACAAACAAGGATCCAAAAGAATGGGTGAAAAGATTGCCCATCCTGATTATGTGGATCCACAGAAACTATTTTTAGGTAAGAAAAAACAAACGTACTAAAATCCTCGCATTAGAATAACTAATTTGACAAATCAAAGCTGCTGTTATAATTTACTTTTACTGTTTTGAATAAGTCTAATATCTCTTTTGAATGTAGTTCATTCCTTTCGTATTAATTTCTCTATCTCATAACTATTAGACAATTTTTACAAATAGGTAGTAGTTGATAATAATGTTGTTAGGTGGGCTTGCTAAGAGATAAAGTACCTAATAAACAAGATGCGCACGTCAATGTTGTAATTAGGAAAAAATATGTTGCATCATGGTTTTGGAATCAACCAGTAGATGGAACTAGTGCCGTTGATTCCAAAGAGAGATTATAGCTTTATCAGCTGCAGACTAGGAAATGCAAAAAGAGAAGAATATTTCTTCATGTGCTTTTTATGGGTTATCTATTGTTTTCATTCCATTCATTTTGTTTTGTTTTTATTCATTATTTTTAATTCGTACATTGTGGGATGTTTTCCAGTTTTTGTGAATATTGTGAATCACTGTGACAATATTTGAAAATCTTCAATAAGACGTGCGCATCTTGTTAGGTTACTTATCTCTGCTAATATTTACCACAAAAATTATCATAAAACGGGAAAAAATTGAAGGACGGGGAAAAGAAAAGAAGAAAAAGTGAGAAAAATGGGAGGCGGAAGTGGAAAAACGGGGGAAAGTGAAAGAACATTGGAAAAAATCGAAAAAGGGAGCAAATTTGGTAAAAGAGGGGAGGAAAGATAGGAAAGTGTGATACGTTCAAAAAGTTTGGACAAAAAGTGGAAAGCAGGGGAGAATTCAAAAAAGAGAAAGGGAGAGGAAAACCATAAGAAAAGAGAAGGAAACAAGGGAGGTGGAGTAGAAAATAGATATGAAAGTGAAAAAAAAATGGAAAATGTTCAATTCTCCTTTCAACATTTAAGATACTTTATTTTTATTTTTTCCTTTTCTTGCACAGCCCTACAGTAATTGTTATTGAATTCTTAAATTTTTACAGTTAATACAATTAATTTCCGAATACAACTATTCTCAGTAGTAATAACCCAAGGACATTGATAATTGTTCGAAAAAATTTTATAACAGATTTTGAAAGCTTTTTGCTTGGAAACAGCACAGACCATGGGCTGTTTTCAGTGTAATGTTGTTCTGATTGGTTGGGTTCAATCAAATGACCTCAAATTAACTGATTTCATTGGATATCTACTAGAGTAAAAATTTTTCAACGTAACTAACTAATTTGCCCGCGAGAAAAACAATTTTTCGTCGCTATGATACGGCATGGTGCGAGAATGGCCGAGACAATAACTGTCATTTTCTGTTGTCAAATTAGTTATTTACGAAATCCGCTAGATTTTATGTGTGAGTGTAAATATTAGTGTTCATAATAATCAAGAATGATGGATAGTGATAGATGAACTTAGGGTCCGGTGAACATACGGAGCCACGAGTTTGTGACTGATTTTGCAAAAAATCGATAGTACTCACCTATTTTGAAGATTATACGTAGAAAAATTTGCGGGTTATTCAGAATTTCCAGAGAAAAATCCAAAAAAGGGTTTTTTCAACATTTCGATGGCAACTATTTTGTCCGATATTTTCAATAAAACACAGTTTAAATGTATTACACTATACAGGAAACTATTCAAAATCATATTTTCTTTTTTTTTTCGAAAAAAAAATTCCTTTATTTTCTCTCTAATATTGATCTGAGTATAATATTTTATAAGGTATATATTTTTTATTAATAAGTGACATGAAATGATGTTTGATGTCAAGTGTCAAATAGTTGTAAAACTATAAGTAGAGATAGGTTGATTCAGCTTCCTAAAGTATCAAGAATTGAACTGTTCCAAAGTTGATATTATAAAAAAACTACTTACAGTTTGACTCCTTTTATTCTAGCAAAGAAACACATTTATCAAGGTATAAATTCATTAGTCTGTATAAATATACTGTTATGCAACCCACAAAAGAAGTAGTTAGTATGTTTGTCTGTTGTGCTACTGTAAAATTTTCAATACTAATGTTCTTCAAGAAGGGGAAGGGAAAATATCATTCCATTCACCCTTCCCCTTCTGTATTATTAACTTTTGTATTTAGATACTCTTTCCAATAATTTTATTGGTTTGTTTGCAGTCTCGGCTAGTTGCAGTCAAGTAGATCTCACCGAAGACAAAACTGAAGATTGTGATATATTAGGTGAGCCAGAACAACTAGATTTATCAATATGTGAAAAAGACGTACTTAACGAACTAGAAAAGAGGTTAAACGGCGGTGGTAGTGTTCCTGATACAGGCCAGACTCTTAATTCTAGTCACAGCATTAATTCTAGTCAGAATTCCGATAGTTATTATGAAAATATCTTAGAAGACTCCTTAAAGGAGGAATACGTTAAAGATTCCACTGGAAAACTGGTAAGTGTGAAAACATTTGGCTTAAAAAGCACGTGTAATGTAAAAACCTTACTAGAATAGATCAAGTTTAATGTTCTTCTTAGTATGTTTATGTTTTGATATCAACCCAATTTTTTGTAGTTAGTTTGCTCTGTAACGTTTTTTATCTGACGTTATCTCCTTCATGAGAGCTTTCTTGAAGACCTTATGTTACAAAAGAGTGACAAATTTACGATAAATAAACAACCACTCTTTGTGCTATATAGCCTGGCGAGCATTCAATTACATTTGAACGAAAAACGGGATTATGTTATCTCATAACCTTTGAAATTTGGATAATTTGCATGTCTCTGGGGTTTTTATAGTGCTTGGCCTTTTTGTCTACAATTCATGGTGTAAACATATTTCACCCAGCTGCATATTCAGGTGCATGCATTAATAAATAGACTTCAAATTGTTGCAGGTAGCCAAACAGGACTCCTTTAGCAGCAACGAAGAAAGACAAAGTCCTAACCAAAAATCAATATTTGACAAGCGACCTGCAATCAAGCGACCTACCAAAGCACCACCACCGATACCTCAGAAACCCGCCAGATTAAGTCAACATATTGGTGCGGTTAAATTCGTCACAGAAAAGACTAGTATTAAGACTGTAACTAAACAAAGTACCGCTGAAGATAACACAACCACGGACCAGGAGGTTAATAGTAGCGCCACTAGTAGCAGTGTTACGAGTACTGCATCAAATTCTAGTTGGGTTAAAGCGATGGTGGGGAGATTTGAATGATTAAAGTAGTATAGTTAATTAGTTGGTCAGTTGCTTTTTAGTCAGAAAGTCTTAAAGAGGTAGTTCGAAATGCGAGATCGTCAAAAAGACTTTAAGAGGTAGTTCGAGAGGATAGATGTAGAAAATCTGTTGTAATAAATGTGAGAACATATATATTATAATAGGTATTATTCCTATGTTTAGGGTACCTTATGTGCCAACTGAAGCTACTAGTATCAAAATCACAGGTTTAAGTAAAGATAAGTGATAGTGTGGAACACTATATTATATGATATAGTTTGTTAACATTTCTTTAAAGATTTCTTTTGAAAATTAATGAATAATAAAAAAAATGATTGAGATAAATAATAGAGAACAATAATAAAAGTAAACAGCAGAGTAAAAGAGGAATACCGGAAACTTTTGAAAACCAACAAGAAATAATGCAAAAACAGGATAAAACTAATCATCATTAAGAGAAAGATCCTGATAAATGCCTATGTAAGAATAAAAAAATACAAGTGGTTAGATCGTTAAAGCGATGAATGAAGTGTGCGGAGATGTACACTTGCCATCAGATAGGACCGAACGACTCAATTGTTGTTCTGTAAATCTGACTGTTCTATTGTAACTGACATGACAATGAAAAATTATAATTTCAAACCGAGAAAAATGACTGACTTGAGAGTTAGTTTTATTGACTACTGCTGGCAAGTGTACTCATGCGAAGAAGAGATTAATAGAATGGAAGAAACAATATAGGAGGAGGGAATGAAAGCGTTTTAAATAGGGTATTGGAAGAATTCTAATACTGATCATATGAAATAATAAAAAAAAGGAAATGTACAGGGTATACCGAAAACGTCGGTAAAATTGAAAAGGATGTTAAAGTGACTATTTTTATTTATTAATTAGATATATTATGTAGTTTACGAATTTTAACGGACTTTACAATTTTATTCATTTGATTTTCGATTAAGACAAGACAATGTAAAAGGCATGGATTTCCTATGGATACATTTTGAATTATATTTTATTAGTTTGACTGTGGCGTAGCCTGGACTTTTGCCACTCGGGGCCGACCGGAAATTCAATTATTAGTTTAAATTTCTTTGAAAGGAACATTCATACAAGGGAAGAAATGGCGTAACGAACCCACAGGAAGTTGAGGAAATAAGAAATGTAGTCGCCGTCGTTTGTTGGTTCGTTCGCGTTCAAGGAAACTCGTTGCCACCGCACCGGCCGACTGGGCTCTAGGTAGTTGCCACTAGTCACTTGCACTTCGGCTTCATCTCGCCTCCTCTCTTTCGCACACTTGAGGTTTCGATTGGCAAATAACATTGCAGGCGCGATTTGGAATTATTATTTTTTATTTCCAATTGAAAAAATCGTGGCGCTTACCACCGCATCATCCACGCTACGCCACTGGTTTGACTTTATTGCATAGATATTAGCGCCTTACGATTTCTTCTTGTTTATAGTAGCTCAAATTTACCCGAAATCTTCTAATTTTAATTATAATATTTGAGACTAACTTACTAAACAATACACCTTTTTACATGTTCAATTTATATTAATCAAAAGATTACCAACAACGAAAATATATTTTAAACAACAAACCCAGTAAAAGTGATTTAATGGTAGAAATTCGCGGAAATTTTTTAGACAGTGGGCGCTACAGTATATGTCGAAGCTGTCAGTGGAATGGGGAAAACAATAAACACATCCATTTCCGTTTGTCTCTGTCCATTTGATTCTATTTCGAATTTTGAGCGATAAAGGTGTTTTGTGAGAGATGGTGATTGTTAAAATTAGTTTGGTGGACATTTTTAAATACATTGGCGACAGAAATCGGCCGATTGTGGAAGGCGAACAGGTATTCAAAGCATTGAATAACACTGAACATCAAAATATTTTATTGAAATTAACCTCTCCTTTATAATCTGTTTCTAAGCAGTGCCTGCTATGCACTGACATGTATTTGGAAATAGGTTTCCCAAATTTTAAAATGTTTTTCCACACTTTGCATAATTTTGGTGTTGTTGTATTGATACATTTGCATATTTATACTGATTACATTGCGACATAGAGCAATATACTTGCACTTGCTGGTCATCATTAGAGTCTAAATGATTATTCTGATACAACAAACTTCACCAAACTTTTCTAGTATATTAATACTTTGCTCACTATACACGTATTCTAATGGCGATTTGGTTTGTTTTCCCCATTCCAAGGTTATAAAATTTTGACGGTAGGTGTCGCACCCTTTGCTCGTTTTCGCGAATAGCTAAAAGCGTTACTATTAACTACGCTCATTGAAGATTTTAAAAGTTCTTAAACGAATAGATTCCAGGTTATATGTAAGTAATGACAATAAATATTAAAAATGACAATAAAAACAATGCCAGTGGGGCCAGTGATGCATAATCAAAAATGTGCTCAAGAAATATAAAATCATTTATCTATATATGTATGTATGTATATTTCAGCGATGACTATAAAAAATTAGGAATTCTACTGGCCAACTAATTAAACTATTATTTTCATTGTGCTATATTGTGGCTGTTGATACAACTTTATCATTATAATTTATATACTTTTCAATACTGAAATGTGTTCTATTTATATCTACAGGTTGCTCCAAAGATTAAATTAATTGAAATTAAATAATTTGAATAATTGAATTAATAATTTTGCTTATTTTTGATTTAGAACAAATCTTTTAATTTTCAACCGATTAAAATGATTTTTTCGGCACATTGTACGAAATTTATTGAAATTATCACAGGCATTTTAAATTTTTATAAAAATAAATTGGACAATTTATTATAACGGTTGGAATGAAACAATATTTATGTATTGTAAATTCTAAACATTCTGTAGGGTAAACAAATTTTTTCTTTGCAAATTCTTAGAAATACTAATTCTCGATATTTTATTTTTTAATTCATTCCAATATCTTTCTCTTTACAAAAGATACAAGTTTTTTTGACGTAAGTTAATATCAGATTATCAATAATTTAATAACAAGCTTACCTCGACGAATCAAAAAAGAAAATATCAAGAATTAACTAGTCTTTCTAATCATTGGCAAAGAAAAAATTTGTTTACCCTACGGGGTGTTTAGAGTTTACGGTACTTAAATATTGTTTCATTCCACCCCGTATAATAAATTGTCAAACTTATTTTTACAAAAATTCAAAATGTTGGTGATAATTTTAAAGAATTTCCTACAATGTGCCACAAAAATCATTTTATTCGGTTGAAAATTAAAATCAAAAATAAGCAAAATTTTAAGGTTGCGTTAATTTTGTCCACGAGTTTATTTTTAGGATGTTGATGAAAGTTTTATGGAGTTTCAAGCTAACGTGCTTTCAGAATGAACTTTAAAACTTAAACTTAAAACTTTGGAGTTTGAATAATAAAACAATTGTCATGTCTATACGAATTTCACGCGTAAAATTTAAAGTTATATTTTTAATATTTTAAAAATATTCATGAATAAATCATTGCCTTTTGATCAATCTTCCGGTTTTGGTTAAAATATATTATTTTTGATAAATAATTTGAGTAATATATAAATATTTTCATTTTTATTAAAGTACAACTGCATGAAGCTGTTAAGGAGCCTCCTGTATTTAAATGTTAATAATTACGTTACAATAACGTGTGATTGTGAAAAATAGATATATTTAGATATTTCTTCAAGTATTATTATATTTTATCTCAAATTTATTCGCACAATTTTAACATATTAAATTAAATATTGTATATATTTTAGTCCCCAAAACATTTTAATAATGTTAAATTTTTCGAATATTTACTTAAAGTATACTGTGTAAAGTTAAAATGTGCCAAATGAGACTATGTTATAACTTTTGAATGCATATTTAACTTATTGTTGATTATATATAAGTACTAATTTTTTGTAAAAATGTTTGAGAATAAATATCATTTATTATTCTATATTATGATTTTCATTTTTTTCCCTTGTAACTTTTTATTCCTCATGTCACAAATCTGCTAGAGGGAAGCGACGGTATATTCACGCAATACAAATTTGTACTGTAGACTCTCTCCTTCACGGGTTAAGCAGTGAGATGAATTTGGAAATTATTTTCCCTCAATAACGGTCGCCATTTTACACGCTCAAATATTGTATAGGCTGCCAGCTGCAGTTGTTCAAGCTTTCCTATAAATTTGCTAAAATATATTCCAACGATTCAATATAAATTCTTAAGCTTTTGGCGAAATGGTACATGGAGGAATCCCGACACTTGTACTGCTGTTCTGACGGATTATCCACCAGAAACTTATTTTGGCCGTCTGAAAAAATTTTCGTCACGATCTCTTATAGAAATGTTTCTTAAGCAGCGTCCACACTGAATAACAAATTTTTTTAAATTAGTGACAGCAAAATGTAATACGAAAACGATGTCTTGATGACTTGTGCTGCTATTATCAAAATTGCGTAGATTGCAATCTGCAACTGCAGCATTTCTCTTTATAGCTTTTTAATTTGCTATCCAACAAATTTCGTTTGGATCTATATCCTTCGATAGATGCCACCACTTTCTTCCAATCCATTTTGGCTGTTGATCAAATGACACACTCAACAACGATGACTCGGATCCTCCGATAATTGCCGATGCCAGAACGCGCCCACACTACTTAACAGGTCAACCGCTTTGATCTTACTGACAATTCATCGACTATTTTTTGTTGATCCATCAAGTGCTTTGGGGCATCCTCATGAAAGCCGACACAATGGGTGCGTTCAGACGGGAATCTGCCTCTCAACTGTTGAGCATCAGACGCAGCGGCAATTATTTGTTTACTCAGCGCTGTCAAGGATGACAGAATGGTATATTGTGTCACTAGGGCAAAAAATGAGCTTGAGCAGACCGAGACTATTAGATGCATGAGCGAGCGTAGCAAAGTATAAGGGCAGTTGCATGTGTGACACACAACTGTTTTTCGTCTACCGAATAAACCAAAAAATCGGAAAATATAACCAAAAACTTTGACATTTACTGACGTTTAATTAAAAAATTTACATGAAAAGTCAAAGTTCTCAAGTGACAGATGATGTAAAATTTCAAAAACCGTGGCGTTAAGAATTTTCCGCCCTATTTTTGGTGTTCATATGATTGGTTTTCCGGTAAGGTAGAGAAAAAATTAATTTTTTCATCTTTGGTGCTGTCAAAGTGTTGGATTGAGTAACGTTGTGGTTTTTGGTTAGGTTATGTTCCACCGCTAACTTGCAGCAATGCGTTCAGACGGAACTGAGCCGCTGATTGCCAGCATACTCAACATGTTTTGTGCGTAGTTCCAACTGGTAAGCCCGGCTGAACTCGCCCATGTAATCAGGGCGTAGTTTTGGGTTAACACTAAAGTACAAGCGAATTCGGTTCAGATGATAGCGATATTGATATAATAAATAAATAAGTGATGATTTGTATTTTTGTAATCATATTTATAATTTTAACTAATAAAATAATTTGCAATTCAGCATTTAACAAGTATATGAAAGATTTTTCAAAGTCTATTCAATGATCAAATTCTAGGGAAATTCTGATCGGTAATATTTTTACACTGGCCTTCCTTGAGATTTAAACAGACATTGAACTAATTCATGGATTCTAAAGTGGTTCACCCTAATAGTCGTCAAAATAAAGTTATGTACATGTCAGCCTCATTTACAGCTACGACTTATACCTAACGACGCACAAAAGACAAATGCACTTGCTTGAGTTACTGAGTATTTATTGGCTTTTGTATGTTTATTATTCCACCAGCAATTATTATTGCTTTGTCAATTTGTTGGACCAAATCTGAGTTAACAGTGTCATGCGCGCTTAGAAATTTAAATTCGCAAATGCGCTTTATAACACGTGTAATATGGATTCGAATTCTAGCAATTGTTTTCGCATGAGTAACGTCTTCTTCTGTCATTTTTAATCCACTTTGAACGCTAGGTGGCCTAACTAAGGTACATTTTTTCCTGTTCAACAATTTTTGTATCTGCTTGAAACCCCTGTCCGCCATAATAACACAGTTCACCGGAAGTACATCTAAATACCCACAGTCTTCGAGCAATGCAGCATCGCTTACACTGCCTTCATACCCACAGGATATAAAATTGATTAAGCCACCTGGTGTGACAGATATGAGATATTTTAAGGTATTACATTTTTTGTAATCCGACAAGGGCGATGACTGTTGCAAAGTCACTGCAGGTTTTTGTATCTCGATTTCTAAACAATTAATAATAGATTGTACTCGGTGAAACGTCATCCTGAACGGAATCGGTAAATTTCTTTGAATTGAATCTTTTGAAGGCCAGAAGATAAGTTTTTTCATATATTCGGCTATGGTAAGAACATCATGTGAAAATATGAGGCAAGCTGATGCTTTTGAGAGGCCGAATAAATCTGCAATTTTTGCAAAAGGTTCGTTTGTCTTTATTTTATAAAGCACCAAATAGATATTTTGTTTCTTTAGTCGAGTCTTTTTTTCCAAAATATCTATTAATTCCAAATAATCTTTGGGAATTCCGGTATACAAACTCAATCTTTTTTCAATTCTATCCATAAACATCCGACCAAACTCTTCTTGTTTATTTTTTTTGGCTGCTTGGTATGTTCCGCTTGTCGTACTGGTTTCTGAGGTCTGGTGAACATGAGAATAGGAAATTTCAGCAGAAGTTGGCTCAGCAGTTCTTGTTTCAGGCATGGCAAATTTGATTGGTGATGTAGCTCCATCTTCTTTCTTATTTTTGTTTGCAACTACGGTACCTTTACTACTAATCTGAACTATTCTCGTCTGATATGCTGCGTCCATTTTTCTTTCACATAGAGATGTTGACGGGATTATTTTCATTGGTTCATCTTCCTTCTCTTTTTTTAGAGGAACTTTCTCTTCTGCATGTGAAACTTCGGCTATCTGTACCGATATTTTCCTCTTCCGTGATTGTTTATCACTGCTTTCGCGTTTTGCAGTGAACTCATTGTCGCCTTGACAAGAAAACAAATGCGGCACAATATTTGGCTTCATTCTGGCGTTTACTCTGCTCAATGTGTATTCCATGTAATTTTCCATATCCTCTTTCAACTGAAAATGATGTCAAAGACAACATTCAACAAAATGAAATAAGGGGTGTCAGGTGAAAACCAGGAATGGCCACGCGACCAAGCGTGAAAACGTCATAACTTCATTTTGTTAAAAGGCAATAAAAATATTTTTGTTCAAGAAACATCTTATATTACTGAAGAGTCAATAAACAATGAAAAATAAACTAAAAATGGAACTTCGTTCAAAAAAAGCTTTATTATATGGAGTAACGACTGCTTTGTTTGGTTGAAAATGGGGACTGTCCATTGTTTGTAATAGGGAAAAACAATCTTAGATTTATTTATTTTTTGCGGTTTCCTTCTTACCAAGTATGCAGAATTTTCTAATGGATTTATTTCTTGGATACAGACTGGGACTGTCTGTAACAAGTGAAAGCAATCTTAGAATTTGTTCATGATTTTTTCACTGTTTTTTTTCTTACCTAAGAATGTAAAGTTTTTTTGGTAGCAAGCTTCATCTTGGATGTACATTTTCTTAGTTTCTTTCTTGCATCAATTTCGTATTGACTGCTAGAGAGACCTGTACTATCGACAGATTTGCTTGTGCGTTCACGACTTGTTTATCCTGTTCGTGAGAAGGACCTGCACGATCGACATCAACAGATTCTGATCTTTTTGTTAGTCTTCGACTTGGTTTTTCATCATCTGAAACATTGGCACAAAGTTTGTCAGCATGTTCTTGAGAGGGACCTCCTTGATTTTCAGCTTTTCTTATTCGCTTTCGACTTGATTTTTCAGCATGTCTAAGACTGGCATAAAGTTGTTTCACTTTATCACACATGCAAAATTTCAATAACGACATGAGGTCTATATAGGTATCAGTTCGAAATAAGATTAGGAAGGCAATTGAAATCCAAAATCTGTGCTGTCTGTCTTCATTTTGGGCATAATATTATTACACTGTTCAGCAGAGAGGAGAGGAGATTCTAACATCGCTCCATTGTAGGAATCACGATGTGATATAAGTCGTATATGCCCATTAGACACCTTAAACTCTCGGATTTTTTGCATCGGGAATGGACACTTTTTTGCATATTTTGTGGAGAAAAACTCAGACCACTTCTTAACATAACTCTGATTTACTGATACAGTGAATGTAATTGGTTTCACACTAGATGTCGAAATAGTTTGTTCCCAATCTTTGGGAGATTCCATTCTCAATTTTGTATTAATCAGTCCCATATGTTCTTGTCGCATTCCAAGTAGGAATGCCCACGAACCGGATATATATGTCAAGTGTATAGAGTCGAAACGTCTTATAACGTTTACCATAGTGAGTAAAACGGACCAAGGTGAAGTTCTTCTTTTGTCCCCCTGTAGCATCACAAAAAATATGCAAATTTTTCACTTCCCTGGGCAAAAATCGAAAAGAGAAGAACATACTTCATCAGCTCCTTTTTTTCTATGTATTCAGGATACGTGTAAAAATACAATTGGCCGTTGGAAAGGACGTGAATATTAAAGGAGAACATGGAGAGTTGACGTTTGTAGTACACATCATTGGTAGATATGTTCGGAAGCGAAATATTTTTTGATAGTCCATTGATATATGGCTTCAAATTATATGTCTCTTCAAGCTCTATTGCGGCCAGCACTTTTTCGATTATAAAAAGTTTGCGCTTTTCGCAAGTGAAGCTCTTTTCCGTCATTGAGCTTTGTAACTTCTGCGCCACTTGTAGGGTCTTTCTCAGCAGCTTTAATTTTAACTAAAAGCTGATCACACTGACTGCAATTATCGGATCTGGGATATCCAAATCCAATATTAAAATGACTTTGAATGAAATAAATTTCTATAGGACTGATAACATGCTTTTTGATTTGGGTAAAGATCTTTAAACATCCTGTACATCTTTTGAATGTTAACTTCCTCTGGGAGATATGACTTGTTTTTATTATCCTTTGAGCAATGACTTTGTCTTGTCTTGAACGATGCAATGTGCGATTTAATACATTCTAAAGTATCACTTTACATTTTTTTGTATTTTTATCTTCAACGTTTATCTTTTGGAGGCACTCCACACTTTTTTGAAGAACCTTGTAGGTACTCGAGTTTACTTTTGGACATTCCATGCACTGCTTTGAAAAATGTCGCACATACTTCTACTTCTTCAAAAGTTTATTGCTACTGACTTGCTTGATAATAAAAAAAAATTAAGAATAGCTTGTCTATCACTTGGATTCACTTTTTCCATACACACATGAGCTTCTTTTACACTAGCAAAACTTTCCAAATTCGTGCGACTGTAAACGCAGCATTTTAGCAACTTCATTCTGAACGGTTTTTTACTTTTAAAATTGTCAGCCATTTTCGTAAATAACAAACACACACAGTGAGACAAGCATCACTAAACGTTCCACTTACAATACTTGACATACCTAATATAATAAAATATACCTACTGTCATTCCCGGTTTATTACGGTTTCGGTTGGACAATCTCTGTTTTCTCCATTTTTAAATAACGTTGTAGAACGTAACACTCTTCGTTTTCTTCAGATATGTTTAAATAAATAAACATATAACTTTTGCAAACCCATGACATATCTAACTCATTTTAGGTGATAAATAGACATTCCTGGTTTTCACCTGACACCCTTCAAATAGAAACTTACATTAAAATGATCTTCGCAACAATATACAGTGGACTTTTTCGATACTTCTGCAATGTCTCGTCTTGCTGCGTCAAACCATTTTTGTCTCTTCTGAGATTCTTTCGGAACCGAAACAAACGTTTTATCAGGTGCTGTATAAGACGTATTTTTACATTGAGGCACAAAACACCATTTGCGAGTTGGCATTTGGTTTCAAAGGCGTAAACGTACTAAAATACCATCCGCTCTCTGGATGCGTCGTAAATCAGCCTTAGCAGCAGGTAGCTGATGTCACAATGCTAGCCTTGTCCCGAGGTACCGTTTATCTAGCCACAGTTTCTAGCCTCTCCCCAAACACGAAATAATCTAAGTCATTTCTCCGTAAATTATTTTTTATATATTTTTTATTTGCGCCCCGTATTAGTAGATCATTAAGTCTCCCGATTTATAAGTAAGGCAAAAAAATATGCATCCTGCTTAATTTGCCGCAGATGCACCATGTTATGCAATACACATTACATCTCATTTTAGTTCGACATTTTATGTTGCATACACTGATTATAATCGATTGTAGAACAGAACTTCTTTAGTTCTGTGATTGTAACAAATCACGTGCCGCCGTTGACAGTGACAAGAATCATATGACATTTGGGTGAGGTGTTTTCATCTCGTGAGTTTATAATTGTTGTTGGTCCTTCTAAAAAATTGATCAGACACCATGAAGGGCTGCCTTTTTAATATTGATAATGGTTATTTGGAAGGACTATGTCGTGGATTCAAATGCGGAATACTGAAACAATCAGATTACCTAAATTTGGTCCAATGCGAAACCCTTGAAGGTATGTTTTATTCTACATTTAACAAAGATAAAGTAGCTCATAATATATAATTATTTTAGATTTAAAACTGCATTTACAAGGAACTGATTATGGAACGTTTTTGGCCAATGAACCATCGCCTTTGTCAGTATCCACAATTGATTCCAAACTAAGAGAAAAACTGGTGATTGAATTTCAGCATATGCGAAATCAAGCAGTGGAGCCCTTGTCTACTTTCATGGATTTTATTACATACAGTTATATGATCGATAATATTATACTTTTGATTACTGGAACTCTTCATCAACGACCAATTGGTGAGTTAATTCCAAAATGTCATCCTTTGGGTAGTTTTGAACAAATGGAAGCTATTCATGTTGCTGCTACCCCGGCTGAGTTATATAATGCTGTACTGGTAGATACTCCACTTGCTCCATTTTTTGTTGATTGCATTAGCGAACAAGATTTAGATGAAATGAATATTGAAATTATCAGAAACACATTGTACAAAGCATATTTAGAAGCTTTCTATGCTTTCTGTAAGGAAATCGGAGGTACCACAGCTGATTCTATGTGTGAGATTTTGGCTTTTGAAGCTGATAGACGTGCAATTATTATAACTATCAATTCATTTGGTACTGAATTGAGCAAAGATGACCGTGCGAAGCTGTATCCTCGTTGTGGTAGACTTCATCCTGATGGATTAGCTGCATTGGTAAGAGCTGAAGATTACGATCAAGTGAAAGCTGTTGCTGAATACTATGCAGAGTATTCGAAACTTTTTGAAGGTGCTGGAAACAATCCTGGAGATAAAACATTAGAAGATAAATTTTTTGAATATGAAGTGTGTCTTAACCTCAATGCTTTTATGCAACAATTTCACTTTGGAGTCTTCTATTCATATTTGAAATTGAAAGAACAGGAATGCAGAAATATTGTTTGGATTGCTGAATGTGTTGCTCAGAAACACAGGGCTAAGATTGACAATTATATTCCAATATTTTAAATGATTTGTTTTGCAGAATTTCGCATTCCATTTGTCCCATAATGTAACTTATAGTGCTAATGAAGAGAAAAAATTAGAATCATATCATTTTTCAGAAAAAAAACATGTAATGCTATTTTCAGTTATTATATTCTTTTTTGGAACATTTTAATGTTTTTCACAAAAAACTGAGTAATGATATGGAACTGTCATCACCCTGTATGTCGATGTTTAGAATAATGTTTCACCATTTTCTAATTCATAATCAGATGGATTTATTAAAAATTATATTAGATTATTGTCAATGGTATATAAATATTTTATTGCATTAATTTCTTTAATTTACAGATATATAATATTGTTAGCGAAATGTCTCTTTTGAGTCAAATTCATGGTTTATTTCAAAAGTTATTGTAAAAAGTGTATTTATACTGAAATGCTGTTTCTGTTGTTTATGTATTAATAAATATAGTAAATATATCCAAAAATATGTTTATTTTTGTTTATTATGTATGCATGCACACAATATTATTGGCAAATACATTATTTTTTCGGGTTATCCAAAAATACTTGGTTTGATCTGATTTTTCATTACAGTATAGAAATTCTAATAACAAGGTATCTAACAATTCATTTGTTTCAACCCTTACAATGTGGAACTGCATTAAATTAATTAAAACCAAATGTAATTAAAAATTCCACAATACTATATTATTTATTTTGGTCAATGACGGGTTTCACCAACATAAGTTCGCATCATCAGAAGGATGACAGTGATGGAATTTCAATATGTAAAAATGAAAAATACAACAGTAACTAGGATAAAATCATTATAACAGTTATCAAAGGCATGGAATCGATTAATTATACATGACGTCATGGTCTTTGACCTATTGCTTGAGGATTTGATGTTGTCTTGATGTATATCTATAAAATTTAATGAAATATCCTTAAAACTAATTGAAACAATATTAGGTATCCAATAAACAATCTAAAAGTGGAGAATAAATTATAGCTAGTTGTTCATTCATCAATTTATAGTCAGGATCATGTATTATAGTAAAGCTCTAGAAAATTTAACTTTAAATAATTTTGACAGTTATGTAACAGTTCGATGCAGTAATATAATGATGGAGTATGATTTTATTTATTTATTTATTCACGGGCAAGCCCAATTCACATAAAAATTACATTGTTAGAAATTACAGTGTTAAAAGTTACAATGTTAAAAATTACAGTGTTGAAAACAAAAACAAAGAGAAAAAAAAAACATGTAAAATTAAATTTGAGAGTGATAACACTACAACATCAATAGGCAATCAAACATTTTAAAAATTTTAAAAATATATCAAAGTTCAAGCTCTAGCAGATGCTTTTTAAATTTGAAAGTTGACACATTAAAAATTGAAATGTCCTCAATAGAGTTAGCTAATCTAAGTGTCCTAGGGAGAAAACTATTCATTGCATAGTTGTACCTATGAAAAGAAACATGAAAGGTTTGCACCTGCCTGGTAAGACGAGGTGGAACAAATAAATATATTTTAGAGAGAAGCTCAGGACTATTACATATTCCATTTAATATATTGAAAAGCTGTATTAGATCTCTTTGCTTTCTGCGAATCTCTAGGGTAGGGATGTTTAAGAATAGTTCCAAAATATCATAACGATGGTAGACATGCATCTTAAAGGCAATGTATCTTAGAAATTTGTGCTGAACAGATTCTAGTTTCGCTTTATAAGTAATGTAATGCGGAGACCATACTGGAGAACAATAATCTAGGTGTGTTCTGACCAGAGAGCAATAAAGAGACTTAATAGCAGTGATGCTAGTGAAATCACAAGTGGTCCTCTTTATAAAACCTAACATCTTCATAGATTTTTGAATAGCAGCAGTAACATGGGACTTATAAGTGAGTGAGGAGTCTAATATAACACCAAGGTCTTTTATTTGCGAAACAGAATTTAAAGTTTCATTATTAATGCTATAATCAAAAGCTATTGGGTGATGTATTCGATGAAAACGCATAATATGGCACTTGGATGCATTTAGATTCATTTTATTTTGTTTACACCAATTTGATAAGCTATTTAAATCAGATTGTAAAATTAAAGCATCATCATTACTATTAACTACTTTAAAACATTTGAGGTCATCAGCAAATAACAAAGCTTTGCTACCTTGAAAGCAATACATAATATCATTAATGAATAAGTTAAACAATAATGGTCCAAGATGAGACCCTTGGGGAACTCCAGAAGTTACAGAAAAAGTATGAGAATAGTAATGATTAACTCTTACCATTTGTAATCTATTCATTAGATAGCTACGTAACCCTTGTAATACAGAACCTTCTACACCATACAAACAAAGTTTATGTAGCAAGAGTTCATGATTGACCCTGTCGAAAGCTTTGGAAAAATCAGTGTACACAGTATCGATCTGCAAACCCCTCTCCAAAGCATCAGACAAAAAGTCAACATATGTGAGTAAACCCAATTCTGCAGACCTTTTAGAGGTGAAACCAAATTGTTGCGATGTCATAATGCTCGAGCAGTCGTAGGTAAGATAATCAGTAATAATACTTTCAAAGATTTTGGGAATTATGCTGAGGATAGATATAGGACGATAATTTGTGATGTCAGATTTTCTACCTGATTTACTGGAGTGACATATGATGTTTTCCAGTAATCCGGAAATTCGCCAGTAACAAGAGACTTATTAAATATATGAAAGAGCGGACGAGATAAAATAAAGCTAAATTTCTTAAGAAAAGTGGGAGGTATTCCATCAGGACCAGGACCTTTTTTAACATCAAGTTTTGATAATTTTGCATAAATGTTCGAGATTTCAATATGATAATGGAATACATTTACTTTTGAAGAGATCTGAACATCTTGCAGATCCAGAGGTTGATTTGAATAAACTGATGAGAAATGTTTGGCAAATAGATTTGCAATATCATTCCCGTTACAAGCAGTGCAGTCTCCAAGAGCCATTTTATCAGGTATAGTGTTGTTCTCCCTCTTACTGCTTACAAATTTCCAAAAAAAATTAACATTATTTGTAACAGAATTTTCAGTTAATATTATATAATTTCTATAACACTCTCTCGATAAAAGTTTACACTGAGCTCTTAATCTACTAAATTCTACATAGTTTTCAGGACACCTAGTAATCTTGTAGATTTTGTGAGCTAATTTCTTCTCGCTTAACAGTCTCTTAAGCTCTGGAGAATACCAACATGGAAACTTCTTCATGCAAACCTTCTTGAGTGGAACAAAGTAATTTATTATAGAATACAGTATGTCGTAAAATATGGATACCATCTCAGAGAGAACTTTATCATGTAAAACATTGTCCCAATCAATCGATTCCAAGCAAAAACGTATTTCTTCATAATTTGCATGATTAAATTCGTAGTAGTATTCTTCACCGGGAACGTTATCATTTTCAATCTTAAGTGGTAAGATACATTCGAGTGGGGGATGATGGCAATCCTGCAGGATTAAAATATCTTCAGCCTTTTGTACCGAGAGCTCAATTGAAGATAAAATAAGATCGAGCATAACTCCTCTGTCATTAGTTACTGCATTGGACTGGAATAAATTAAGGAAAGCACAGATATTTGACAAAGTATCTATAGAATCAGTCTCAGATGGAGATGCCATAGGAGAGGGATGAGCTGATGAACAAAAATCATCAATTTCCCAATATGCAGATGGAAGATTGAAATCGCCAAAAAGGAAGAAGCTAACATTTGCATGTTGCTCATTTATGGTTATTAGCTGGTTGTAATAGTCTTCATATAAAATAGGTTGAGATCTAGGAGGAAGATATACAGAGCCCAAAATAAATTTGTTATTAACAAGAACAAATACCTGTTCAATTGATGGATTAGAATGAATCAGACTAGAGGATAATTTTTTCTTAATAGCTATTAAAACACCTCCTCCCCTGTTGTAAATACTGGATTGAGGCGAGCGATCAGTTCTAAAAACATTATAATAGTTAAATCCAAGTTCGGCATCTGCAATATCAGAGGTTAACCAGGTTTCTGTAAAAATGATGATGTCATAAGAACAATTTGAAACGTTTAGACTGAGGTTCGTAAGTTTAGTGCGAAGACCCCTGACATTCTGGTAATACAAAGAAAGGCCGCCCAGGTCAGTGGACTTTACTGGTTTTTTTGGATGATCTTAGGTATGTTGTTAAAGTATTTAATAACTAAATTCTGCTCACCAGACTGTTGACGAGACAAGAGATCATTCTTCACAGAATCATACAGCTTTTTCTGATTTGGAGTCTGATCTAACTGAAAAAATACCTTATTAGCACGACCTAACTTCTTCTTATTCCTTAGAATTTCGTGCACCTCACGAGCAGACGGAAAAATGACCTTTAGCGGACGGTGGCCATTTTTGTTTTTCTTCCCAAAACGAATTATTTTAATGTTGTCCACACACACAGCAGCCCCATCTTCTCCAGCATTTATTAAAAGTGATTTAACCTGATGAGTGTCTTCAGCTCTGCTATTGCTGGTTCAGGCTGGTTGAAAATCAGCAAATGGTTTGCTCTTTTTTGACGTTCCTGAAGTTCATTTATGATGTCATCAGGTGCCGGAAAGGAATTCTTATCTTCCTTCAACTTCTGAATTTCAGCTTTAAGCAGCGTAACTTCAGATTTTAGAGTCTCAACTTCTCTCAATATCTTAGGAATACTTTTAAATGCTAATCGGCAATCAGTACAGAAATAAACCATAGTTCTTCTTTGAATAACCACAGCACGAAGCTCGGATGCACTTAAACCTGTACAATGTTCAGTAGGGTGCATAATGATATGACAGCTATCACATGCAACAGACTTATCACCAACAGGATCATTGCAGGTGGAACACTTGTCAACCATTTCACTATAATTTCACTTGGATATTAAATGCAAAGATTGAAATGTTACTACCAACTTTCTTCAAGCAAGTGTTTTGCATAGTTTGACTTGTCTGGATGTTTATTCCTGTAGCAACTGAGGTGTTCACTATAACTTATTTCTTTGAGTCTAACCTATGTAAATGGCATTACAGTGAGAGAAGTTAAGTTTATAGACACCAGATTTTTGTAAAAAGTTTGTTTTATCTTTGGCATTCAATAATATCAAACCGACATTGTTATAAGATCGAAAGGCAATTGTAGACTTAAATAGGTTAAAGGTTGGTAGTTGGTTTCCTTAATTTGTTTAGGAAAAATTGATTCAATTGCTTTTTTGTTTTTTTCCTAGCTAACATTTTGTCGATCATGTTGTAAGTGTATTTGATATTGAAATTTCTTTAAGTTTGCAAGAAAAATTGCTTTGGTAATACCAGAACCATATTTGAAAGAGGCAGTAATTGATAATTTTTAAATATTAACAACTGGTTAATTTTTGTAATTTTTGTATGGAATCACAATATTCAAAAATAGATGGAATTTAGATAGGTAAATTAACTTGGTTTTTAGGCTACAATTTTTGATAAAAGCGAGATATTTAGTTTTCTGAAGATTAACTTAGATGAGATCAATAAGAAAAACCAACAATAATACTAGTTTAATGCTCAACTGTAAGGGTACATAGTTGAAATCGAGACACTGAAGGCTTATAACAACACTGATTCAGATTATTATTTAACAGAAGAGAATGAATTAATCAATTGTCATTTTTGTGACAAGTTTTGTTTAGTTACTCAAAATCTATGATCAGGATTGCTCTTATTTATTTTTATCTTCAACACGTGCTACAAAACTTTCACAAGGGCTTGAAAGATCTTCAATATTGTTTATGAACGTTTTTAGTTGCATTTATTAAATGTATGTGAAATAATAAATTTATGAGCTATAACTACAGTCAGAGAGCTCTGATAATTCCAATAATAGAAAGTCATTTATTCATTCGTTTAGGTTGTGCTCAGCAGCCCAGGCACTTGAACTGAATCTTTTTACAATTTTCCTTGTTATCTACTTCCATTCCATCAGAATAAGCTTCATGTCTTCTTTACTAGTTTGACAGTAGTTCTAATAGTTGTATTATTTCCTTGTCTACCTTGTTCAGTAAACCCGTTGTATGGAGGTGCCCTTACCTCCTTTTGAGTTGGTGTTCCTTCCAGTTCCCGATTTCCCCTCTTATGCAATCTTTTTTGATTCCACAAAACGGTTCCGGACCTATGAAGTCTCCTTTAGAAACCTTCTTTAGCTAACTGGTCCGCCATTTCATTACCTGCAATCTCCTCTTGTGCCGGCACCCATATAGAGACACTTTGTTGTCTCTTGCCAGCCTGTTAAGGGATTCTTTACAGTTTTTTCCAGTCTAGATTACTGATAGCTTTAAGCAGAGCCTGGGAGTCAGTGAATATTTTAATTTTTTGTCCGTTATATCCTCTTCTGACGTTTTCATCAATACAGGATATAGCGGCAATCGTCTCTGCTTGAAACACAGAGACGTATATGGACCAAGAACATTGTCTTTTTAGGTCAATTTATACCAGCCCCAGTGCCATGGTTTGTTTTGGAACCATCGGTGAACCAGATCATTTCTCCAGAATCAATTACCTGGGTGCATCACCTGTTCCGTAGATGAGATGAGTGAATATCAGAGATAAGATGTTCTCCGGTGTCTCAACAGAAACCGTCTCATTTGTGGATTTTTTATCGAAAATATGGATTTCGTTATTTTTGTTGATTTCAAAAGCATAACAGGCAGATAAAAAATTCGTCGATAAGTTTTAGCAGTTTTTTGAAAATAATTACAGAACGATCAACAGATATACCAACCCCGTTTAACTTTAGAAGTGTAATTCAATGTCTGTCGGGGCATATAGCCCGAGAAGTAGTTGTTGCTTCTAAGTAAATATTTTTCTAAAAGTTTGTATTATTATTATAATTAAACTATTATCTTTGACTTCTATTGATAACACGCTTTACTAAAAAATGACAATTTTTTAGCAGGTATCTGTAATTAAGTAATTAACTACAAAACCGAGATAGTTTTTTGTCAATATAGAATTTTGGATTGTGGTTAGATGTGGGGATGTCGGTGTTATCGCATTCTTAGCATTTCCTTTACTGAGGTTGGTGTATTGATGTGGTTTCAACGTTGTCTCCAGTCCAGGATTATGCTCTCAGGGCTCCTGGACAGATATAATCTACCTTGTACTGATGAGGCGCAAATACGCCGTAACCGGTCTACAAGTGTGATGTTGTCCCTTCTAATTACAAACCAGAATGGTTGGTTTTATCTTGCAGATATACCAACCCCGTTTAAAAAAGTGTAATTCAGTGTCTGTCGGGGCATATAGCCCGAGAAGTAGTTGTTGCTTCTTAGTGAACGGTCTCTGTTCTTTGAAAAATATGTTTCAAAAGCTTTGTAAGGCATTATAATAGTATTAAGCTATTATCTTTGACTTCTATTGATAATACGCTTTACTAAAAAATTACAACTGTAATTAAGAAAATAACAAAATGTAATGATTTTAAGATGAAAAGGTAAATCGATTGGATTGCTACAAATATAAGGACTACATTATATTGTAAATCGTGACGTACAAATTGCAGCATTGATCAGAAGCATCAAAAGCACAACTTATTTCGAAATATCCTCTTTTGTAAGTTTCCATTCAAAACTAGATTTGTTCATGTGGACTAAATATGGCTACTGTACTGCACCCTGAAGAATTGATAATAGTAAGAAGAATGCGCAATCGAAGCTCTTGCTACTTCAGGCAGTCATTGGCAGATGACGGCACAAGTATCATGTTGGAAATAAATATTTTGTTGGGAGTTGCATCATATCAGAATATAGAAAATTAAATAAAAATTAATAGTGGCACTTATTTTATTATTATCACGTTTTTATTAACTCGCTTTCTTGTATTTCCGGGTGGAACTTTGTACATGATCTTAGATCTTAAGCTTATTTTCCGATGGGAAGAGACTTGAAATTTTCAACATAATTCGGAATTGGAAAGAATTAAAAAAAAGGAGAATTGTTCCTTTAGGTATGTGTTAAAACGTCATTTTTTTATGTTTTGACAAACATCATATTATGGTCAGATATATGGTCTATATACAACAGGTTGGTTGGTAAATTACTATGTCTTCGTTGGCGAGTGGTATAGAGATTTGGCTGCGAAAAAATTATGAATTGTAGGCGTAGGGTTCGAATCCTGGAGCATGGTGATAATTTTTTTATTTGTTTTATTGTGACATTTGTTTGTTTCAAATTTATATCAAAAATTTAAACCATCCAGTGTTTAATTGCGGATATTATCAAATATAAAGGAATGAATGTGAAATTTGCCGCATGTCTCTATAATTATCTCATGAAAGTATTTAAAATCAATTGCAACATTCACAGTCACAATACTAAAAAAGAAAAAAATAAATGAAATAAATTTTTTTTAATCTACCACATTTTTAAGACGAACTAAAAGGTAAACAATAAATTACTTGGGGCGCATGCGGCAGTTTTATAAAAATGTGGAAAGTAGCTATCAATAAAAAAATATATTGATCCGTTCTCATAATAATTAAGTAATAAAATTAAACAAAAAATGCGCCACAAGTTTTTAGTTGCAAATTTTAAAGTAATTTATTTTTTACTTCGTTTTAATAACGTGGTATATTAAAAAAAATTATTTCATTTATTATTTTGATTGTAATATCCTGATGCTCAAAAAAAAGTAATTAAAAAAATAGAGTGGATGTAGCTGTTTTACTATGAAATGAACTATTTGAAATAGTATTTTGTCGTTACGTATACCATTGATTATTATTTATAAATACGTTTACTAATGCCTTAAAAATGAGTTCTGACACACGAAAAAAGTAAATCTTTATTACACCCCACTTAGCCTGGAGATCCTCAGACTTTTCTTAAAACATTAGATATAGGCAAACAGACTCGGTTCATCTTTACAATTACGGCCTCTGTTATTATATATGCGAGCATCGCCGAATAGGTTAATTTGACTTTATAAAATTGGAATTTACAGCCCCATTATCTGGCTGTCTTTATATTACTGTCCTACCTTCTTTGTATCATTTCATTCTCCCAAGTTCTCTCATTTCATTTTTCCAAGTTCTCCCAAAGGAGCCTGTTGGAGGCTAGGAGTTTGGTATTGTTATTAAAACTACTTTATAACATTTTCATTCACTAATATATTAAAAATATTAACCAAACAATAAAACATATATCAACATGTTATTTGTTTATGTGCTAATTATTCCAATTCCAAAGTAATCTGAAATATTGTTTTGGGCGATTCGTAATTCAAGTTTAATAACTTTGTTTTCAACTAATATTGCTAAATATACCGCTTAATTAAAATTTGACATACCTACCATAGCATTTAATCAACAATTATTACAAAAATATAATATATATCATCTCGACAATTAAAAAGACCCTAAACTCGTCCTGATACGGGGGTGAAGCTACCTGCCCGACACAGCAATAGAAAAAAATAAGTGTTCACGATAATATTTTAATATTACTTGGATGGTTCATCCTGTATTGGTTTTGCAAGGGTCACGAATATTTATTAATCTGCCGCATTTATGAATAAACTTTATTATCTTATACAGTGTGAAAAAGTGAAATGGAATAAATTAATTATTTCGGTAACTGTTCAAATTTAAAGAAAATCCCGAAACAAATCAAATTTGAATTATAATAAAAATGTGATCGCTACCTTCAACCCCCTTCGAGAGACAGTTACAACACCCCAATTTTTAAAATAGGCTTGTGATATATCTTTTGAAAAGTCTCACCATTTTGTATTTAAAAATGTTTTTAGATTTTTCTCTGGAAATTCTGAATTTATCGCAAATTTTTCGACACATAATTGTAACCGTACCCGCCAGTTGTTCGTGACTTGGGCGCTAGAGTGGCCACTCGAGACAGATGCCGGCATGAGTGTGGTTCTACACCATGTTAGTGCTGCACTAGGTATGTCAGAGGTTGTCAGACTATAAGAAGTTTTAGGGCGCCACTACCTTTTAGACGTCGACGATAGAACAAAATGAATTTAAACAAAAAGAAAACGGTAGAAACACCTTGCAGAAATTAAATTAATATATTTATTAAAAAAATAAAAACTTACTTTAGCCCGGACACGATCCCCTACAGCAGAAATTAAAACATTAATTTTATTCTTGCCAGGAACGGGACAAAGATGAAATGAAGCCTGTACTTTTTCTGGTACTTATCTTAAGTATCTCCTCCGGGAAGGGTGTGCAGAAAAGTGGACCTGGAGGTATCTTTAAGGTGTCTTTGAACTAGCGATATCTTTGAGGTATCCTAGCAGTTAACGGTATCTTAGCTGTTAACGGTATCTTATTTGCTAACGGTATCCTTGCTGCTAACGGTATCCTAGCTGCTAACGGTATTCTAGCTGCTAACGGCATCCTAGCTGCTGTGCTTACCACAGTATTTTAGATATGAAAGATAAAAATGGAGGTCTTTCCTCGAAGAAAGTCGATAGTGAAAAGGGGTTTCGTTAGTGGCGTTATAAAAATGGAAGCGCCGTTGGCAGATGTCAATTGTCTTATGGTCAGGGTTGAAGATTGGGGTGGCTAATGAGTCGACGAGCGGGGATTAGAGAAAGATTTGCGATATAAATTTGAAAGTCGAAACAGGTCGATAGACATGTTACATAATTTTCGAAATAGAAGAGTACTAGAGACTTTTTACAGAATCAGTCATAAGCTCGTGGTTCCGTAAAGTACAGCGGACCCCTTGTTTGTATTGTTAATAATCGGAATATACCGGAATGGTATCAAAAATAAAAATAAATGTAATAATAGTAATTATGCGCTAAGGTAGAAAAGTGAGGTATTATTGTCGAGGTCCATTAAAGACCGAGAAGCGAAGCTTCGAGGTCTTTAATGGATCCGAGACATTAATACCTCACTTTTCTACCGTGGCTCATATAGCATTTTTTCACTACAGGCATTTTATTTTTTTAAATATTAGTTTGTCGACTCCCGTTTCACATGACGTGACAGCTGCGCACAAGTTAACCTCACATTCTCTTAAATGGATTGAGATTTAGTAAGCTCTTTATTTTTCTACCTTGGTTAATAATGAACAACTTCACTAACTCAAAAAAAGTCAATAAAGTTAGGTTTAGAGGCTAGTAGTGAAAAATAATAATAATCAATGGAACTTCAATTGAAATAAGCATAAACAATAAAATAGTGATGATACTTAACAAAAATTTATTAAAGTCTAATATTTTAGTTAGTACGGCAATATACAGATACATAAACTTTATTTGTTTGCACATATATACTGAAGCAGCCAACTAGATGGCACTTTAGTTCCGTGGATAAGCCTTTGCTGGATTGTAGGATAAATACCAATGATTTTCTTGAAATGTCTCTTTTTCCCAGACGGTAATGTTTCGAGCTATTAAGTGTCAACTCATCAGTGATAGATAGTCGCCAGAGAGAAAGAAAACTACCAGAAGCAAATGCAGTCTCAACAGAAAGCACATTTATAAATCGTGCAAGAAATGTATAATAAAAATGTTTACTAATTGAGATTATCCAATAAAAAGCATTGCATTGCAAGTGAAAAGAAACCTCGAAAAAACTAAAGTAACAAATGATAATATTAAAGTTTCCAGTATTCTCAACAATTTCCAATTCTATAAATACGGATTCTCTTAAATCCCTTACGTTTAAAAATATAATAAAAACAATACATTGTTTTAATAAGGTGTTATTTTGTTTTTAATAACTCTTTTTATTATCAAGTAATTTTATTAAAGTCAATAATTATTCACGTTTCGAGATTTTACCATCATCTACATGAATAAACAACTACAATAGCTCCTTGATGATATATTTATGATAGATAGACAATCAGAATACGAAGTCACCAGCTCAACTGTCACTGTCACTCAACTATAAATTTTGGCGAATGCTCTTTCTAAAACATTCTAGGAAGGTCGTTTTGTTTACGCATATGACGAGCATGGAAAATTCAAGAATTTTAGAGAATTGATAAAGACTATATATACGCGAGTTTTTGAGTGAGTTGACAGTAAACAAAAGTGAGTTCAAAGTTAGTTCACAGAAACTTTTTAGTAGGTAAATTATTTAAGATAAATAGTGTAATATTCAAGTGGTAAAAATAAAATAGAACTATTATACCGAGTGTAAATAAATTAGTAGATATTAAGTAAAGTGTGTTGTATATAAATTAAGTTTAATACAATGAGTGTTACCCGTAAAAACTATTTAAATAAATAAGAAAAACATTACAATATAAATAGAGAATTAAATGAAATTTTATTTAGCAAAGTCAATGCTTCACAAGATACCTCAAAATTTAATTATACGTCGGAGTCAATGGTTCAGTAAGATAGTTCTAAATATAGCGATTCTGGAATTCAGTTATATTATAGTGATGGTCTGTCAAAAGTTATGAACATTTAAGTTATGTATGATGCAGACGCCTGCTCATTGTTCCGGTATTCGACACGGCAGGTAATACGAAGCTACAGAATGCTGCTTAAATGAAATGTCGCACCAGCTTTGACGCCTCAATCGTCAATAAAATCGATGTCTCATGCAACTTAAATATCCACAGCATTTTGACGGCGTAACGTTATTTATTTTCAGAAATATAAGGTAATCGAAACGAACAAAAGATTGTGTTAATTTGAGAGCATCTATTATTTATTACCCTTCGAAATAATTTCTTAATAGATTTTATGTAGGTATTATATCTGTGATTTTTTTCTGGATAACAATAAAATTACTTTTGGAAACCTATAGGATTCAAAATATTTGTTCGTCTTCAAATATCGGCTAATTGAAGGTTGAATCTTCATATAAACATTTATAGGAGCATCTTAAGCTAGCTATACCAGGTGGATCAATAATTAAAACGATTTATCGACTTTAAATCAGAAACTACCCATCTTGTAACTTTAGGACAAAACATTCCTTAGTAAAAGAGACCAGGAGAAATCTCTGGAAATAAGATGAATAGTTTCTGATATACATACATTGTACATCAATCATAATAAAGATTAGTTAACAAATTCGAGCGAATTTAGTGAGAATATTTTTCGAAAATGTCAAATGACAGATCTTTCATTTAACACTCTCTAGATCAAATATAAAATATCTTGCTGGTGGTGGTAGTAAGAAATGATATGTTGAAAATGAATAACGCAGAAAATGATCATACATTTTATTTGAAGCCAACATTTGAATCCGTTATTGCATTGTAGCCTAATTTGTAACATCACGTGTCCTCGTTTTCAATTATTCAAGGTCAAAGTTGTTTTTTGTTAATATCTACATATTTATAAGACATCCCGAAACACGTCAAATTTAAATTATAAATTGTACATTCTTCAACGTGAAAATGCGATCCCTACCTTCAACCCCCTTCGAATGACAGGTACAACCCAGGCTTGTGATATATCGTTTGAAAGGTCTCTACATTCTCTATTCAAAAATGTTATCGTTTTCAAGTTTATTGCAACAATTATGATAGAATAAAATAAAAGCATGTGGTTACCAATATTCGCTATAATATACTCAAAACTTTGTAACATGTCTATCGACCTGTTTCGATTTTACAGAATAAATCCTTTTAATTAGCGCTCGTCGTCACTAGCCACATCCAATTATAGTTCTGTGATCCCAAACTCTTCAACCGTGACCGTAAGACAATTGACGTCTGCCAACGGACGCTTCCATTTTTTGCACAACGCCACGTGAAACACCCCTTTCTGATATCGACCGCCTAAGGAGACAGATAATCTTTCGCTATCTTTCATATCTTAAGTACCTATCTTATGAATTTTGCTGTGGTAAGCACAGCCCCTAGGCTAGAATATAACCCCAAGAATATAACCCTATGCTAGGATATAACCCAAGAACATAACCCCTATGCTAGGATATAACCCAAGAACATAACCCCTAGGCTAGGATAGAGCCCAAGAATATAACCCTAGGCTAGGATATAACCCAAGAATTTAACCCGAGAATATAGCCAAGGATAGAACCCCAGGATACAGCCCTAGCTCGAAATACCGCCCTAGAACAGAACTCATCAGTCCAGATCAAGACCTGACTTCTTCTTTAGGAAACCACTTCATTTAAGCTAAGTACCTATAAAAGTACAAATTCCGCTTTTCATTTCCTGTGGCAGAATAAATTTGTTTTAACTCGTATCTTTCATTTTTTTTAAATCCTCAACTATAAAAGTTGAGGGAGATACCGCCCGGGGTAATTTTCAGTAACTTTTTTATTTTTAACTTGTATTCAAATTCCATATGGCGTTTCTACCTTTTCCGCCTTAGTTTTTTGTAGTTTTTATCGTCAAAAAGGTAGTGGCGCCCTCAACTTTTACAACCCTTCTGTTATCCTTGTGCGGCATAAACTTGGGGTCGAATCACCCTTGAGAGGAGTCTCTAGCCGGAACCCTTCGAGCTGGTGCCCTGTTAGGTACAGACATTTACCGTTACAACTTATTTCCCGTTTAGGTCTTGATAATAAGAAAGTAAGCAAAAACCATAGCAATGTGCTTTTCAGATGGTATCTATTAAAAATACTTCAAAAAAAAACACAAAACTCTTTACAAATCTTGTCGTAAGTATTTTGCCATGAAATTAATTCTTTTTGAAATACGAGCAAGAAGAGACCGGAGCGCTTAGCCTTATATAGCAAAAAAATTCCCTTCAATTGTAATAAATGTATGATACAAGTATAAAAATAAATGGAGTGCATGTTGCATACGAAAATACTGCGAATTCTTTTGATATGACTCCAGATGCGAGTTTAAATGAAAAGGACAAAACATGACAAAAAGGAAAAAATTATAATTTTGAATACAGACAGTTAAGATGGATCCTTGGAAGAAACAGGCCTTCCAGAATAAAGTATTACGTGCTCTCCATGGTATGTAAGAAATGTAGAGTTCACAGAGATCTTGGAATACGAAGAATATATTGAACGGTTTGCAAAACAAGCACGAGGATCGACTTCACCATTATGACAACTCAGAAGCTTTTCAACTGCTGGATTACCAACTTTTTGTGCGAAAATTGAATAGACCCAAACCACATGAGCTAGTGTAGTGCTTTGTATCGAGCGTCCATATATGTACGAGTCACAAAAGTACATCAACAGTTGATGTTTCGTTAAAATAGTAAATATAGATACAAGCCATATAATAAGAAAGATTTTATAAAATAATAATACCTAATAATATTTCGGCCATTAACTGTGACTTCTTTTATGTTAAAGATTATTGGAGAAACCAACACCCCTATCAATCATCTGGGGTCGAAAATAGTGGCTGCCTTAGGGAATCAAGAAATAGCATTTCTTGATATCGAAAGAGCGTTCGTTCATATCTCCTTCTTCAACTCCATAATAGCTGACGAAATATTAAACTTAAGCAGAGGTCAAATAAGGAAAGTGACAGTTTTACTCACCGGTACTGTTCCCTAGGGAAGCTCATTCATACAATTGGCATAAACAGGGATAATCCTATTTGTCACATTATTATCTTCGAATGCAAAGCACTGATATAAACTCCTGGTACTAGAGCGACCAAGGGAGGATTTCTCCGAGAAGGATCCAGTGAAAATAATTTTAAGCTCTGATAAGAATAACTAATCTCTTCACATAAAGAACACAAAAAGCCTAAAGGCAGAAAACTTGAAACTGTTTAGGGTTATTTGTCCAATTCTCATTAAGTATGTTGTATTGTGATGAAAAAGTACCATTGTATCATGTTATTTCATATTTAACGTACCACAACAATTTAATATTAACGCAAACAAAAGGTTATTGTCATATAACCAGTGAATTTAGTCTAACATTTATCCAAAGTTATATTCATGTAGTTGAGAGAATCCACCACATCAAAGAAACTTTTTATGTAATATTGTTAAAATATTATCTTTCTAAGATAAAGGGACTTGACTTTTTGCCAAAATTTGATTAAAACGTGCTCGAAGATAAGTGATTTAATTATCAGGTGAGTGTTTTATTATATCCTAACTAATCCCATCCGATCTCCGGGCTTTATTATTTCGAAAATGCTGCTCAATTTTCATCAAACTTTAAATAATATGTTGGGGATGTTTGGATTGAGATTACAAGTGGATTACTTAAAAAAAAAATTTGATTTATTCAAAGTAATCTTTCTTGTCGTAATAAACATTTTGACTACTGAAGAAGAGGATGTAAAGCAAATTACAGAGTATGGAGATGAAATACTTACGGAAGGACGCAGGAATTACAAGCAGAGACAGAATACGAAATTCAATACCAGTAATCCAGATAATACAAGATCGACAATTAAAATGGTTTGGACACTTAACTAGATTGAGCAATAACATGCCAGTAAAACAGATATGGGAGGCAAAAAGACATGAAATTAGAACAAGAGGAAGACCAAGGAAAACATGGGACGATAACATAGAAAAAGTTTTGAAAAGCAAAAGCATATCTTTAGCGGAAGCACGAACCAAAACAAGACGCAAAAACACATGGAGTGCTTTTGTATACAATGATTAAGCCAAACTTTCACACCTTAAACCTTCGGGTAGATAGGTTTAGATTATATATATACAATATATACAATAAACATTTTGAATTTTACTGAATCATTGATAGTAAAAGTGATTAAAGGCGATCTTTAACCAAATTAAGAAATGAGAAATTTTGAAATTTGTATTTTTTTACTATTGTGTTCCGAAGCAGAATATGTGAGTATTGTTTCATCCCTTAGTTCACAAGGCCAATAAGGGCTTCCATTGTCGTAACCTGCTGTGAATTTCCCCAATAACACCAAAGAGAGTTTTTCTTTAGATTGCAGTAAATATATTCACTGCAGAAGATACTTCTGACCTCCTCCACCAAACTAGTGTTCCATAGGTGATCGTTGGCCTTATCACAGTTGTGAACTACCTTGGGTCGTATTCACCAGGTTTTGCTCATTACTCTCCTGCATTACCAGAAAAGCCTAGTTGCCCTGGTAGTTATTTTTTAGTTTTCCCCCAGTTGTACTTTACCTTGAGGGAGAACTCTTTTTAGCTGCTCATCAGAATTTGATAGGACCTACCGTTACTTCTCTAGATTCCAGGAGAAAACGTTTTGAAGTTCACGATAAGAGTAGAAAATACTTTAAATGAAGCATCAATCGTAATTTGTTTCAAACTATGCAATTACTTTGAAGACGGGAAAATCATGTTCGACACTGTAAGAAATAGTGTCCATCCACTAATAGAATTGCAAAACGTCTTACGTTAAAGCTGTTCTCAGGAGGTGATATTGTTTAAACGAGGCGTGAATGAAATTTGAATAGATTATAGAAGAAACGTGTTGTCTAAAATCGATGCTTTAAAACTATCTGGAGGATGATAAGAAGTGTGGATTTTACCGATAAGTGTGATTATGGTTATATTATTATTATTGTATAATATACTTTAATAACGACTACACAACATGTCACTGAGCTCCAATTAATTAATATGGATCATACGTAAAATTAATGAACTAATTCTGTAATAAATTTAGTCAACAGAACATTATTAGTGAAAACAAAAGAAATACCTTAATTTTGTAACTCCTTTGTCAAGAATACACAGGTTCTTTTGAAAATTGTTCAGTGAAAAACATCTACAGCTGAAAATACACTTACTCGATTTAAAAAGAATTCCATGCTACATTGTTACAGCATCAATTAATTATAATCAAGGAATAATAAAAGATGAAAGCCTAACTTTTCTTTTCTAACATAATATGAGGTATAAACACAATGAGAACCAGATCTCAGGCAGCATCTCCTTATAATGCCTGCTCTGAATATTTCATTGAAGCGATTTAAAATATTAAAGGATGGATTAGCTAGCAAGAACTAATTAACAATTTCCCAAAGGAACTCGGTTCATATCAATCAAGCTTAACGTAATAGCTATTGTGAATTCATCATCTAATTGTATCGTTTAACAGTAGCGTGGAAAATTTGAATATTCAAGAAATAGTTAGTTATAAGTTGAATTCACCTGCAGTTGGCATCGTTAGAGAGACGTAGCAATGGTTTCTGTACACGATAATAATTTTAAAGTTTTTATTGGAGCATTATGATCCGAGTTCTATTAAAGAGTAATATTGTTGAAAACAGAAAAAATATTGTATTTTTGTGTGAATGTTTCTGGAAATTTTCGGATGATCGCAGACGTTTGTGACATATCGAGATTAAACTGGACGCAAGTGTACCGAAATTCAACAAGGCTATAAAGAAGAAAGTAAAATTGGGCCACTCGCCACTACCTGTTATTCGAATAGCCGTGATAATCTAGAATATAACAACTAGTGTTAAAGGCGACAGAGAAGGGGAAAGTGAGGGCAGCATGGCTGGGGAGATTGATATGTAATGTGAAAGGGCAGGGATAGTGGAAGAGGAGGATAATTGGTAGGACGGTAGAGCAGAGTATGCTGTACGGTGCGACGGTGTGTGGTGAATGCGAGGGTTAGGTCACTCCTGCGGGTGCAGAGAGGGGTACTGCTGAGGGTGGTGCAGGGGTACAGGACAGTGGGTGGACTGGCAAGGTCTTACCCATTGGACGTGATGGTTAGAGCCAGGTGCGACCATAGAGGAAGTACACAGGAATGGATGGAGGAGGAAATGGTGAGAAGGTGTATGAGGGCGCGCTAAAAGGAACGATTGGGAATAGGAGAGATTGGATGGACCGGAAATTCGGGGAGGATAACTACTTCTTGACACAGGTGTTCACTAGACATGGGTCGAGAGTAGGGTACCTCCACAAGATTGGGAAAAGAGAGAGTGGAGGATGATGTGGGGCATGTGTTTAGATGCTGGAGGAACGAGGAAGTGCTGAAGAAGTTGGAGAGGAAACTAGAGGAGGCGGTGTATTGGGAGAACATGGTGGAGATAATGTTGAGGGGGGAGGAGGAATGGATGGAGGTGAGTGGCGTAGTGGAGAGCATGATTAGGGAGAGAGAAGAACTCGATATGGCATGAGAGGAAGGAGTGATAGGTAGGGAGATGACGACGGTGTGAGCGGAGAGTGTGCGAGGGACCGCCGCCCATCTCGAAGAATGCTAGGGTAGTGATTCCGAGGTGGAGGTAACAGCGAGTTTGAGGCGGGTTTGGTTGGTAGGCATCCCGTTGGGGATGAGTCCAACACTGTTTGGGTCCTGGACCCATTCGAACATGAATTTCCCATCTCAAATGAAAAAAAAACAACTAGTGCACGGTTTTTCATGGACAACATTCCATCAACCATTGTATATATGCAAATAGGGTAGAAATTCAATTTTAATTGAAAAACAAGAAATTTTCACTTGGAGGCGTCAATTTCTTCGGGCAATTAAAATAAAATAGAGGAATAAATGAGCCAAAATCATTTACATGGACGAATCACTGGAGAGTTTTCATTGTTAATACATATCTACTCTTGAGCCAAATTGAGAAAATCATTTCTCCACATCTTTTAATATCCAATTTTAACAACTTTTTTGTTGTGAAATTACGTGAATGATTTGAAAATTTTTCTATACGAATCAAATATTATATGAGATGAAAGATTTTATAACAATTCTCATTTTAATAGCTTTCTTCAAAAAAAAAACAGTTCTCACATAGGTATATACTTTCATTTCGTGCTTTTGGCTATTTTTTTCTTGCAATTTTTTCCACAAAGAACTTGAAAAGCTAAAATTATTCTTTTTTGAAAATTGCTTGCTTGTAAATAAATTCAGCCCACCTTTGACTGTAAAAGAAAAACAACTTCTTTTTGCCAAATCTCCTTTATATTGGCTTACAATTTTTTTATATTTGAAATATTAAAATTATGGCGAAACATTTTCAATAATGATTTTACAATCTTCTTTGGCAGGCCCGAATAGACTTGGTTTTTATATTGAAATTGATAAAGATACATTTTCTACTGATTATTTAGCATCGAAAAGTTTACAAGTAGTGTCTGCCAAGCTACTTACGCCGACGTAATTTTGTTTCATTTCCCCACGTTCTAAGGAACGATTATATTCGGGAAAATAGGGAAAATAGGGCTAGTGCTTTTAACTGATTATAGTCGGGAAAATAGGGCTAGTGCTTTTAACTGATCATACTGTAAATATAGTTACAAAGCGTACGTGTTCTATTATTTCCGTTTTAGACTGTCAGTGGTTCTCAAATTTATGACTCCGAAGGATCAAATATGCGGAGTCTACACTTTATAGACAACTGACTACCATTTCTTTCACCAATGCTCAGTGGCTGGATGTGAGCGAATGCGATAGTTTGATAATCTCTAGCCTAGACCTGGATAGTCTCCCAGATCACTAAGTTTTTGAAGGAAGCCAGCTTATATCTAATATATAAAATTATCGTGTCACGGTGTTTGTAGTTAAACTCCTCCTAAATGTCTGGACCGATTCTCATGAAATTTTGTGTGCATATCGGGTAGGTCTGCGAATCGGACAACATCTATTTTTCATTCCCCTATATGTTAAGGGTGGTCCACCCCTCAATTTTTTATTTTATTTTCTAGACAACATTTTTTGTTTTTATTTTTTTTAGATACAGCATTCAAAAATACATACAACCCTAAATTTTACCCCCCTACGATCAACCCCTATTTTTAATTATAAACTTTAATTTTTTTGGCAAGATTTTTAATTTTATTTTGTTATAACTTGGAATAAAAAATTTCATATCACTCTTAATTTTCACCCTTATAAGATCAACCCCTATTTTTATTATTATTATTTTTTATTTTACATTTTTTAGAAATAGTTTTAAATCAAAACGAAAACATGTATGTGTTTAATGAATAATAAAATAAAATTCTCGTGTCACGGTGTTTGTAGTTAAACTCCTCCGAAATGGCTCGACCGATTCTCATGAAATTTGGTGTGCATATCGGGTAGGTCTGCGAATCGGACAACATCTATTTTTCATCCCCCTAAATGTTAAGGGTGGTCCACCCCTCAATTTTTTATTTTATTTTCTAAACAACATTTTTTGTTTTTATTTTTTTATGATACAGCATTCAAAAATATATACAACCCTAAATTTTCACTCTTCTACGATCAACCACCCTTATTTTTTATTTGTTAATTATAAACTTTTTCGCCCTTATACGATCAACCCCTATTTTTCCATCGCGATTTTTATTTTTGCAAGATTGCAATCGAATATAATAATTGTAGTACGATATAAGAGCTAATTGAGATTAGCTAATTGTAAGGATGGCATTTAAATAAAGGAAAAATATTATTTATCAAAATATTTATGGCTTGATATTTTTTGAACGAAAAAAAATTGCATTTATTAATATATTTTCTACGAATTTCATGATTAATTTCAGACTTGCTACATGAAACTCACTACCCTTAAATGATATATCTAACTAAAATCGACGCCCATTTAAAGGGCGAGTCTTAATTGAAACGTCGGTCGTGTAATCAATCGGTTTCTGGTTTGATGTGAAGTGATTTTGACCTCCCTTTCGAGACCAGCACTTTTTGGTCAAATAATATCATCACATAATATGCAGATAATTCACCCTGTGTATTGATAAATAGAAGTTTGTAGATAAAAAATTCTTTCGGACTACGATGGCTATTAAGACATGACTATGAAAATTGGATACGCCATTAAATGCGAGTTGCATACACTATTTTTTCTACTCCTATACTTAAATTCGATCATTAGATATGCACAAATTTCAAGAACGTCCAAACTTCAGAGAACTATCAAATTTAATTAATTTGAGATTTGTCAAATAGGTAGTCATTCCTAACTACTGATATGCAGGAAGGATGGGAAAAATAAAGTATGCGTTTTTCCCAGTATAAAACCTATAAAAGTGGATATAAAATTGAAAACATTATATATGCTGTGGTAAATAAGAATATCAAGACAACTGACAACCGATACTTTTGCCGGTTGAGCGACTGCATTTATTCTATCAACATTGATATACGTTCGCCTCTGGTTGACGCTTAGTTTATTCAGTGAATCGAACTGCCACTGTCAAAGTAAAGTTTTTTGATGTAAAGTGGAAAATTTCCTTTTTGCCTTTTACCTTGGGAGCTACCGAGAATTGATCCTGAAAAATAAAAAGCTTAGAAGGCAATAATCCAGTGCCCCATTCAGCAGTAGCCAAAAATAAATTTATATGGAAAATGTTATGTTAGCTATAGAAATTCGTAAGGTGACTGATAATACCAAAGATAATAAGAGAGACAAAATATTTTATTATAAAAAGTGGAAAAAAAGTTTAAAAAAAGCAATGAGCACAAGACGAAAAGTAATACTTGTCGGCAGATTCCGATACAATGTAATTAATTTGCTAGTTTTTATTACCAGAGACTAGTTGACGACCTCTTAGCGAAGCTCAAAAGTGAAGGATTTCATGCTTGGGTGTATGCTGACGATTTAGTTATGGTGGTTAGAGGCAAACACCACGGTATTATTGCCAATCGCATGCAACGTACCATACACCTAATAACCTCTTCGAAGGAATGACCGTCAGCTAATCCTAACAGGACAATTGTTTCATTCACTAACATCCGTATATGAATGGAATAACACCCTCTTTCTCAGAGGAGGTTACTACCTTGATATGAGACCGAAAATGGGAAAAGCGAATAGCTGGAATATGTCTAGTTGGAGTCTTTCAGTACAGACCTATCATTGGATTTCCCGGAAACCTAAATCCTTTTGACTAAAACATACATGTCGGATATACACAAAAGATATTATAGATTCTCAGTGGTCTTCTAAGAATACTGGATTAGAACGGCATTGGTAGGCCAAAATTAAAAACGGGATGAACCAAATTGATGTCGATATGTGGATAGACACACCGTATACTTGTTTAAAGTTAAGAGAATATCAATGACTGAATGAGTGAATATATTTTGATCTCAAAATTTTCCAAACTATATTTTACATCTGAGTCACTTTCTTACATGCACGCTCTAATGAATATATTAGCTAAGTAACGAGATGTATGATTACGATTTGTAAATTGTCATCCTCCGTCAACTACAATCATCCCAATACCTCATCGCCCCTCATCGTATTCCAATATTCTATTTTAGACGCAGCTTGATGCGTCTCCGTCAAGTAAAATACTTTGACGAATGTAACAGCACCAATTTTACAAACATGCATACGGGAAAGCGGCATTCATATAGTTTGAAATTCTGTGTCATTGGCGGAGATCAAAGGAAGACGGTGAAAAATTGAATCTGGAATATAATGGAATAATTTTTCTTTGGGACTACACATCATTTGTATTTGAGAAAATCTCTAACCATTGGAAACAACTTTTTTCTCAGTTGAGTTATTTGTGAATAGGTATGCATTAATGAATAAAAATAAAAATTAATAGTTTCTGTTCAACTATAAATATTACATTATTGGAATGCTTGGTTCATATTCTGATTTGGGTAAAAAACATTTTTTAGTAAACCGAGTTTGGTCAAGTTAACATGTAGTTTTAATTCTATACCCTCGACTACCCAATCTTGGAAGAACCTTACCCTTCATTGAAAGAAGGAAAAACTTTTATATTACATGGCGATCCTGACAGGAGAAGGAAAAAAGAAAATGGAACCATCGTAGTGAAGATCTCCTGCAAAATACCTGAGGAATAATACATACATGCCAAGAGAAGAAAAGAGGAGAAAATCGTCATCCGAGGACTGACAAACATCGAGGACATCAACGAACTAAAAGAGGCATCGAAAAGGAAGAAGTTCCGATCGGAAAAATCAGCCAGACCCACACTAAGTACGGCGATGTAAACCACTACCAGAAAAGGTGAAGGCAGATTCGCGAATAATCTAGAGAATAGTGGAAAGTAATATATGCAAGGAGGATTGCGAGTTTGACCTTGGGAGAGCAGTTGGGCTTCAGGAAGAATATGCGCAAACCAAGAAAAACGATTATAACACTGGAAGAAAGAATAAATGAAGATAACGCGACCACGACAAGCTTCGAAGATCTTGGATCTTGGATTTTGGTTTCAAGAAGAATGAAGAAATAAGTTTACCTGAAGATTTGAAGTAGATATTAAAATAGAAGACATATAGGAAGTTTATATACCCCGATAACATTTGTGTTACGTGATTCTAACCAAATTTTTTAGCAGTACTTAGTAGCTTCGATGCAATGGAGGAGTTCTATACAAAGCAAATACTGCCAACCAAACGAATAAAAAATTACTGAAAAAGTTTAAACGCGGAAGGAAGTTGTTTTTCCGTTCGATTTTTAGGGTTTCTTATATAACTTGATCCCCTTTACCACCTATATTGATCCTAGCACAGAACATAATTAGTCTTTCTGAGAAAATTTTGATGACATTCTTTTTAATTGTGCCATTTATATGTTAATTGGTAGTTCAAATATCCAAAGAAGTTAAATATCTGGGAGTGACCCTTGATTCCAAACTGAATTGGAAGGCACACCTGGAAAAAATTACTACCAGGGCGACTAGGCTTTTCTGGCCATGCAGAAGAGTTATTGGCAAAACCTGGGGGATACGACCTGAGGTGGTTCGCTGGATCTACATAACTGTGGGAAGGCCAACGATCACCTATGGAACAATAGTCTGGTGGAGGAGGATAGAAGTGTCCTCTGCAGTTAATATATTAACTGCAATCCAAATACAAGCCCTTCTTGGTATTGCCGGGGCAATGAACAGCACGGGGACGGCATCAATGGAAGCCCTTATTGGACTTCATCCTCTACGACTTTTTAAGAGAGCGGAGGCAATGATGGCAATTCTTAGGCTGAAATCGGGAGACTTATGGTCCCCGAACAATGTTCGAGAAGGACACACTGGGACATTACTAGACGAACCCATATTTCACACGAGTTTTAATAGCATGACACCAGAGAATATATTCACTGAGCGAGTGAATATCATCATCCCATCTAGGGAACAAGTGATGCACCCAGGTAATTCTGGAGAAATCTTCTGGTTCACCGACGGCTCCAAAACAAACCATGGCATTGGGGCTGGTATAAAAGGACCTAGAAAGAGAATATTCTTTAGCCTTGGTCGATATAAGGCTGTGTTTCAAGCAGACACGAATGCCGGTATCGCTTCCAGGTTTCCAAGTGACGTCATGTTGTCAGCTGATCACGGACAACCTTCAGAAAGATGGATGGAAATAGCATTTTTTACTGATTTAAATATAAATCGAGAACAAAAGTTAATTGGTTTTTGTTAATTTGTGTACTAGAGTGTATTAGTTGGATACTATAATAATTTAAAAGTGTAAAAAAGCAATTGATATGAGTTTTATCGTGTTGTTTGAGGTTATATTAAAATTTAGTGTGACAGAAATTCGTCACGATGACGTACTTGGAAAGGGTCAATTGTGACAAAATTTAGAATAACTCTTTCTCTTCAAGGCATTTGCTGGGATATATTCTGGGTTTGTGAAGCGTAATAAATTTAATAACCTTCATTTTGTGTCCTTTAACCAAAACTCCTATATTATTTTTGCAGCTGCGATATGTACATCTCTTCATCGTAATTTTAATAATCGCAAAGAAGATATAAATGAACGTAGTATGTTTGCAATAATAAAAGCACATCAATAATAAAAAAACAGTGTTATTCAAGAAACAGAAACAAACAATGCTGAATAATAAATACCCAAATGATGTGTGACGTGTATGTGTTGACAGCTGACACTAGTTTTTTGTCAACTTTAATAGGTAAAGTATCCCAAACTAGAGAGGGGCACAAATACTATAGAAAAAACCAAAAATCTAACCGAAAACCAACTTCTTAATGCGTCTAGCTCTTGTCAGTAATTTTTTATTCGTTATGTTGGCTGGATTTGCCTTATATAAAACTCTTACATTTTTAAACATTTTATAACAACAAAATAAATGTTTAATCATAAATTTAATCATAAATTTAATCATAAAACTGAATATTAAGATTTATGGTATAACTCGCTCAGTGAAAGTTGGCACTTGGACTTTTGAGATGCGCGGTAGAACATCCGATAACTCGAGACTCACTGAAATGGAGGACCCCAGTCTCTGTTTTGACCGCAAACGGTTAATATCGCAGTAATTCCAGTGGCGTAGTAGTATTATAGTAGTTTTTAGTTACGGTAATTATTATCAGTAGAAAATCTTTTGTTTTTATCTTTTAGGGATTTTCGATTTTTATTTTATTTAGTAATTTATTGTGATCGTTAATATCTTATTTAAAAATATTTAAGTAAAGTCCGTCCGAAAATATAAGATCCTAACTTGGTAATATCCTATTAAGATAAAAAAATATTTGTAAGCACCCTATTGTTAAGTGATTATTTATGAACCCACAATTCTGCCAATAATTATAACAAAGAATTAAATATGATTATAAATATTTCTCAGCAGCCTGCATGTACCTACGACTATGTTGAAGCAAAGTGCGAGGGTCGTACGAGAGTAGTCCGCTCAATATATCTATCTTTATTCAAGCAGTGTCTGTTACTTTTTGTTCGCGCATATCTCAAGTGCCAACATACACTGGGCGAGCTATAAGAATGTCAACATAATTGTGGTTTAAGTATAATTGTCACAACCCATGTATCAAAGTAAAACTACTTTTTAAATTTAAAAATATTGAGAAAAGAAAACTATGAAACTTCCGGTGTGCCATAATACTTTTCCAATTGGAACTATAGAAAAGAGCATAAAAGTTTGGTTCACAATTCCACAATTACTTTAATAAATTAACTTAAAATCCACTTTCCGTATATTAATCATCTGGAACACTTTAGAGTTGAAAACTATTAACTCTATTAAATCATTTATTCCTAAAATTGAAAACGGGAATTTAATTTCAATGCTAATTATCTGAAAAGGAAAATTTATTATAATTTAGATTTTGGTTGTTTGAAACTGGAAAATTTCACCTCATGATGAATTTTCAAAGATGAACAAAAACTGGAAAAAGGCTAAAGAGATAGCACGAAACAAAAAGAAATGGGCAGAATTTGTTTATAATTAATGGACTCTATACATTACACCCTCGGGTAGAAAGGTTTTGATTTGATTATTTCATTACAGCTTTGTTTGTTTATTGGTCAGATGACTATGTCAGTTTAGGATTGTGTGGCATTTATTCTACTGGTTACATGTTTTAACAGTTTGTTACATCAGCTGCGAAATACTGAACTAAGCGTATCGTCACCATAACTGTGGGTTCCAGGACTCACCGGAATAGAAGAAAATGAAATAGCAGATGAACTAGCATTGAAACATCCTTTTGGGGTCCAGAACTATTTTGCGGTATCAGCTCCAGTGTATTATTGGAAGAAATAGGCAATGGCGAAAAGAAGAGAAGATGTGACCATTGGAAAGATCTAGTAGGGTTTAGACACCCGGGAGAACGAATGAATACCTAAGCCAGAGTAAAACTGCACTAAGAGTTTTGTCAGCTATCTTGACGGGACACTGTCGCCTGAACAAAGTTTGAAGTTTGTAGGAAACGTAGCGGTTTTTTGAGATATGCTTGAAAAACAGACTTAACAGCGTCATATTAAAAGAGCGCCTAGCATGTAATCACATTTATTATCTGTAGTGTAACTAAGACAATTTTTTTCTCACCCTGTTATTCTTAAAATAGTTTTTGTTTCAAGTATAATAAATTAAATTATGGGCATACACTAATATTTCAGAAATGCATTTCTCGACAAAACAACCAATTGCCTGAAACAGATAAATGAAGTATCATATTTCACGTCGGCGATAAGTAGTTAACGAGGCTACGATAGGATAACGGGAATTTTGAGAACGATTCGAGTTTTAGTTCCTAGTAAACACCTAAAGTGTTCATTTGTGTCAAATAAATACGTTTAAATATAGTGTGAAAAATGTGGTGCATTGCACAACAAAATATTAGGAGTTAAATAGGTGAGTCTATCTCACAGAGTAATTCGATTTTGCCTGTTATTTGATATTTGATACTATTGTATCACATAGAGTATAAATATTTGCTAATAATTTTAATGATTACTGCATTTAAAGTTCTTTAATATTCAACGTTATTAAGAACATTAATTTGTTGTTGCATTTCCTATTCATCCAATCCTACTGTACTGTGGAGAGTTTGTGCCACTTACAATTTAACTCACAAACCTATACTGTATTGTGGAGAGTTTTTCCATTACTGATACAGGGAGACTTCCCACGTCACCCATATCTCCTTCCACCCCCCCTGTATTGTGGAGAGTTTGAGCCATTTGCAGTGTAACCTTATTTTGGCTGTACTGTGGAGAGTTTGTGCCACTTGCAGTGTAATATTATTTTGCTGTACTGTGGAGAGTTCGCGCCACTTACAGTAGTTATAATATTGTTTGTGGAGAGTTTGTGCCACACATTCCTTACATGCACTGGGGAGAGTTCGCACCATTCCAAATAGCCATAAATATTTACAATTAGGCATTTATTTTTGATCAACCAAAATTAAAGTATTGATATGCATAATCACAATTCAAACACACTAGAGGCACCTTGTATATTATTAATACTTTCATTAATTTTGGGGATTTTAACTATACTGACGTTCATTCGAATAATAATAATTATTTATGGCAAATTGAATACTCAGACTGTTTTTCTATCTAATTCCAGGTACGCCATCTCGGTTTTTCAACCTACTCGGACCATGTCCATCTTGACTGTTCAGTTAAATCCAGTCATCACGTCCAGTGTCTTGTAAATAGTTATTTTTAATATTTATATTTGTTTTATTATCAATATTATAAACAATATAATGTAAGTACACCAAACCAGTAATTAGAAGTTAAATTCTAATTAAATATATCAATCTTTACAAATCACTCATTCTCCTCAAGTTTTTTTCCCTCCTACAGTAGTTGGCAGGAGTATATGAATTTTAAATATTAAATCCTTTTTGTTCAACACTATATGAATTACTTTTTTTAACTTGATTATCTAATTCTAACGCTGTGTTTTATTACACCTTTTGTAACTTTGTAACTGCATTATTAAAACAGACAACAAAGTTTCTTCTACCAGAACTCCATTGTTTTGTTAGTTAAAATATATCTCTTCCTCTTCCTGTTTCCATTAAGACTTTCCATCAACCCATTTTCACATTAGGCAAATTCCAACGTCGCCGGTTTACTGTTCAAGCTGAATATTTAACATGCAAAAACTCATTATTATTAGAAGAGCTCTTCATAATAATGATTTTAATAGAAAGTTAACAAACCTGTTTGCTTAAGAAATTTTCAATTTTCATTATTTTCATGACCAATAGGAAATATGCATACAGTTAAAATAAGGCTCCATTTTTGTTTACAGAATCTTCACCTTAAATCTACACTATATCTTTTACCTAAACTATACTAATGATTATTCAAAAAACAAGTAAGCATTATTTTATTATTTGTCAACAGTTTACAGCATGATGTATGTATGTATGTAAAGGATGTCAATTTTAAAACTTACAATGGACAATACCTCGTGAACGAAAAAAAATTCAAAGCCTAGGGTAGAGAGGGGGAACTAAAATGACATGAGACCGTTGGAAAGCATTTTCGACGGGCTTTCTAACGACGTATCACAAGTAGGGGGTTGCCATTTAAATTTTTGTAGGTGGGGCATAGGGGGGTGCGTTCTCTCTCATGTCATTTTAGTTCCCCCTCTCTACCCTAGAAACGGTTTTGAAATTTTTTTGAAATCTCTTTTCGTTCACGAGGTACAGCCCATTGTAAGTTTTGAAATTGACACCCTGTATAGGGGTGATATTCACTGAGACCTAAAATATTGTGCATACTTTCTTTTACTTAGTTCCCGAGGAAAGTATCAGAGACTAGTAGCTCATTTAGACCTATTTCAAGGAGGAACTTTAGGATATGTGCAGGCTTTAGTTTAGGTAAGTGTCCCTCTTCTACCCAGTAGTCTCCTAGATGTTGTGCCCTAGGATTCTGTATGTGGTGGATGTTTCTTCATCCATACCACATAATCTACATTCTTCTTTCTCCACTATTTTGAGCTTTTTCAGGTACCCATTCAGGCGACAGTGTCCCGTTAGGACACCTGTTAAAACTCTTAGTGCAGTTTTGCTCTGACTTGGCATTCATTTGTCCTCAACAGAAGAATATTTGATTGGCTAAGCTCTACTAGATCTTTCCAATGGTTAGATCTTCTCTTTTCTTCGGCTTTGCTTATTTCTTCCAATATTACATTGGAGCTGATACCGTAAAAGGGTTTCGTCCCCAAAACGGTGTTTCAGCCCCCCTCTTTACTAGTTCATCTGCTATTTCATTTCCGTCCATTGTGTTCCAGTGTGTCCTGGTTCATTGAGTTTGCCTAGGAATTCTCATACCATTTTGGAACTGATTACACAAGAACTCAGTGATTTAATGGCTGCTTTAGTATCCGACATGATGATTATCCTTTGCCTTCTATATCTTTGATCAATATTGAACTATTTCTTATGGGAAGATACTTAGTGTTTGGTTCCTGGTTTTGGAATTGAACTAAACAAAAGTGGTTCTTTTAATTATATATATATATACCTGCATCGTGGTTTCATAAAACCACACAATGATTTTTGTTAATCATTCCCTCTCTACTTTTATAGCAGGATATCGGCATCCCTAATTATCCTGTATCTAGAGAAATTATTATAGGTATGTAATCTTTTGTGTAATTAATACATACTAGAATGATTATCATTCCGATTGTTTGTCATAAGCTTAACGCCTACGGGAGCTGTGATTTCAATCCATCTGCGTGTATTTACATAAACGTAATGTCAAAGGACGTTATTAAAATATTTATCAACATTCACTAACCGCCAAGGAGATTATTTGGTACTATGTATAGCAGCAGTATTAGGATGTTCGGATATACATTTTTAATTGTAGTATAGTCTTGTCGGTTTGTGGAGAGTAACAAAGCTTAAATTGCCTACTGTAATATTTGGAAGCGGTTAATTTGGGTTGGAAAGAATTTCTCGTTGGTATTGATAAAATATTCCATTAGTAGGAGCGTTACATAAGGTCTTATTGAGGATTACAGGTTGAGTCAACTGTTCATTTGCGTGAATTTATGTATGTTTGTAATCCATTAGTTGGCTTTAACCTTGTGTGTTTTTGTATATGCTTAGTTTGAAAATTTAGTTTTCTGATGTTATTTTGATAAAATTGTAACAAATATGTCTCGAAGTATGCATTATTCATCTCTTAGTGGTGATATCAAGTGCCAGTACAATAAAAAAATTCGTATTATAGCAGAGGAGACGCACAAGTGCATAGGAAAATTAGTTTGGTGAGAACATGAGAAGAATTCTTTGTCTGATACATTGGAACTGCATAAATATGTCTTTGTTCAAAAGCTCACAAGGTGTAGGCAGGTGGCGGTAGTAGCGCTGCTATTCTCATTCCGTGCATTTCTTGTATCGTGATCGGATATTCGCTGACATCTGACATTTGCTGTGTCGCCTGTCGCCATATTTGGTTTATATTTGTGTTGCTCTGCGTATCTGATTTTTATTTTTCTCGTTATTTGTTACTCTTTGTTTTGCTAGTTATTTGATTGTATTAAAATTCCGACCAGTTTAAAGTGCTTAGAAGTTAAGATGTCACAAAAACTTTGTTTGCTTTGTGGAAATAGTGAAGAAGAGGTTGAGAAAATGCATTATTTTCCTTCCAATGATAAAAAGTAAGAATATTTTTGGTCTTTTTAAAGTAAAAAATAATAGTTCTAATGCATTTATAGGTCAAAATTGTGACAAGAAGCGGTGGGAATGAAGTACAAGATACCTGAATTTGAGTACATGTAAACTGCGAATCGATGTTGTTCCGAGTTTATTCCCTAGCAATACACTTGGAAAAAATCATCAACAAGTAAATGGTAAATGAAACATTGGAGAACAGTAAAAATGAAGAGCATCTTGCATTGAAGGTATGTTAACGGACTAATTTTATTTCTGATAACCTACCTATCAAATGCATGAAAGAAAACTTGTGTACTTGTATTTTTTTCTTCAAATACTGCAATTTAATTATAATAATATAACTGTATTATGTTTACGCACTTTAATATTTTTCGCTATATGTATCAATAAACAATTCTTTGTGTTGATTTGTCTTATTATTTTTTAAACAACTCTGTAGTACGAACGAATTTTTAAATCGCTTCGTAGTTCGCGCCCTTTTTTAAACAGTTCCATGGTCTAGGAAGGGGGTGCCGAGTCGGGAAAATAGGCTCTCGTACCATTCTTGCCTCTGTCACAACATGCGCGCCACCTACCCCACACCTTGCAGAAAATGGACCAGTGGAGTATTGCGAACTAAAATTTTGCATGCACTTGGGCGTCTCAGGGTTGTCTCTGTATTATAGACAATACATCCTTTCGAGCAAACAATTTCATTGTTGAAAGCAGTAAATTTGTTGTGATTCACTGAGGGGTCCTCATTTGGAAGCACTGATGCAAGCATCACGACTTGGTTCAGATGAAGCATTTAAATAGTCACATCGCTTCGTTAATACAGTCGGAAATCGAAAAAAGATACCTTATTTCTTTCTCCTCACATTCTACAATTAACAACACTACGAAACAATGACATTTTAAATACTTTTAAGAACTAATTGAAGTCTAACTATCATCCGTTGTTTACCAGTAAACAATGAAAGCTAAACAGTTTGCCCTCCAGTACAATATGGCTGACTTGTCAGTGACGTCATTCTGGAATCGTCTATTCTATAATCGGTGACATCAAATCTCTATGTATTAGTGAATATTTTTTGAATTTTTCACACCTCAAATTATTTGACTGAACTACAGAACAGGAAAATAGGTTTTCAAAAGAGAAAGTGAGTTTAGTTTGTCTGAAAAGGCGTTAATATCACATTTATTGATTTTTAACTTTGTTATTTAGATTAGGTTGTATAGTGAACTTAATTTGTCCTGTACATATTGAGCATTGAGCGGATCGATTGCATCCATGATATAAGTTTACTTTTCTCCTCCTATTATCTGAATATTGAAAACTAAAGCTTTTTTTATTTTTCGGGTGTGGTGTATCCAGAGTCAGTGGTTGGTAAGTCTTTGTATATTATTTCTATTAATTACTACCTACTCCTTCAGAAGTATATCTTTGACAATTTTACAAATGACCATTAGAAGTTCTTAGCTCAATATGTGCTGTATAGTTTCGCGTTACCTTACGATGTATAGTTTTAATTTGCACTCCTGGTGCATGATCAGCTGAGATCTACTTAGAGAGAACAGTTTCGCTATATCTTTTATTAAGGTTGTTTTATAAAATGTAGAAATGTTTCCGTGCGTTTTTCTTGGGATGGTCACTCAGTATGCTATTTCCATCCATCTTTCTGAAGGTTGTCCATGATCAGCTGACAGTATGGAACGGGATGACGTCACTTGGAAATACTCTATAGTAAATTCGGTCTCTTGTTTACTTAGCAAAAAACTAATGTGTATGTCACTTTGTTACAGTCGACAGAAGCAAACAAGAGCCCCGGAAAATATGCGAACTAAAACAAAGGTCATCGCAACCAGCCAATCAGGAGCCAATGTTAATGATTGTACATAAGTAAGTGTAAGCCTAATCGAAATAATATGACCGAATGATTTTATCAATTTTAGTGTCTGCATCAGTGTTGTCAATGTGAGGATAATTATACGATTCGCAGACAATTTCGCTAACCGCATAATTTTTGGATCGAATAACTTTTCGAGTGTTTTGCAGAAAGGATATATAAAACGGCTATTGTAATGGGGGATGGTATCGATAATTGGTTTTCGATTCAAAATATCGATTGTTACTACAAAAATACAACTACAGCGACATTGACACTCCCTTCTAGGGCTCTTGTTTGCTTCTGTCGACTGTACAACGGAACAATAGCCAGAGCTAAAATCAAGGACTTAGCATACTCTGACAGTTGAACTACTGTCAAACATAAAATATTTTGGAAAATATGTCAAAATTATAAAATCATCCATTTTTCATCATCATCATTTCAAAATTCAAGTAACACAATGACTCAAATCATATTCAAGACATAATGCCTGGTGGAGAAATAGTCCAAATTCACATTGGTCAAGCCGGTGTTCAAGTAGCAAACGCTTGTTGGGAACTATATTGCCTAGAACATGGAATCAGAGTAGATGGAACGTTATACGATCAAAGTTATTCAGACAATAGCTACAGTCCATTTTTCAGTCTTTCAGGAACCGGTCAAGCAGTTCCTCGAGTTGTTATGATAGATCTCGAACCTACAGTAATTGACGAAATTCGAACTGGGTATTATAGACATCTTTTTCATCCCGATCGCCTTCTTACTGGTAAAGAGGATGCTGCAAATAATTATGCACGGGGAAAATACGGAGTTGGTGCAGAGATGTTGGATTTGGCGTTAGATAGAACAAGATTGGTTGTTGAAGACTGTGGTAATATGCAGGTGCGTTTTTTTGTCAAACCTTATTACTCCCAGATACAAAAAAATTAGAACCACAAACTTTATAATTTTAGGTACATTTTTCACTAGTTTCATTATTTTATCAAGCATTTTCTTTTTTAAAATTTTCTATACCGTTTCTTAATCATCTGACATTAACACCATATCTGGCCAGCCCAAAGACGGTAATCCCTTAGATAACCTCTGTGACACTCTTGGAAGGAGATCACGAGAAGAACGACGCCACCTAAACACTCTGAATGAAGTAAAACAGAATCTAATTTAGATTGGGAGAAATTAGACCAAAATGGAATACGATCGCTTATTTGAGGGTACGCCGCCGTTGTCAAGAAGTGTCATTCGTGGTAGAGGCTATTTAGGTACTATCTCTTTTGTTCAGCTGTTTCTTTTATGTTTCCCCAAATTTTGTATTATTCATTCAAACGTAATAACATGTTTTCATGTTCTGATGTAGACTTGTGTCTCTCCTTTATTGAAATCGAAAATAACGTGAAGTAAAAAAAAAACAGTTGATTCGGGAAAGATGAGAGAATCGTTCGATTTTAGTGGATACCTGCTGCTGTACCTGAGACATCCCACAGGGCGTTTTAAATTTCTTGGGAAAACTACGACTTTTATTTTATGGGTTTCAAAGTTTGCGCCGAATTAGAAGTTTTCCAGTTTCCAAATTTTGATTTGTGCTAAACCGCTGAACCAAATTTGAAGTTCCAGATGTTTTTTCTATGCAGAATTTAACCCTCGTTAATGTTGAATGGGATGAGGTTTCGCAGTTTTTTTGTCCTTGAAAGTTATGCACCAAATGAAGGTATTAAAATGACTCCCAGCTTAAGGGAAATTAATTTGTCGATAAATTCTAATTAGATTGGCCAGTATGAAGTTTCCGTGATTTTATTGGTATTTTAATTAACACATTTTTTTTGAGGTACTATTAATTTAAATAAATAATTCTTGACTGGAATAGGAGACTAATGTGTATTTATGAACGGGATGAAAAGTTGGCTATTATTAAAATTGAGCATAATAAACTTACGAGATGGTTAATTAATTATTCGAAATGGGTGATTAAAAAGAAATCCAGTATTCTGCGACATAATAAATTTTTACATTATATGACCGATAACAAAAATAGAAAAATATGCATGGAAAGTTTTTAGTTTTAGAAAAAAAGAATATTTTATTATAACTATATCCCATGCACAAGTAATATCTTTCGCAAGAGATTGATCTTTTTATGTGAAGTAATTAATAAAGTGTAGCTTCCGGCGATACATCATAAGCCGGATGAACTAGAACATTAAGAAAAATCTTAAAATTAAATTCCTTCAACTAGTTGGGAGTTTTTAATTTACTGAGAATAATTCCATCCAGTTTTTATCTTCATGTAAGGAAAAAATTATTACCTCCATAATCTGTCTTAACTAATTTCAAAAAACAAAGGATTATTTCGTAAAAATAAAAGAAATGGCAAGCGATAAAAACATAATGGTAATTCCAAACTGCAAAGTGATTGAAACAAAAAAAGTATACAGTATACTTCTGGTTTAACTGGAAATGCCATCAACTTTTATTTTGTAAATGCAGTAAAACTTTTGGGTTTGTTTACACTAGAAATTCAATAGCATTGTCAGTGACTTATTTAAAAAGTACCTATAGATAGTTACGGGGTTTGCAAAGAGAGGAAAGTGCAATTCAATTGTGGCGTGTAAATTTTTCAGTAATAGACCAGAGTAGATAATTTTTGAAACCAAAAAAAATAATAGGATGAAACCCGTTGGAAAAGGAGAATATTATAAAAATGAAAGGAAAAATAAGATCTACAACTTTTGTATTTACACTTTTTTCACATAACCTCAAAATTTATGTGAAAAATTAAAAAAACCAAGTTTTTGGTTTTTTATTTTAATGTTTTACAAAAAAATTTTTTTTTCATGAAATTTGGTGAAGACTTACCTTTTTATGTCCCAAATACACTGTAATTTATTTGATTTGAAATATTCATTTTTTCACCTTGTTTTGACTTAATATCGAAAAAGCACCGTAATTTTCAATTGAAAATTCTCCCGTCAAAATATCAGCCTTTTCAAAAAATTTGGTGTGCTTGCTGTTCGTTGAAATATCTACTTGTGTATAAAAAAATATATTACTATAGTAAATGTTCTCAGAAAATGCAAAAAATCGAAAAAAACTCGAAATTCGAAATTTTTTTTTAATCATTATATACAATTTCATCTAAAAAATGTGATCGTACTATTGAATTTAGAAACTTTATTTTGATTACGTTATTCATTACAATATTTTTAAATACATTAATCTTGTTATTCATAAATACTTTATTTTGAATTCTAATCACTTCTCCGTTAGTTTTTCTCTCTTATGGCATTTCTTCATCGTTAGATTCGGCAAACCTTTCCGATTCTAGTACATCTTCGAAATCTTCATGACCATCACCTTCTTCGTCTCCAATATTATTTCAAGTCTGTGTTGGTTCTTCATCCACAATTTCTTCTGAATCATTAACTTCCTCCATATTGGAGCATTTTTCAGAACCATGACAATTTGAGCATAAATTTGTGCGTTTTAATCCATGTTTTCGGAAGCCACATTTTAAACTGTTACATCCAGTTTCACAGCTGCAGCAAATAGATTTGAGCAATATTTCCGGAATTAATTCTTTTTCTGTAAATTTGGGCATAATGCCACGTTGATGTTGCTTCCAGTCCCAATCTGTTGCTGTAAGCTCATTACCCAACCGAGTTTGAAGCTGATAATATGCCCTGTAACAATGTTGTTCTACTGCTCCTTCTGTGAGTGGGAGGTTTGCCAATATGAAAGATGATTTAATTTTTGCTAATTGATATTTTTAAAATCTTAATTGATTCAGTGTTATTTTATCATTTTTACATTTATAAATAGATGTGATTAATTGTAATCCATTTTTTTCGATATCTTCTTTACTTGCATCTTTTTTATAAAAAATATTGGCCAAATTTGACAAATTTTTATTGTCTAATAATGAATTTACGATACTTTTCTTTCCTTTTTCGGCAAATCCAGATGTTGTATCGCAACCAGAAAAGCAATGCAACAATATTTTTGAAGGATTCATATTTGAAACTATTAGACGTGAAAAATAGATCTTTTACATTTCCAGAACCTGCTTTGAGAAAATAAATGTCATAATCATTTGAAATTAATTATTGATTCAGAAGTACCAAAAGATCAATATCTTGACCCACAACAACGACAGTTTTATTAGTATCTCTGGCAATTAAAATTTTTCTTGCAAAAATGGTATTTTTGTATCGTTTTGATAATCGAACTCTGGAATAATAGCTGAGGTTTTTCTACGACTACGTTTTCCTCTTTTAATTGAATTAGCTGCTGGTACTGTTGTGACAGTAACTGATTTCTTAATTTCGGGGTACCCATCAAAAACATGAAATCTTACGTTTTTGAGTAATTAAAGTGTAAATTTTAATAAATAGCTCAAATATGTACATAATGATTGAAAAAATATTTGAGAAATCGGGCTTTTTTCGATTTTTTGCGTTTTCTGAGAACATAGTAATATATTTTTTTTACACCATCGGAAAGTAGATATTTCAATGAACAGAAAGCACACAAACTTTTTTAAAAAATCTGATATTTTGACGGGAGAATTAGAAAATTAGGGTGCTCTTTCGATATTAAGTCAAAATAAGGTGAAAAAATGAATATTTCAAATCAAATAAATTACAGTGTATTTGGGACATAAAAGGTAAGTCTTCACCAAATTTTGTGGAAAAAAATTTTTATTTCTAAAAGATGAAAATAAAAAACCAAAAACTTGGTTTTTGGAATTTTTCAAATACATTTTGAGGTTATGTGGAAAAAGTGCGAATACAAAAGTTGTAGATATTACCTACAACTTTTTTCCATACGACTTGTAGTTTTGCCGGAAATACATGTAAACCGTTTTTTACCCTTAAAAACTCACCCCCTTCCCCTTCCCGACCTCAGATCGCCCGTAAATTATTTTTCCTTTAATTTTTATAATAATCTCCTGCTTTTCCAATGGGTTTCATCCTACTATTATTTTTTTTCACTTTTTATTATTTTTAAAGGCTTCTACCCCGGTCTATAAGGGAAATCATTGTAAAGAAGTGATATTCGTAAGAAAAATTATGCAATGTGTTTTTTAGTTACTTTAGAATCTGTACGAGTTATTTTTAATGGGGACCCTTCCAGTATTGAACTTTACGGGACTTTCAGTTTCAATTTAACTTAGAATAAAAACGGAAAGCTCAAGAATGTTTATTAATATAAATCTTGTCATTCGACCTTCTTTAGAAAGACCGCGGGGAGAGTTTAATCATTTTCAAAGGTACAAGGTGTAATTTAGTTCAAAATATCATTTTCTGGGTCTAATTTGTTAAGTTTCTATTTCTAGTTAAGTAAATTTAACATGTTTTGTAAGCAGGCTAGGGTCATTTTAATTAAACAGAGATTAGGTATTCAAGCAATAAACTTTTGGGGGTAAAGTTATGTCTTTATATAATATAGGTATTTTTGGTCGCCTTTGTATTTATATATATATATAATTAATATACACTGTTGAATGAGTTGATTAATTTGAAAAAAAATTATTTAATAAAAGATATAATAAAAATGATACATCATTTGTCACAACATTTTTCTAATACAAGTAGGCCTCATTTAAGCACGTGTGGCTCGAAAAGGGCATTTTGTTGGCGTCCGACCGCAATCCGGACAACTACACGTGCATAAAAGAGGCCTTAGTTTGCTTAAAATTTGCTTTCTTATTTTAAGGGTTTCATTATATTCAGAGCTTATGGAGGTGGTACTGGAGGAGGTCTCACATCACTATTTTTGCAGCATCTAGCTTCGGATTATTCCAAAGTTAATACTATGGAGTTTGCTGTGTTTCCATCTCCTAGAATATCTACTATTATAGTAGAACCTTACAATACTGTGTTATCGACCAATGCTTCGATTGAATATGAAGATGTATGTTTTTTGATGGACAATGAAGCTGTATATGACATATTAGGTAAGTTTGAGTTATAATCGGTGTTGACCAGAATTAGATCAGATATTTAAAAGTGCAGTCTAGATAGAAATCAGATCTCTTTCATTTCTTAACATAATAAGTTGAGGTTCAGAACCTTTTATTTTTATTCATCTAGCTGTAGATTATATACATAATAAATAAGTTTGTATTCTGATTCTGATAATCCCGGTCATGATATTGAAACAAACTTATCAAATTATTGTTTTATCATCGGTGCTTGATAGGTGTGCAAAGTTTCAATTCAATCCGACGTTTTGAAGTCAATAAATTTACATTTGAAGATTCCGCTACAAATAAACATACCGGAGAGCTAATGAAGGCGTTATTAAAATATAGTTTAGATTATCACCTTTTTTTGTTTTTTTTTTTCATATCAATAACAATGAGAAGTAAATAATTTTGAGCACTTACCAAGGCAAATATCGACGAAAGGAGTTTCCACTAAACTGTTCGTAAAACCATCAGTTTTCACTGAAAAAGTCATAAAAATCAAAAGATAAAATTTGTTCATAGTACATAATAGTATATTATACAGAAGAAATTTTGGTCAGCTGATCTTTATTATCAAGTTGCGAAGCTGAGAAAAATCTTCCCTGCTGTGGTTTATATACCATTTTTTCCACTACTAGAACATTTAATAATTTTCAGTGAAAATATTTGGAATCATTTTGTATTTGAAATGCTTCAATTGGAAAGAAAGAGTTTGTGAAAAGAAATGAATGAAAATTCAATAAATTATAATGACATTTCCTGTTTGTAGCACTATGAATTTAAAAAAATGGTGAATAGTGATGAAGATATTGTTATTTTAGTAAGTTATTAGTTATTAGGGGGTTAGCTCTATTATTAATTAATTAATAAGCATTTATTGCAAATTTTAATAATAAAGCTCAGTTGACAAAAATCTCTTCTCTACTTTTCTACTTTCGTTCATTTTGCATTTATTTTGGATGTCACTATTGTCAATTCTTTTCATTTTTCTCTCCTACTAGAAGACAATGAAAAATGATGTCCGACTAGGGGAGAAATTTCTCTTTTCGACTCAAACACTGCATAAATAATGATATCTTCAAGTACTAGTAGAGGACAAAAGTATTTTTGTGAAAAACACACTCTCGATAAACAAAACCGACGATCGTAAAATTCTTATTAGAAATCAATATAACCGAGTTTTGTTTTTTTATAGTCGTTGTAACGTTTTCTGTCCAAAAAATAACATGTTTACGAAAAGCGATATTATTTACTCTTCTAAAAGTGTTCAAAGGCTTTTGAATTAAATTCCTGAGAAAACTTCATATTTGTTTATTTATAACAGCAAAAAATTAATCATCATACAAAATATACTTTTACAGTCTTTAGTGCGAAACTCGTTGTTGTTTGCCTGTGATTAAAATATAAACATTAGGAGTAATGGAACTTATCTTCACTCTTAAGTCCTCTTCAACACTTCTATCTCTATTTTTTATGTACAAGAAATTAGAAAATACACTCTCACACAAGTAACTCGTAACAAATAGCATCAAAAATAGCAGAGGATGCTGGAAGATCAAAGGGTACAAAGAAGTTAATTAAAGATTTCTCTTTAAAATAATCTACCATGAAACTATCTTCTGCAAGATCGATAAAACTTTCTTTTAGATCCAATTCATTTGGTAAGGTTCCCGAAAAAGGATTTCTGATCCAGTCCACTTTTGAACAATCTTCAGAGAAATACTTCTTAAAGCTTTTTTAGCCTTCCAAGTGAACAATGATATCTGCAACCATATCTGGCATTGGAGATATTTCATTTCCTTCAAAAAATGATGAGAGTGGGAAATGCAACTAAATTCTCCTCATGTAACTTTCTCTTGGAGGAGTTTATTTTGTTACTGGCTGTGAAGGCTGTTGTGATTGGTCCCTGAAGTCCCAAGTTAAGTGTATTGAGTTTGTCAAAAATGTCGGCTAGATAAGCCAATCTTGACAACCACTCTTCATCAGCAAACAATTTTTTCATGTCAAGATTTTTTTTCACTTAAAAACATAAAAACTTCTGATCTCTGTTCAAAGAGACGGTTCCAAATTTTTCTCCGAGATAACCACCTCACTTCTGTATGCAGGAGTGAAGTCACACATCAAGCAGAATAATTTTGTGTTTAGAGCCCTAGCCTTTATGAAGTTAATAACTTTCACCGTGGGGGAAGAGGGGTAAGACAGCTCTCGTCGCCCCGCCCCCGATGCAGTAACTCCTTCACTCCTGCAGAGACAAGCAGACAGAAGCTATTAATAGCATATTACTCACGCGTACCACCTGAAACGTTCCCGCGTACCACCGGTTGGGAACCCCTGGTATAGATTATTACACAGTCTAGCACCTTATTTTTGTGGTAATTGTCTAGAACAGGACCTTCTCGAATTTTACCAATATTTTTATACCAATAGGTTCTGTATGATGTCAGTATTACCGAGTGATATGTTTTTTCTTCCGCAAATGTTTATATTTTTTATAATGGGCATTCAAAGTTTACCGTCAATTTTAGTATACTGATTAATATTTTTCAATGGAATTTTTCTATAGTACTCGGATGGATATCGAGAATATTTTTTGTTATTTACTATTTATTACCTTGTGGTCTTGATGAGGTATCGCACTCAGTTTATTTATTATATTTATAATATTTCCACTTTTTTGAAATTACTAAGATTATTTATTTTGTGGAAAATATGACAACACTGTAAAGGTAGTAACTTTTACATTGAATACTAGTGATTTTTGTCCGGAAATTTCCATTATTAAGCATTTTTTATAAAAAATTATTCCATTTTTTTACCCCACCCATATATCCCGTTAAATACGTATTTGCGGCACATTTTATTGTATTATTTCTAAAGATATTTTATAAAGATTAGTGATAGATTGGTGAAATTCGAGAAGGTCCTGGGGTCCGGTGAACTATGCGGAGCCAAGAGTTTTTGACTGATTTTGCAAAAAAATCAATAGTACTCACCTATTTTGAAGATTACCCATCGAAAAATTTGCGGGTTAATCAGAATTTACAGAGAAAAATAGAAAAAAAGATATTTTTTCAACATTTCAACCATCACTTTTTGTCCCGATATTTTATACAAAAAACTGTTTCAATGTGTCGAACTGTATCGGAAACTATTCAAAAATATATTTTCTCTTAAGTGATAACGAAAAATTCGATTAACCTATAGGTGGCCACATTTTTAGTTTGCCAGTTTAGTGTGCCAGAAGTTTCTGACCCATTTTAACTAAGTCGTGCTCCTTTCAAAAACATTCGGTATATTTTTTTTAAAAAGTAGGTGTTAGTTAGCAGGCAAATTTTGTAATTGTTTCTTATTTAAAACGTATGTGTCAGACATCTTTATCTAATAAACCATCATCATTCAAAACCAAATAACTCATTTTTCATCGAAACTTCAACAAATAATACATTTTCGGAACGGGAAAGAGTTCAGCTTTCAGATAGAATAAAAATATATAGGGTGTTCCATTGAAGAAATAGACGATGTTTGCATTTAAAAAATACCATTTTTTAAAAACACCCTATATAAGATTTCACTACTTAATTACTTAATTAAACATTTATACTGAGAAAACTTTATATAAAAAGAAATTGTTTATCAAATGGGTCAGAAACTTCTGGGACACCCAGTATTTTAATTTATAGATTGATATAATCCTTGAAGACTAACGTGAATACGATTTTAAATTTTGTATTTTATCTCGACAACGAAAAAACATAATGTGTGTTAATCGATATTTTTTACAAAGGGGAAGGGAAAATAATTTTTTTAATTCACTGTTGAAAAATATCTACTTATACATTAATTTTTTCATGAAGGGGACGGGTGAATAGAATTATTATTTTCCCTTCCCCTCCCTAATGTATGATTCAAATAACGCACATTATGTGGAAACATTAATTTTTTCAAGAAGGGAAGGAAAAATAACCATTCCAGGGTGAATGGAATGATATTTTCCCTTCCCCTTCTTGAAGAACAGTGGTATTGAAAATTTGGCAGCAGTACAATAGTACTGCTAGAATCATCCTCCCGCTTCGCGGTCGGATTATTTAGACTGTCAAACTGACACTCTTCGTAATTATGCAACAAGTTATCGAACTAATTATTTTGAAGTACTTATAGTATTACTACTGAAAATATCGGACGAAATAGTTGCCATTGAAATTTTGAAAAAAAAAATACTTTTTTTGGATTTTTCTCTGGAAATTCTGAATAACCCACAAATTTTTTAACGGATAATCTTCAAAATAGGTTTATTTTAATGAAATGATCACTAATTTTAAATTGAACATCAGTTCAAAATAAAATGGAGATTTAAACAAATTAAATTGTTTTATTTCATCATTTAGTATGGATCTTAATCAAGTAAAAGCCTCATCTATTCAATTTTCGAAATTTAAACAAATTGAATTGTTTTATTTCATCGTTCAAAATAGGAGTACCTACTATCTATTTTTTGCAAAATCAGGCAAAAACTCGTATAGTTCACCATACCCAGCTCCTGTTCAAGACAATTACCATTTTTATTTTATAACGATAACAAGAAATTAACAATATTGAAAACTTACCAAACAAACGTCGTCGGAAGGCATTCTGCGTGCAGCAATTTCACCATGATTTCCACTAAACTATTCGTAAAACCATTAGTTTTTACTGTAAGACATAAAAATCACAAGATAAAATGTGTTCATACCATAAAAGTCAATTTTTTCGAAAAACACATTCCCGATACACAAAACCTCCGACCATAAAATTCTTATTAGAAATAAATTCACTCTCTCTAATAGCGATATGCAGGTATATATAACCGACTTTTTGTTTGTTACTCATAGACGTTTTTTGTCCAAAAAAACAAGTTAACTGATAAGCCGACTTGATTCCCATTTCTTTCATAAACATGTAAAATCAATTTAAATATTCCAACTTAAAACATATAAAAAAATTAAATAATATTAAAATTTTAGCATAGGCGTACGTATTAAAATTATATTTACAAATATAAACAAATTAAGAGAGAAGACACCTGCAAGAATTGCATCATCTTTACTATGACGGAAGAGATAAAGAAGATGTAGCTAGTCAGTTATTTGTAAGTTCCGATGAGTCAGAACCAGAGGCGTTTCGTGACGATGGGGAGTTCAGTGGGGATCCAGATTACATACCAAATTCTGATGACGAAATCGACAGTGAAAGGGAAGCAGAACAAACTAATAATCAGGAAGGTGAAGGTATAGAAGACACAACCAATAAGAGGGAATTATTTATTACATCTGCTCACCATCCTGAACTTATAGAGGCGCGAAATAGATTTGGTCAGGTCAAAGTTAAGCCAAAGCTTCTTGGGAGATATTTGGAAGGACGACTAAGTCGAATCTATGAACCCTGACACTGGGAGGCATCCAACATCGAGTAACTTAGACTATTAGACTGCAAGTAAGCTTCAACCTAAGAGGCCTCTTTTAGAGTTTAGACTCTCTCTTTAAATTGTACTTGCTTCTCTGTGAGATATTTGGGAGCACGTCTAAGTTGAATCTATGAACCCTGACACTGGGAGCCGTCAAACATCGAATACCTTAGACAGACTATTAGACTGTCAGTAAGCTTCAACCAAAGAGGCTTCTTTTAGATTTTAGACTCTCTCTTTAAATTGTACACGCTTCTCTGGGGGATATTTGGAAGTACGACTAAGTCGAATCTATGAATCCTGACACTGGGAGGCCCCTAACATCGAGTACCTTGGACTATTAGACTGTAAGTAAGCTTCAACCTAAGAGGCTTATTTTAGACTTTAGACTCTCTTTAAATTGTACTTGCTTCTCTAGGAGATATTTAAGTGTAAGTCGTAAGTCGAATCCATGTACCCTGACAGAGGCCCCCGCCACATCGAGTACCTTGGACTATTAGACTGTGAGTAAGCTTCAACCTGAGAGGCTTCTTTTAGGGTTTAGACTCTCTCTTTAAATTGTACTCGCTTCTTTGGGAGATATTTGGAAGGACGACTAAGTCGAATCTATGAACCCTGACACTGGAACGCCCCCAACATAGAGTACCTCAGTCTATTGAATGATGAGTAAGTTCCAGCCTAAGAGGCTTCCTCTAGACTGGCTCTTTAAATCCTACCATACATTTCTGGAAGATATTTGGGAGTAGGTCTAAGCCGAAACTATGAACCATGACACTGGAAGGCACCCAACATAGAGTACTTTAGACTGTGAGTTGAGAAAACTGCAACCTAAGAAGCTTCTAGACTCTCTTTAAGTTGTACTTGCTTCTCTGGGGGATATTTGGAAGTACGACTAAGTCGAATCTATGAATCCTGACACTGGGAGGCCCCCAACATCGAGTACCTTAGACTACTAGACTGTAAGTAAGCTTCAACCTAAGAGGCTTATTTTAGACTTTAGACTCTCTTTAAATTGTACTTGCTTCTCTAGGAGATATTTAAGAGTACGTCGTAAGTCGAATCTATGTACCCTGACAGAGGCCCCCCCAACATCGAGTACCTTGGACTATTAGACTGTGAGTAAGCTTCAACCTAAGAGGCTTCTTTTAGAGTTTAGACTCTCTCTTTAAATTGTACTTGTTTCTCTGGGAGATATTTGGGAGTACGTCGTAATTCGAATCTATGAACCCTGACACTGGGAGGCCTCCAATTAGTGGAGCCGAAAAGTTTTCTTATATTTACCTATATTTTATAAATTTTTCTTTGCCAAAATGATTTAAAGTGTTTGGACGGTAATACAAGTCATTTGCATATGCGGCACCAATGTGCACTACAAATGCAAACGACGGTTTTACCCGTCTAGGAAAAAAAATAAAATATGACTATTTTAAGTTTATCCTATCCCAAAATATATATTCGAAAAACAAAAACCTGCTTTTTCCTTTCAAAAAGGTATTTTCCAAAAACTCAACCCATATAGTAACCACACTTTATATAAAACTGTCCGCGAACGTGTTAAGAAAATAATATAAATAGTTACGGCTGTATTAGGTCCTAATGTACGATTTAAAATACTTTCTGAAAAAAGTCAACATTTCTATTACACTGACCAACAAAAATTTTTGAGCTAATTATATTAGGAATCAAGTTAAATAAAATTAATATATCTTCTGTAGGTTCCTTGTGGTAAGAATATATCTAGTGCATTGTTGATATAAATATTGCATTATGATTTCTGAGATTCCACTCGCTCTAGCATCGTTTTTCTATTATAGAAATGCCGAATTATTAGAAAAAAAGTTTGAACGGGAGTATATCGAATGTAACTGAAAGACATCTAACAACTTAAAGCCTTATAAGTAGTTAAAAGCTTCTTGATGATACTTTTATAGTTATTTGATCGGCAATTTCCCAGAAAATTGAAGATCACTTTCACGAAATATTAAGAAGCCGATCTTTTCAGATTACAGTTCAGTTTTTCTTCACACATTTCACCCGTCATCGATTGCCTGATTTGAGGCCGTAAAAATATTTCCTGATTACTTTCGGTAACACTTATTGTGGGAAATTTTTCTTTCGAGGATGAAAATCAGCACCATCCCGATTTATTACCATCACGTATTTTTTCTGAAGGACAAGTTAAATACAGGGTATCCAGATTTTTGTTGGCATTGTATTGGGAAAATCTACAATAAAAGTTGATTGATTGGTTCGGCTTAGAGACCTCGGTACCTCAGCCTTTTTGTGCTCAAGGTTATACCGTTCATGTGAAAAGACCAAAAGCCTTTATCATGGTCAACAGTATTTTCATTAGGTTCTTCTTGGAGTAATCCTCCCTTGGATACTCTAGTCCTAGGAGTCTATATCTAAATTAAGCTTTGATAGGGTGTCTGCCGTTTCATTGCCTACAATACCCTTGTATCCCGGAACCCACTTAAGTGTTACTCTATTATGGTTTGCCAGGGTTAAGAGTTTTTTAAGGCAGTCCCAGACTAGTCTAGATCTGATCTGGGGACATGCTAAAGATTTCTGTGCTGCCTGACAATAAGATGTAGATTATCATCACAGCTCCTAATTAGTGGAGTACTAGTACTACTACTTTTGAATATCGGTTAATGCTTTTGATAAAATCTTCACTGTGCAATTGCAATAATAACGATAATAGGTACTGGTGAATTAATAATTCAGTATTATTTCATTTAATATATTATTTAAGGAAGGAATCTAGATACACCAAGACCAACGTACACCAACTTAAATAGACTACTAGGACAAGTAGTTTCAGCAGTTACAGCATCTCTCAGATTCGAAGGTGCTGTGAATGTAGATTTAACAGAGTTTAGAACTAACATGGTACCGTATCCTCGAATACACTACCCTCTTATCACTTATGCTCCTTTTGTGCCTGCTCACAAAGCTTTCCATGAACAACTGTCCATATCGCAACTAACAAATTCATGCTTCGAGCCTGCAAATCAAATGGTAAAATGCGATCCAAGAACAGGTAAGATTATAATTTGATATAATATCTTTCCAGGTTGTTGTCATGGCACAATGTAGTCACCTTGTCAATCATTTTTTTGTTATCAATAAGCTAAACATTCCTTCTTTTTTCAGGCAAATATATTTCCTGCTGTCTGTTATATAGAGGTGATGTAGCTCCAACAGACGTTAATAATGCTATAGTGAACATCAAATCCAAACGTTCAATTCAATTCGTAGACTGGTGTCCCACAGGATTTAAAGTAGGAATAAACTACATGCCTCCAGTTGCTGTTCCAGGTGGAGATTTGGCAAAAGTTCAAAGAGCTGTAACTATGTTATCTAACAGCACTGCTATCAAAAGTGCGTGGGAGAGAATTTTGAAAAAATTTAATGTTATGTTTGCAAAAAGAGCGTTCGTACATCATTATGTTGGAGAAGGGATGGAAGAAGAAGAATTTAGAGATGCAAAGGAAGATATTAAATGTTTAATAATGGATTATAATGAAGTAGAAGGATGATATTGTAACAGGAAATGATAATTGAATCTAACAAGCAGCAAAGTAACATTGATAGATCAAAACATCAGTGGCAGGTTAGTTAATTTTACACAAAAAAATTAAAAAGGAGTTAGTATAGCTGGTACAAACTCAACGTTTGAAATTTTTTGACCATCCTGCCGCTAATCTTATATTATCGATACTGACCCTAGCACTAGCAGCAAAGTAGGTGGAAGCACGTCTTGGACTTTGCGGTTAGAATATTGATATATCCATTACATATTTTTCCAGTATTTTCTTGATCCAACTGCGTATAGGAGCAGTAGATTCTTTTAGAAGTAATGGATGTAATAAAAACGAGAGTCTTCAGTGACTGCCATATATTTTTTAGTATCCTAGATACACATAATTGAGGATCATGACCAAGAAAAGGTAAAGCCAAAAGGGACTGAGATGGACTGAGGGACTGAGATGTTAATGATATTAGAGTTGAAATTTGTATACGATGTCTGTTAGCCAAGGCTTTACTTGAGGTTTCTAGGAAAATATCTAGTTTCAAGCTGGAATCCCAAATGTTCTCATATCTGATCCTGGGAAGCTTTTTACCAAGCCTTTTTACCTAAGCCTGAAATCTTGACCCAAATTTAACATCGCAATTTGGGGTATGACTGAACTTTAGGAATTTAGGGTTCCATAAGTGGCGCCTCCAATAAAATGTACAGTCAAAAACTCCAGAACATCTTCAACTGTCACCTTGTAACAATCAATGTTTTTGTCTACACAAAATGTCCACCATGAGCGTAGGCCCTCACTGTTTTGCCTCAAAGTCGATTCCGTGATTGAAGCTAAACATACATACAGGGTTTTTTTGGAAGGGGCACGCGTTCTTTTAATAACTGATCTTTAAGAATTTAGGGTTCCATAAGTGGTGCCTCTATTAAAACGTATATTCAAAAACTCCGGAACATCTTCAACTGTCATCTTGTAACAATCATGTTTTTGTCTACACAAAATGTCTACCATAAGCGTAGGCCCTCACTGTATTGCCTCAAAGTCGATTCCGTGATTGAAGCTAAACATACATACAGGGTTTTTGAAGGCACGCGTCATTTTAATAACTGATGTTTAAGAATTTAGGGTTCCATAAGTGGTGCCTACATTAAAATGTGTATTCAAAAATTCCAGAACATCTTCAACTGTCACCTTTTAACAATCAATGTTTTTGTCTACACAAAATGTCCACCATGAGCGTAGGCACTCACTGTTTTGCTTCAAAGTCGATTCCGTGATTGAAGCTAAACATACATACAGGGTTTTTGAAGGCACGCGTCCTTTTAATAACTCATGTTTAAGAATTTAGGGTTCCATAAGTGGTGCCTCCAATAAAATGTACAGTCAAAAATTCCAGAACATCTTCAACTGTCACTTTGTAGCAATCAATGTTTTTCTTTACACAAAATATACACCATGAGCGAAGGCCCTCACTGTATTGCTTCAAAGTCGATTCCGTGATTGAATCTAAACATACATCCAGGGTTTCTGAAGGCACACGTCCTTCTAATAGCGTCTGACTGCCAAATTCCTTGCTACCAGGAAAAGGTTGCTCCACAACGGATGGGGGGTTGTGCTGAATGAAATATTTGTATGTTGGGGCCTAACACTATGTGGTCATCTATCAGTAAAGATTTAAATGTTGGGTACCATGGTAATGAACACCATTGAGATACGACAACAATGTCTTCAGCTGTGTCTCTTCATATTTTTTGTTATACCCTTAATGTTAGGGAAAACGGGAAATGCATAAAGCCTGATCCCATTCCTATCCGACGTAAAAGCATCTACCTCCCAAGACTCTAGATCTCTAATACAAGATAATAAAATAAAACAGTACATTTTTCGTTTATACGACTCTCAAAATAGATCAATTTCGTTAAAAAATTTGGAAAAGGTTGCTTCAGCAATCACATTATTTGCCAAACTAATGTAATGTTTTTCCTCGTGAAGATTCTAGGTTTTTCATGAAAATCCATATTGGGAAATATATGCTTCTGCTTTTGCTCAATTGCATTCAGCCAGCCTTCGTCATTACTGATTTAAACATTGTTTTGATCTCAGCACTATCTAATTTTCTCTTATCGGAACTTCTAGATCCCTTTTATTCCCGTCCGTTATTTTTCGCAATTAATAAGAATATTTTTACAAAAACGATAACTACACCATGATATATACATAGTTTAATAGACAACCCGTATGGTCACAAAAGCACAAAAAACGAAGACTGAAAAACTGAAGCACATTCCAATGTTGGACGTAGAGTCGTCTGTTGATAATCAAAACAAAAAGATTTCTTTGAATATTGTGGTCCATGAGCGCCAAAGCGGGAGTACTACACATTTATATGCAATACGAGACCGTAGTAGGTATAATAAATATAACTAACGGTTTCAGACTTGCGTCTAGTGCCACCGTTTAATTTTCTAGCCCGCATGCACGCAAGCGCATTTGAAAAAGCTTTACAGAAGGGACAGGGTGGATGGAATGGTTATTTTTTCTTCCCCTTCTTCAAAAATTAACCAATGATCTGTTTTAACAAAAGAAAACTATCAAACTTATCAGTAACAAAAAGAAGTATTGGTTCCTAATTATTCTAACCTAAAAATTCAAAATGACAAGACAAGGCAAACTGATCAGGAAATGCGCATGCGTGCATGCGGGCTAGAAAATTAAACGGTGGCACTAGACGCAAGTATGGTTTCAGTATTCATAACTTTTCTTTGGTTTATTGACTGTACGTCTTTTTAAAAAGGTTAATTGATTTCGGCTCGACCTTTATCACTCCTTAGTGATCACTTAGCTATGACTTTCTTAGTTGTTCCAATTTCAATCTCCTTCCACATTAAAATTCTAATTTGCTTTCTTATTGTTCGTGCCAGAGAGTGTATTGTGGTTTTGCTAACTCCGTTATTCCTACTGGTTCTTGATTAATTAGCCAACAGTTTTGTATTTAATGACGTCACAATACTGGAGAAGCAATCCATATTTAAGAAAAACACTTGGTTTATTTTAATTTATTAAGAAAAAAGAAAACTCTAATTTAAACAATGAAAGTTTATCTTCAAGTATAACAAGGAGAACTCTCATTTTCTCCGCTTAGCATATAAAACGAATCAATCACTTCTCCGTATAAATCAAATATGACATGTAAATTTAAAATGGGAAAATAAAACTTTTTCACAAACTTTCATACCTATATATTAATAAATTTATTTATAAATACAAGCGATTGCTTCATTTCATATGCAAGACTCTCCTCTTATTTATACTTTAGTAAACAATGATAAGACCTCGTTGAATGTTTGGGATACACAAATACGATAGTCTGCTATTTAGAGTACGGACCTTGGAGACAAGACAAGGAGATCGAACTCATTCGGGAAAATTGACAAAACCTGTCCTCAAAATCGTCTATCTAAGCAGTTTGTTTTTTCACCGTGGCGTCGCACATTGTAACTCCTGTACCTACCATTTTAAAACTGTCACGACAATAACCTTACTTTTTATATTTGACAGTAGGTAAATAGTAAACATTACTTTAAAAACTAGAAAATTGAAATTTTTATAATAAAAATTTATAATGAGTGGGGGATGAGTGCGTTTAAAAAAATCCACGATTTTTTGAAGTACCAAAGTAATTAAAAATATTCAAAGATAAATGAAGTAGGAAAGAATATTTATTGTGATAGACTAAATTTATATACCTTAGTAAAAATATAAGTACATTCAGCTAATTATTTTACCACCAAACGATCACAATTTTCGATATTTTGGAAAACGAAGACAAAAAATACAACAATATTTTCCATTTCTATGACTTAACCTCACTTACCACACACGCAAACCGCGAACTGTCAAAAAAGCTAGCAACCAATAAAACATCATGAACTCGAGTTTTATGATTGGCTGTTATTGTTCTGCCGTTAGATGTTTTGGTGCAAGATTTTAAGTGGCGCCCTCTATTATGACCAGAAATTGGTATACATGGAGTTCGATCTCCTTGTATAGTCTCCATGGTACGGACGATACAAGCCCTTGAACTTATGATGCATACGCCAAACTGTTAAGGGTCGCCTAAATGTACCATTAAAGCATTCCATTTCAAACGTTTACTAAACCATAGGAGGCAAAAATCCTATACTCCTCGGTAACTCTTGGATTTATGTTCAAATTTCAATTGTCGGTTTGCTTTCATAAATGTTTGGTCTTATAGGTTAGGTAATTTTTTCTTATACAATTTATTGAAATTTAGTGTTATTTCTGAAATTCTGACACAAAGAACAAACTAGAAAAAAAATTTTTCAGCAATTTTTTCAGTTTATTAAATATATAACCAAAATTACACATTGTTAAGACTCTAGTAATAAATGCGATTGGTTAACAGGATCTAGTGAACGTGAAACAAAATTTTGCTGCTTCTGTTTATTGGTTTAAATTTTCAAACATAAAACACATCTTGGTCTAAATCAGGTTTCCCAGATTTAAAACATTTACCACGATCGATTGATTGTCATGCAAAATTTAAAAAAAAAACATATTTCATCGTCTTGTGAACTTAAACTCTATTTCAAACAAAATCAAAATATTGACACGGTGAAGAGGTGCAATAATTTCGTATAACAATCAGGTTTCCTTGAGAAAGTTTATATTTTTGAGTTATTAAATTTTTTATTGAAATTCGGAAATACCAGGAGACCGCATGACCTACATAACTTCTGCCTGCTGCGCCGTGGGGACTTCCAATTGTTTTGCCTCCTCGTTTTTAGTAGTCTTGAGTCACTGCTTTTAACGGGATTTATGTAATTAATAAAAACTGAATAATTTGTTTTCTATAATAATTCCAGAAAAATATGAACATCAAAATTGTAATTTTGGGATGCAAACCCTTTTCATATACAGTGTGACCCACTTAAGATCGCAACACCCATTTATAACTATTATAAAAGCGTAAAAGTAAAACACAAGCATGGAGACGTTCAAAAATCAAAAAAACCATTTTTGACGACGTGCATCTCAGACACCGGTGAAGTTACATTGCTCAAACTTTACCTTTAGGTGTTTCAAGGGATAGGTACTCTTTACAGTGTGGTAACCTTGAAAAATCGCTAATAATTTTTTGAAGCCACCTAAAAATGTACGCTACTGACATATATCAAATGTTAATAAGTAAAAATAGTCCCTTTGCCGACCTTTTTAAACCACCAAAATGTCAATTAAAAGCTATAACTAGGTGTTGCGATCTTGAGTGGGTCACACTTTGTATTCAAATTTTCACACAAGGGGTAGATGGGGTATTTCTCTTTCAAATATTTTGATACTATGATCTTTGTGCTAAAATCATAGAGTTGGTTGAACTAGAATCCTAAATATATATAACTGTCATATTTTTGCAAGTTCATGAAGATGTATCAAGCGATTAGATATATTGATAGGGTATATTAAATTTGAAGAATCACTATGTTTGAAATTGAAAAAGTGGATCCTTATAACTATATTATTTTAGGACGATTTCATGGTTGTGAACTCCGTATTCGTGGCAGCCGTTTGAACGAGAAGTAAACCAAGTAATATCAAATCAATAAAAGCATTTTTAAGACGAATTAAACATTACATGAAATAAGTTGTATTTTATTTTGGCAAAAACCAATGCTCTTAATAAAAATAGTTGTGAGAAATGCCACATATCAAAATAATCTAGGGAACAAGATTTAAACTTGTTATAACTTTTGTAAGAGCCCCGGTTTTATCTTGAAATTTTTTGTGAATATTTTTGATTGCCTTTTTTGATAACATAAAGTATTTGAGTCGTCTGCAATTCATAAAATGTTGATAAGTGTTTTTTGTACTGTCGGCAAAAATTTGGTAGGTAGCAGTGTTTTCTTGTTGGCATCGGTGTCTACAAAGTTGAGAGTAATTTTTGTTATTCGAATTAGTGTTCAGTGGGTGGAGAAAGATGGAAAGACGACACTTAAGCCGCGAAGAGCAATTGAGAGCAGTATAGAAGTTTAGCTGGAGTCCTTAACTCATCACCCAGTGTTATTTTTGTCTTTTGTTGAGATGATACCGTAGGACTGGCGATGTTAGAGAAAGACATACCGACCGTACAAGAGCAACGAATCCTATACAAGACCGTTTTATTCCCTTAAAGGCATTACGAAATCGGACAATCACTGCAGGTCAATTAGCAAGTGAGCTACACCGTAGACAAAATGTCGTCGTGAGCAGCCAAACTGTGAGAAACAGGTTGTACGAGTTCAACCTTAAGGCCCGGTTCAGACGCAGCTAGTACTTTAGTCGAGTGGTCAAGTAATTTAGGTACTTGACCAGTCTGAACACCTTCATTTTAGTCGAGTTTACTGGCCTTGCCGAGTTATCGGTCGAGTTTAGTAAATAGAAGTATATTCTATTTATCGGGGCGAGTAGCAGCCCCCACCACAAAAGACAACCGACTAGCGCAGCAACCAAACACGTCTGGACAACTTAGTTTAGTAGCTAGAAAATATAATTCTGCCTGCAACTTTGTGGCGGTTGGAATAGCATCTCTCATTAAAGTATCATTATTTTGGATAGATAATTTGATTTTGCTCAGCAAAATATTAAATGGCTTCTCGGACATCCTGAGAGCAAGAAAATATTCTCCTGGATCTTCTAAATCCAGTTATTGTAAAAGGCAACTGGAGGAGGCTCCAAGCTCATTTCTTCTACTAATCCGTTTTCTTACCCATATACGTTTAGGCTTTTGTATTTCTTCCAAACATAGGTATATACTGCTAGTATCCTTCACATTTAGCGCCACATGCCCACGGGTGGGCATTTTCAGTATCTCTGTTCGGACCACGTGCCCACCCGTGGGCATTTGATGTTGTTTACTTCAAGTCATCGTGGACACCCGTGAGCACGATTTATATTAGTTTTACGTATGCTGACGTATTCAGAGGTCCCAGGAGGCAACAAAACTGTACGTGGACCGGGCATAAATAAAATACAAGTTGATATTTTTTTATGGTAAATTTTTTTTAACATTCTACACACAAAAATAAATCAAATTATATTCTAATATTGAAACAGAAAAACTAACACACTGAACAAAATTAAAAAAACAAGTAATTTCAACCTAACGCAACAAAAAAAAAATTAAGCATATGGAACCTAAAAAGTTGCTATAAGCTTCTGAAAGCATGTAATATAACATCCTGGGACCACGTGACCACTGGTGGTCACTGAAAAAAATCAATAAAAATACCACAAAAAGAATAAATAATGTAATGATATAGAATAATACACAATAAAAAATAGATTTACACAAAAAAAGGACTTTTAAATTTGTTGTCCCAGAGAGTGACTAACCATTTTCGGCGTGGCGCTAAATGTGTTAATAAGAATTTTTAATATATTAATATTTTAATAATAGGTGTATATTTTTGAAAATTCACTACTGGTACTCGACTTGCTGCTCCCCGTGTAAACGATTGTTTTGACTCGACTTGATTAAACAAACTCTACTAATTAACTTGACTTGTGTGAGTAGTGGACAAACTCGACTAAATTACTTTACTCTACTAAATCAGTGGCTACGTGTAAACCGGGCATTACGACCTTAGACCGCTTCGTGTACCCTCATTAACTAGTTGCAATCGCGGTATAAGATAGCGTGGGCACACGAACACTTAAACTGGGGACATCAAGAATGGCGTACTGTGCTCTTCATCGTGATACGCGTGGAGTTCGTGTGTGGAGACGATCTGGAAGTCTTGCGGCTGGAAGTCTTGCGGCTGTCCAGGAGGTTACCAAGGCGGTATTCGTATTGGAGGAAGAACTGACCTAGTTTGACTGGAAGGCTATCTGAATGCCGCCAGTTATCGTGACAACATTCTGCAACCCATTGTGAGTCCACTCACAGCACACCTAGTGAACGAATATCTGGAAAATGCGCAAATCAATGTTTTACCATGGCCTGCGCAGTCCCTCGATCTCAATCCCATCGAAATCTTTGGGATTCGATGGGACGAAGACTTTTGCTTCATCAAGGAGCTTTCCACAAGAGACAACAGATTTTTGATTGTATAGACCACCACAAACCAACTGGAGATCGACAACCTCATTTTCAGCATGGCTGTGGTTGATGCAGGAGGAGCTCATTGAACCTATTGAGGCACTTTTCCCGAATATGTTTTATACCATTGTACCATATTTATTAAAATAATTAACATTCATTGTTTGTCTTCTTTTTTCTTAACTTTTGTAACATTTCTCTCTTTTTCAACGGCTATGGTATCAGTGCCACCCACAAACATTTTGAAGTTTATATATGCCATACCAAGAAAGTTATAACAAATTTAAATCTTATTCCCTAAATTATTTTGATGTGTGTAGCTGCCATCTATAATATGTCATTTACTGATATCTTATAGTAGATATGTATACTTTGCTGACAATATTACAGAATAGAGTGCATTTGACAAAAGAGATTTAGTTGCTCGAGAGCAAACACTTTTATTAATATCCACGTTATATTCAAACTTTTTCATTCGTTTTGTTATTTTTGGAAAATTAAATTGTTTTTAAAATAGGAGGAGCATTTCAAGAAACCTCAATCACACCACTAAAAGTTACTAGATTGAGTGTGTTCCAAAAGGGTCGTGTTCGGACTTTTTGAACTTATTGACAATAACGTGAAATATGTATTGTACTGCTTGCAGTTGTCGTGGCCAATGAGGGGTCAAGCCATGTCTAAAAATCGAATCATCATTGGTTACAGGCTGTGATGTATTTTGGGCATTACATAAAGAATTAAATTCATTGAAAATATCTATTATTAATTAATTAATTTAAGGTATTTATGTTTATAAAAACAATCTATTTAGTTATTTGTTATATCACGCGAGGTCACGAACGTGACAGTGGAAGGCCAGAGAACTATCACGTAACTGGATAGTTGACCAAGGGCAGTACGTATATATGCTGATGAAGTAGATAAGCGAACGGATTCAGAATAATTCATAATTCATAAGAAACATTCAGAAACAGTCAGAGACCTTCCGATCTATTCACTTACATTCAGATACATTTAGTTATGTTTAAATGTAGTTCATCGATATCAAATCTAAAACTATGTTACACCAGTAACATGATCGTCTTAAGTAACACATATGTAAAACTAGTGTAAATAGTTAAGTATACAATAAAGCTCATCCCAGTGAATACTGTAATTTCCGTAAGTAGAGTATTCCATCAGGACCCGGGCTTCCACTGATCCCCGTGGAACTCCGCATTACCGACATACAATACAAGGCCATGGCGAAAGTAGTAAACAATTGTCACATTATTGTGAAAAAATGATATGTAGAAAATGCAATTGTATGTTTAAATTCTTCTTTATTTATATTTAAGGTTTAATTAGAGCACAAACTAAAAGTAAAGAGAAGTTTTAATATCGAAAAATACCATAATACTGTATTGGAAGTTAATGTGAAAATAAGATTTTACTTAGTCCGGTCCTGGTGAGCTTGGAACCAACAGTGTAAAAATTAGCTCCGTAATCAAACTCATTTTATGGGAGATTACAAGTGAAACTTTTACAAAAAGTAAAGTGAAGAGTGCAGAAAGTGCATACGCAGCCAGAGAGGAAAGAGTTAAACTTATAAACATTTATATTTTTGACTAGTTTTGAAAGTACCAACAAGTCAGAAATCCGACGGGTCGACCGGTTTCTCGACTTTTTCGCGATGATAAGAACAAGTTAGGAATAAACGACAATAAAATAATGGGAATTTAACAAATTCTTTCAATAAATGACAGGAAAATTGTGTAATTGAAATACGTCCAAAGATGGAAAGTGATGAGTATAATTCAGATGACAGGAAAAGGAAAAATATTAGAAATGAGGATAGTGATGATTATAAAAATAACCTAAAAAAAAATAGGAAGATCCCCAGGAAAAACTAAAGAGAAAATGGAAGAAAATATAGAAACGATAATGAAAATGTTAAGTACAATGAGAACGACAATGAATAATTTAGTAGATGAGGTAAAACAAATAAGGGAAGAACATAAAGAGTACCGTGAAGAAATTAAATTGCTAAAAACTGAAGATACTAAACTAAACAAGGAAAATCAGTAGCTGAAAAGTAGATTAGAAACGGTTGAAGGAAAAATTGAATATTTGGAAAAGGATAAAAGGAAAAATAATGTGGTAATTTAGGGATTAGTAGTAGACACAAATGACCAAGATCAACTCAAAAACAAGATGGAGAAATTTTAGAAAAAGAACTAGAGATAAAAGATCGAGTAAAAGAAGCCAAGAAATTGGGGGGAAAATTATGTTTGCTGCAAATGGAAAATAGTAGAGAGAAAAAAGAACTAATAAAAAATAAAGCTAAATTAAGAAATAGGACGGAAGAAAAGGTATATATCGTGGATGATCTATCCAAAACAGATAGAGAGAAACAGAAAGAAACTAGAGTTGTAGGAAACGAGGAAAGAAAAAAGGGGAAGAACGTTAAAATGGGATTCAGAAAACTATATGTAAACGAACAACAATGGAAATGGGATATTAGAGCCGGAAAACTGGTGCAAATAAAAGATAAAGATAATAAAAAAAACTAATTAATGAAAACGAAGGCACCAAAGGCAAGATGAACATGTACTATGAAATACAGAATAAGCAAATACATTATAATAGAAAAGAAAGGAAGGGAAAAAAAGAACAAAAACAACAAGAAATACGATTGGGAACATGGAATGTAAGGGGAACTTACGAAGAAGGAGCCTTAAAACGCATAGTTCAGGTAATGAAGGAGTACATAATGGCAATCCAAGAAACAAAACAAATGGGCAAAATGATAACAGAAATAGATGGTCATACCTTCTTCAACAGTGGTATAGAAAATAGAATGCTGGGAGTCGGGTTTATAGTTAATGATAAATATAAACATAAAGTAATAGAGATTGATGGAATTTCAGATAGACTATGCAGAATAAGGATTAGAGGCACTTTTAGGAAAATTGATGTAATAAAAGCACATGCCCCTTCAGAAGATAAATTTGAAGAAATAAAAACAACCTTTCATGAAAATATTGAAAACACATAAATATAATACCTATATGATATAAAAATTGTAGCTGGGGATTTTAATGCAAAAGTGAACAGAGAAGACGTATGTCACAGAAGGGAAAAGCAAACATCTAGAAAGTAATAACAACGGAAAAAATAATAGAATTTGCCCTTGAAAACAACATGAAAATAGTCAGTACGTCTTTTGATCACAAAGAGACCTGGATAGCACCAAATGGCAAAACAAGGAACCAAATTGATCATTTCTTGATAGAAAGGAAGCACTCAAAAGATGTAACAAATGTTAGAAGCTACAGAGGAGCAGATGGCATGGTAATAGCAAAGATCCGACATATAGTGCCCAACATAAATGAAGAAAACAATACGATTACAAAATATGATCTGAACAAGTTGAAAAGCAAAGAGATAATTGTACGACTACGTCTTTTGAGAAGAGTTCCATTACAACAAATTCATATGCATGCTGGATTTTCATGGACTAATGAACATGTAAATTCGAATGCTGAATGGAGGTCTTCTAGTGCCCAAAAATCGAAGAGCAGTGCAGGAAGTTTATAGGTTCAGAGGTGGTACAGCTGCTATTTGGGGAGGCTTTTGATTTAATAAGCGTAGATAGTTGTTAGAGCTTGATGGGAACATCTCTTCGCAGATTTACTAACAACAAGTAATTAACAATGTTATACGTTTGATTCATGCTACTATTGGACTAGCTACAAAGAGCATTGAGTTCCCATGAACCCCCCCCCCCCCCACAGACACTCCAAGAACTTAGGCAGCTTCTACCACAACTTTGGAGACAAATCGTTCAATACTACTTCAACGACCTTATTGAGAGTATGCAGAGGCATTGTTTGGCTGTAATTAATATTAGAGGAGTCCATATTCAACTTTTAATAAAATAAAAAGGTTACACAACCTCAAATTTTTGTTTTTGTTATTTAAAACTGCAAACGTATTGCGCAAAGGGGTAAAAAAACGTTTACATAAAAGAAAAACATTCTCTTTATAACATATAAGAATTTGGTGACCAAAAATAGTTATTTGTTGAAACACAATCTCCGAATTTATGAACTTTTGTGGAGCAGCTTATAAAGATTGAGTTTTTGAAATGAAATCTCATTTTGCCAAGTGGAGATAACGGTTTTGTAATCTTTGGTAAAATAAACAAGTTGAATCCGGTCTGATGAAAAGCGATAGCATTGTACCTAAATGTGATGATTTATTTAGAATCCTTATTTTACTAATAACACAAATTGGATCTTTTTTTATCCCGATAAATCTAAAAATGCTTGGAGCTCACATCGTTTTTATTGCAATCTTTCCAATGCCTTAAATTTTATTACGACAAGAAAAATGTTTTAAGGTTTTCTTCAGCTTTAATAGCAGTTCGATAATGTATTTTTTACAAAGCAACGGCCACGACCATAGTAGATTTATGTGTTTTTTATGGATTCTTTGGAGATCACTCTTTGGAAACCGACTGCTGTTGTTATAAAAAGTAATTAGGGAATTACTTCGGAACACATAACTTTAGCTTCACTGTCTACAGGGATATTCCGGGAATTTATGTTTTATATTATTGTAGTAGAGTGAATAAATACAAAAGTTCCACAATGTTTATTTAACACTAATTCAAAATAAATCTATATTCTGATCCAGGAAACCTTCAAGTTCCAGAAAATACGATACTGCCTCAAGCAACCAACTCAATTTTCGGCTGTACCTCGACGCAGTATTTCCTAATCGTTTGACAGAATGGCCAGCACTATCACCTGATCTTGCGGTATTAGATTTTTTATGGGGATATGTGAAGAGTAATGTGTAAACAATTGTTGATTATTATACAAATTAGATCAGTGATTTGAAGTGGAAATAAATTGAAAGGAATAGTATATATAAATAATTCCAGGGTTAGTTACAAAATAAATGAATAAAATTAATGAAAAACAGTGAAATTATTCCAGAAAAAAATTGATTGAAGAGTAATAAATTATACTGAATCAGTTGTCAAAATGTCCCTAGGGAAGATTTATCCACAAACTCAGGTATGTATCAAAAGTTTTTGTTCAATTAATTTCTCCACTGTGATTAATTATCACAGCGACTAGCCTGTTATTCTCCTTTTAGCCAGATGGGACTCATTGCAAATTAATAATTAAAAGGTTAAGGATTGATAAATTGACTTCTGTTTATTTCGTAAAACATTCCATCATTTGGATTCAATCCTTTATCATTGAAGTATTTAATCAATTCTATCCAAGGATTTTAGATTTTAAATTTACGTATTATTGAATCTTGCTGCAAACCGTGTCATACAGTTACAATACAATAGAATAAATAGCACTCGGATAAAGTGTTGCATAACGTTATTATTAATAGTCAAAATATTAAAAATATTTCAAAAGCGTTACCACTTTCACCAATTGCTCAGAATTCAATCATTCCAATTCTGTAACCAGATCAACCTGTTTCTTCTCTAGCTCCAGTTTGCGTTGTTCTGCTTCTTTATGCGGCTGGTCCAAGGCTCAGTTTTTGAATTTCTGAAATATTTTGAGGATCTTGTGGATAATAACAGAAGAGGTAACAAAACGGAAAGAGGAAAACAGCATTCTCATACAAAAAATTAATCAGCAGGATGAGCAAATTGAAATACTAGAAAGAGAGGTTAAGAGAACAAATTTGGTGATACATGGAGTTGAAGATGATGAAAGTGAAAAAACTGAACAGATGGAACGGAAAGTAGCTGGGATCAGCACATGAGGTTGGAAATAGCCAAAGAAGAAGTTGACGAAGCTAGAAGAATGGGAAGATATAAATATGGAAAAACAAGACCAATACAATTAAAACTAACAAGGGGAAATAAAAAAGTAGAGATCTTAAGAGCAGCAAAAAATCTTAAGGGATCAAACATAAGGATAAATGAAGACTACTCAAAAACTGTTTCAGAACAAAGGAAATTGTTGATACCAAAACTAAAAGAGGCAAGAGAGAACGGAAACAATGCAATCCTAAAATATAACAAACTAATAATAAACGGCATAGTATACAACTCAGAAGGGAAAGAAGAAATCTCTACAGGAGATGAAGAATATAAAAAATACGATAATAATAGAAAAATTAGTCAAAGATCCCCAGAAAATGAGCCCCTACAAGAACAATTGAAGAAACTAAAGAAAACAACAAAAAAACTAACAAATGCAGATAAAGGAATTATAAGTAAAGAAGACAATGGCGATGAACAAGGCAATGAATCGGAGGAGCAAACAGGAAATTTGAAGACAAGTTCTTGGAAAATTGGAACATGGAACATCAGGAGCATAACAAATGAAGAAAATGAAATAATAGAAAAAGTAAACAAAACTGGGCTAGATATATTAGGAATCACAGAAACCAAAATGAAAGGCAAAGGTGAAAGGCTATTAAACAACGGACATATGTTACTGTACAGTGGAGTGGAGCCAAATCAAAGAGCAAAGGAGGGAGTAGGATGTACAATCAAAGAACAAAAGTATATAAGAAGATGGGAGGGGATATCAGAAAGGATACTGAAAATCGAATTAGAATTGGACGAAGAGAATAAAACAACATTGTTAGTGGTTTATGGACCAGGTGAACAAACTAAAGATACTTTTTGGGAACAACTCACAGAAATAACGGAAGATATAACAGACAGGCTAATAATAATAGGAGACATAAACGCACGAGCTGGGAAAAAAGACGAGGAGACAGGAGATACAATCGGAAAATACGGAGAAAACGTTAGAAACAATAATGGGAGAAGATTAATTGACTTCTGCACAAGTAACAACCTAATAATCACGAACACTTTCTTTAATCATGAGGTTATACATAAATATACGAGAGAAGTTATAAGCAGAAACGAGAAATCCATAATAGATTACGTAATAATAAACAAAAATTACCGAAAAGATATACTGGATACGAGAGTAAAGAGAGGAGCAGAGTCATTCACTGATCATTTTTTAGTAGTCGCAAAATTAAAAACAAGTTCAGAACCAAAAAGAAGTAAGATGATAAAAAATTCCAACACAAAAGAAACGATACGTAACTATAAATTACAGGAAACAAAAACAGCTGAAAAATACATGGAGATAGTACAAAAAGAAATGGAATAAATCACAAAGAATATGAATCAGTACAACTTAGAAAGCCTCTGGAATATATTTAAAACAACAATATTGTCGAATGCGAAAATAATTTGTGGAATCACAACAACCAAAGCAAACAAAAAGAAAACTAATTGGTGGAACGAAGAAATAAAAATAATAAAATATGTGGCAAAAATACTCAAGGAATAGAACAAATGAGACATACCTAAAATATAAGAACCAAAGAAAAAAAGTCAATGAAATAGTTCAAAGAGAGAAACAAAAATCGTGGGAAGACTTTGGACATAAAATGGAAAAAGATATGCACGGAAACCCAAAGCTATTTTATAAAATTATGAAGACTTTAAGAAAAGGAAAGACTCAGAAATGTCCAAATATATTGTCAAAAGAGGGGAAAACGTTAGTGGAAGATGAAGAGGTGGGTGCAACACTTCCAAGACATGCTAAATGTAGATTGGACGAACGAACACGTGGAACATGACATCACCGAAAATGAAATAGAACAGAATGAACAGAAAAATATTAAAATAGAAGAAGTTACAGATGCAATCAGATTATTAAAAAGAGGCAAAGCTGCAGGACATGATGGAATAACGGCAGAAATGCTAAAGAATATGGGAAGCAATGGAACTGAAGTCTTGACATGTTTGCTTAACAAGGCAATAAAGGAATCGCGGATACCTAAAGACTGGGAGATAGGAGTAATTCTATCAATTTTCAAAAATGGTAACAATCGTGACTGCAAAAATTACAGAGGTATCATTCTATTAAGCATAGTTGCCAAATTATACGAGAGAATTCTAGACAATAGTCTGAGAAGCATAATAGATGTACAACTCGAAGATTCACAAAGCGGATTAAGGAAAGGAAGAGGAGTACAAGACCTACACTATCAAACAGATGATTGAAAAAAGATACAATAGTAATGTTTATGTTGCGTTTATCGATCTAGAGAAAGCATTTGATAGCGTACCGATGGTAGCAATTTGGAATAGCTTAAGAAGAAGAGGAGTCAATAAAAAACTGAGGGAGAATATATGCATGTACAAGAAATTATGTGAGAACTAATAATCTAGAATCGGAAGAATTTATTACGAAAGAAGGACTAAGACAAGGAGGTTTATTAAGCACTACATTATTCAATATAATATTAGACGACGTGATTAAAGAAACAAAAGGAAGAGTAAAGAAATTGAATGTAGGGTATAGAAATTTACAACCTGTACCCTTAACAGAATGCGCATATGCTGACGACCTCATAATATATGCTAAAATGAAAACGACCTGCAATATAATTTAGACATGGCACTTAAGAAGAGAAACTTGAAAATAAACATCGAAAAAACTAAGATAATGGTGATAGGAAAAGATGACATAAAAGTTAGGGTAAAATTGAAAAACAAAGAAATAGAACAGATAGATAATTTTAAATATCTGGGAGTTACAGTTCAAAACGAACGAAAAAACGATGCAGAAATAAATAATAGAATAGAAAGCGCAACCAAACTGTATTACGCCCTGAATAAGAATCTTTTGAACAGAAGAGAAATCAGTAAGAAAACAAAAGTAACAGTTTACAAAACAATTTACAGACCAGTCCTAGTGTATGGATGCGAGAGCTGGAATCTTTCCAAACAACAAAAAAGCAGAATACAGGCGGCAGAAATGAAATTTTTAAGGAAAATTCACGGAGTAACAAAAATGGACAAAATACGAAACGAAGATATACGGAAAAAGCAAAAGACAACAACTTAGATGGTTCGGACATCTAATAAGGATGAAGGATGACAGAAAAACCAATCAAATATGGGAGGCAAAATCAGCACAGAAGAGAGCTAGAGGAAGAACAAAAAAAAAGCTGGAACGTTGAGGTAGTGGAGTGCCTAAATAAGAGGAACACAAACTGGAAAGAGGCTAAAGAGATAGCACGAAACAAAAAGAAATGGACAGAATTTGTTTATAATTGATAGAATTTATACCTTACACCTTCGGGTAGAAAGGTGGAAAAATTTGAAGATTGGTACAGTTTAACAATTTTGCAGTGTGAACTTCAAGTGTTTTGGAATTTTTTATTTTCCATTTGCATGTTTTACACAATATAATATACCAGCGGTCTAGTTTTGAAACATGATATCTGTATTTATTTTACATCATCATATTCTAATTTACCAGATACCGCCTCGAAATATACTCTGTTTTTGCAATACAGTTGATAATGTGTAATATGCAGCCTCTAAACAAACTGTTTGTTTATCAACATGTACTCATCGTATCAATATTATGTATGCAGTGTGTGCACCATTTTGTTATATACGTTTTATTTATAATGTAAACCTTGACAATTATTATATCTCGGGGCTATTCGACAACCAGGACCGGAACCAGTTAACTTTTTTCTATGCCTCTCGACAGCAATATTTTAGAGATGAGGAAAATTACTATTATCAAGTTACAAAGGTTACAAAACAAAGTATGTGGGTAGAAAAAAAAACATGGATCCATACTTAATAATAACTTTATTAACTTCCTGTGATTACTTTGTGTGACTGAAGAATAAATAACTATTAATATTTACATTAATAATTGATATACAAGGACTTTATGAAATTTCAATTTAACGTAGACCTACTAAAAAACGTTAAGGGTATCCTGTCCTGAGCCAACCGCTCTAAAAATACCCAGTTTTCGTCTAACACGCCTAGGACTGTTCTTAGCGAACTTTGCGTTCATCTACCTCCATTTTCCATTTTTTTAAACTATTCTTTTTTCTTTATCATATTGTTTGTTACCAGCTTTTCCAGCTTTGCTTATTGACAGTACTCCAAAACATTTCCACTTCCGGCGTAATACCGAACGGAGACTGCTTCCTCTTATTTATAGATTTTAGAAATCGTTCACTACTTCAATTTTCACAAATTGTCTCTAGTTATTTTGATACCAAAGGTAGACCAAAATGATCCATGCCTCGTCACTGTATGAACTAGTAGTTAGTACATTTGAAAGAACACCTGCACCACCTAGCAACACTCGGTATTAGAGTCCTTGTCCACCTAGCTTTACTCTCTCCTTCCAATTCCTTCTGCCACCTTTCTATGCTCTTGTATCTTTCTTCCTGTCTATCCTCCTGTGATAAATCCTTCGTCTTTCGTCGACGATTTGGCACCTATATCCAGTTATATTCCTAGATATCTGGGGTGTTATATCTTTGTCGCCTATCACTAACTCGACTATCTTTTCAACATCGCTACCTTCGTATTATAGACTGCAAGCTGAAGGTCGTTGTCCTCTATCCATTGACTTAAAGGTTGTAATTGAAGCTAATTGAAAATGAGGTGAATAACCACAACAAAATGCAAAAACAAACTCATATCTATTGACTGATCAATTTTATCAATTATTTTTTTATCATCACATATGCCACAATCACATATTATACATAAAACGCATCCAATTAATTGAATATTGAAAATTGAAATTGAGTTAGAAAAGTTGAAGCTAAGTTTCTAATTGGTTTCAAATACTTTACTCTTTTTTATTTATTAATATTTTCCATCTTAGGGTCACGATCGGAGAAGTCTGGTTAGAGAAGAGCCAATAAGCCACCCTCTTCAGGCGTTCACTGAATGAAGTAGACGGTATTATAAACTTTGATGACATCAATGGGAGAATAATGAGTATGGAAGTGAGTTTGAAATTGTTTACGCGCAAACTAGAATGCTGGAGTAGAGGAAAATATTAAACTGAAGGATGGATTGAAGTTTGAAATAAAAAATTAATAGCAGCAATGTTAAATTTTTTGAAGATTCACATGGAAATAGAACAAAAAATGGAACAAATAAGGAAAATATCGAAAAAAATATGAAAAAAAGAAATCATAAATATTCAGATGACTTATATACAAGAGTTATAAGAGGTAATAAACGAAAGAACGAGAGAAAAAAGAATACCAGGTCCTGTGGGATAAAGTTATTACTGCCAATTTCCAAAAGGACGGTTAGTGAAGGAAGAAAAAATTGTATAAATATGAGATTGACAACAAGATCTAACAGAATAAAGAAACAACAGTTCCTGATGAGGTGCTAGAAAATTTTTTGTTGAAAAGATAATGAACAAAAAAGTAAAAGTTTGGTGCCCCTAATCAATACGCAGTATTGGTAACAGCGCAAATACTGTTATAATAATTAGACGGATGATAAGTACTAAGAACTTCTGTAAACTGTCTCTCTTTTGTCCGTTTCACTAACTTTGAACTAACAGTTTCAATTATTATTAACGCACTCAAAAACTCGCGTATATATAGTCCTTCTCAACTCTAGAAAATTCCAGTACCTTCCGCGCTCGCCCTATCCACAAACAAAACCGTTGTACTCGAATGTTCTCGAAAGGGGAGGGGGCGCAGCCACCAAAATTTAGAGTCGAGAGACAGGACCGGCTTTGAGTTGGTGACCTCGCAACAATATACATTTACGAGTTGTAGTATTCTATTTATTGGTTGAATCTTTAATTCTTTGTATAATCTGTTTGTCGATGTCAGATAATGGTAATTTTATAAAATTTTTAACACTTTGTTATAGTATATTATTATTGTTTAATTCGATGTTACATTCCAGTTGTACATTTTTTGGTTTGAAGATTAGATATTTTGTTTTCTCCAAGTTGATTTTTGGGTTATTATATATAACAATGAATAGAATAAGGGACCCACTACGGACCTTGAGGCACACCACATTTGTTTGTAGCTAAGTTATTATTACTATTGTTGATAGTAACATTAATGTGCTGCTGTCTTTAAGGAAGCCATATTGGTACTGATCTACTTGAATCAATTTATTTAGAAATTTAAGCATACGATTTTTAATTAACTTTTCAATTATTTTTGAAAAGGAACTAATTAAGGCTATGGGTCGATAATTATTCGTAACAAGTTTGCTTCCTGATTTAAAAATTGGACATATTTTAGTTATTTTAAGTATATCTGGAAATTCGCCATTTGTGAATGCTTCATTAATTAATTTAGTCAGTACAGTTAGAATTAAATTTTTGTTGTTTCTTATATCTGGCACTGTTATCATTTTAAAGGTACGTTAAATTACCTACAATTTAAGACCAAAATGGTTATTATAGGCTTTATAGTTTCCGAGATATGGCTTTTCAAAGTTCATCAAATCTTAAAAATAAGAATATAAAAGAATTTATTCATTAAAACAAAAGATTGTTAGTTTTATTCAAAAACAAAATTGTTATAATGAAAAGAAATCTATCGTAAAAGGTCAATCGAAACAGTTAAAACAGGTTTTAACTTTGCTCAAACCTCTTGGAAGGCCTATGTTGAAGATACTCTTCAGTTCCGTGTCCATGTTCTCCCGTATTTTTTCATCGCGATCAATTTTGTTATCTGGAGGGTTTACAAGCATGCCATCTACTTCATCACCATCTAGTAGGTCATCGAGCTCGGGAGTGTCCACGTCAACGATGATATCCGGTCGTATCTCGCAGGACTGTCCACTACATTGGCCACATACAACAGAACACTTCAAACCTGCTTTTCTGCAGCTGCATGCATTGCCACATATCTTCTTACAATTGCAGGAGATCATCTGCATGAGGTGTGAAGGAGCCGCTTTCTTTGACATCATCATTGGGGACAGGCTGTGTGCTGTTAGAACCCTTCCCCATTCAAGAGGATCGATATCAATACCAAGCCACCTCTGTACCTGGTAGTAGGTTCTAAGTGAGTGGAGCCTGGCAGCGTCTTGAGTGGAAGGCAGTCTGGCCAGGTTGAAATTTATCTTGGTTGCAGCCTTGGCAAAGAGCTCTTAATATATTTATCTTTGGTCTGAATCTTTGAAAAATCAATATTTACATGTCCAATTAACAAATGGTTACTGGGGTACTTATTTATAATATTTTCTACAAAGTTCAGTAAAACTAAATCTGTAATATAGGGCGGTTTATATATTGAACTAACCTCAAACTTAGTAGGTATTTATAGGTTCTAGACAAATAAAGTTTATTGGATTATTCTTACTTGAACTATACACATATTTGAACTTTATTTCATTTTTAACATAAATCACACATCCACCTTCTCGAGAGTCCCTACAGGAGTGTGTAGCGCTATATCCATTTATAGTATAGTGGCGAATCTCTGAATCATACAGCCAAGTTTCCGATAATATTAAAATATCACAGTTGTGGTTGATTACAAAACTTGGACTTCATCTACCTTATTTCTCAGGCTTCGTATATTCATATATGCTTTTTCTATGTTGTTTTTTGTAGAGTGTTCGTCTTGATGTCATTTAAGGTCACGTCGACTTAAATTATTTTGCTTTTTTCGTCCTTTCTTAACAATATCTGGCCATCATTTATCCATACAAACTTGTAACTATTCTCTTTTTGAAATTGCCCTGCTTGTTTGTGCACTTCCATGTTATGTTTTATCAGATTATGGTTGAAATATATCTGCTTATTAGTTCCTGTATACCAATTTTTGAGGTATATAAACCTCTTTTCATTTTGTTTGCAAATAGTAAAGCCGTCTTGTCTTCCTTCTTTTTGTATAATAATTTTATTGGGCAAGGTTGACCAGTTTTCTGGACTCCCATTCTATAAGCCATGGTATCTTGTTTGAATGCTATATTTAATGTAGTATAAATCTTGACTAGGACATCTTCCACCTTTTCTTCTTTGTTTTCCACCGGAATCCCATGGATTATGATGTTATTGTTGCGCTCCTTCTGTTGATTCTTGTTTAGTTGGCTGTTTTTAGACTTAATCTCTTTCTTCAGCTCTTCATTTATCAGTATCTGTTGTCCATATTTTACGAAGAGAGCATTGTATTTTCCATCCATTTCATTCAGTTTTGCCATTACATGTGCAATTGTGTATTTTTCAACACTTTCGTTTGTTGACTTAACCTCACTTTTTGCGACATCTTTACATGTTAAGCAATTCCTTCCTGTACATTCTTAGATTCATGGATATACATTCCCTGTGATACAACTTTTCACATGTTTCACACAATAACGCATCAGCATCGTCTTCAACAACATTTTTACAAGTTACACACTTGTCCGCCATCTAATATTTTCTTCTGTATCTTTTTGCGGTACCCCTGTAGAATTCAGAGTTCAAGTTATCAGCAGGAATTAGTGTAGATAATGGATTCTGGTTTTTGTATGCTAATAAGTTTTTGGTTAAAAAAAATTTAATAGTTCGGTATTGAAACTGGTTTAAAATGCACTATTTAAGATGTTTCAAGCATTTAGAGTATGCAGATTGATTTAAGGTTTATATCACTAGAAAGTCCTCACATTAGACTACAAACTGTGAGATTTACAAAATTTTTGAAGCAACTTTTACCACACAAAATTAACATATTATGGCAGCTCTTTAACTTCAATTCGGACATTTACAATAAGGTTTTCACAAAATTAGCTTTTAAGACAAAATATTTGGTATTAGATGAATTTATTAAAAAGTAATGGGTCAGTATATAATACAGATTTCGCATACATGGAAAAAGATGAGCATTGTATACATAGATACATTCAAAATGAAGAAATTCTCAGAGCTATTCTACTAGATTACATGTCTGTAATTGGTCAAAAGAAGCTGCCCAAAATTAACAAATTAGAGCTCCCAAGAAAAGGGCAGCTTCTTTGAAGTTTTGACAGACGGATCCGACGACCTTGACTGCGTAAATGTGTCGTTCGATTGTCGCTAACCACATTAAGGTCGAAACACCCTTATCAGCACCTCATAGGTACAGCGACTGATCATCACCAACAGATTTTATTTCTTATGTGTATTTAGATGTAAGTGCGCATACCTAACAACATCAGCACAGCACCGACAAGGCACGTCAACGCCTCAACCACAACACATTTCTCAGAGAGAATATTTTGCGGACGGCGTGCTTGTGATGTGCTGATCCTTTGCTGACGTCGTTCACTCACTTATCAGCACATTTCTCTTAGTACAGTACAATACAATATCTCTGACAATATAAAGTGAAACCTATAGTCGGGTATCGCGGCGGTGCTGATCCCGTGTCGATACGTTAAGTGAGCCCATACACAACCGTCGAGTTGATAAGTGTGTCGTCCTTTATTCTACCAATTGTTCAATATGTTTATTTTTATGAATTGATTTAATTGCCACATAATTTAAGTGAGGACGGTCCATGATATTTGATACTTATTAGTTAGATATTGATAACGAAATTATGCAAAATACAAAAACTGCATTCAATTAGAGATTATATTTTATATTGTTATATATGATGAAATCGTAACTTAACGACGAAGAACGTTAACAATTACATTATTCGATGGATACAGATCAATTGAACGGTGAGTGATAAAAAACAATTATTAATAGTTGAAACATTGAAGATATTTGTGTTATTTTTCATTTGCATGTACGTTCAATATTATGTAATAGAAAACAATTAGTGTTTATTTGCCTTTTTGTACGGAGTTATAAACTTGGTAAAGGTATTAGCTGTGCATATTCTGAGTTGTGTGAATTGAAATCCTATGGTTATAAATTAAATGAATAAATAAACGCATCTTTACCAATAAATAGTAACCTCACTTATCCTAACCTTACCTCAGGCTTACCTCATATTTAATTAAAACAATAAAATAATAAAAGCTTGAACTTGTTGGATACAACCATACATTATGATAGCAAAATAAACTATTTATAGTGATATGAATTATTTATTTTGTTTTTTCAGATGTCTCGGCACAGGAATTTGTGGACATATTACTGAATGAAGGTGCAAAAACGGCTTGTGATAATTCGAATGAAACATTTGGAAAGCGGGGAGACTCCCTTCCTCCTTATTTCAATCGAATTCTATTTAAAAGGTAAGCTGCTTTCGTGTTTTTTTTTCATAACGGTAATTACTTCTCTCAAAGTCGAGGGACGGTTTCCAGAAAATTAGTGTAAATTATAATCAAAATCATGTTTAAATGAAGCTGGAGATAGTAAACAATGTACACCCTTCAATCATCACAAAAGGGTGAATATTAACGAACCTTTTGAAACTAATTTTAACATGATTAAATTTAGAAATAAATTTTCGTAATGGAGATCTCATGTATTGTTAATTTGAACATTCTATATTCACATACTGTTTTTGCGGTTGTTTTCGTCGTTGATTTATTTTTGTCAGTTTCCAAGCAGTGTTTTGCTGTGAAATTTTCCGAATAACAAGCTGCAGATTTGTTGCCCAAGACTCATTTGGACAGCAGTATCCTGTTGGTGCAGTCTTAGTCTGGCTTAGGCATTCATTTGTTCTCAATTGGTTGTGGTTCCCTTTGATTGTTTCAGCTCTTCTAGATTTTTCCAATGGTCAGATCTTCTCTTCTCATCCTCACCTTTTCTTACTGATAAGATAGAAACAAATCAGTTGACATGACACAGGACACGAATCGCTCATAAGAGATCAACATTTTATTCAAAGTATATCTAAATGTGAACTTGTGGCTACCGTCTACAACTCCTCTTTATTGATCAATCAACTCTTTCAATTTTCACCCCTTGCTTTTTTTACGAAAACATTAAAGAATAATCTAGTATATGACGATAATAGAGTGATAAAGCGCGGTCACATGACAATTGCGAATAAAGACGAATTTATAACTTTTCTATTCATCAGGAAAAACAATCACATCCTGCGCCTTTCCATGTCAACATTCCAACGATTTTTTCATCTATAAAACCACCAATTTGTAGCCTTAAATTCCACTTTATTTTTTACTGCAGCACTTTTTTATGATTTTTTTATAGTGGACCACTAAAAAGGAAATTTCAGTCTCTTCTTGTCTGGATTAATTCTTCCACCAGTTTTTTTTATTCGAGATTTATATTTTCTCATCATGCTTTGTATTATTCGTTTTATTAGCTGTTTCAAGATTATATTTCAACTTTTTTAGATACTTTCCATTGTTTTTACACTCAATTGTATCGCTATATATTATCTCTTGTCGTTTAAAGTAAGATCTATTATTTTGAATTCCAAAACGCCCTTTTATTTGACTCCGAATATAGGATACTTTTTGAAAGCCTCGAGACTGAACCTTTCAGGTAATTTCTTGCCGGTGGCTTCTTATTTTTTTTTTTCGAGTTAAGATGGGAAACTCATGTTTGAATGGGTCATATATCCAGGACCCAAACAGTGCAGGCCCCCCAAGGGGATACCTACCAACTAAACCCACCTCAAACTCTCCTCAGAATTACTACCCTAGCATACTCCGAGACGGGCGGCGGTTACACGCACACTCTCCGCTCACACCGTCGTTTTCTCCCTACATATCACTTCTACCTCTCATGCCATATCAAGTCCTTCTCTCCCCATAATCATGCTCTCCACTACGCCACTTACTTCCATCCATTCCACTCCAGTCTCTCGTTTCCCAATATTGTGGAGGTACCCTACTCTCGACCCTTCCCGAATTTTCGGTCCATCAAAACTCTCATACTCCCAATCGCTCCTTTTAGCGCGCCCTTCATCCATCCATGCCTGTACTTCCTCTCTGGTCGCACCCCTCCAGCGTTTGTTCTTGGCTCTAGCCATCACGTCCAATGGTTAGGACCGCTGCTGCCAGTCCTCCCACTGTCCTGTACCCCTGCACCACTCTCAGCAGTATCCCTCTGTACACCCGCTGGAGTGGCCTAACCCTCGCATTCACCTCCGCTCTTTCACCTCACTCCACCGCACCGTACAGCATACGGTCCTACCAATTACCCTCCTCTTCCACTCTCCCGGCCCTTTCACATTACACATCAATCTCCCCAGCCTTGCTGCCCATAGTTTCCCCTTCTGTGCCGCCTTTAGCATGTCTGTTCCTCATCTGCCCTCCCTAGCCCTTTCCACCAAGCCCATTACCCTGCCCAGCTCCGAGATGCATGATTTCCCCTTCGCAAACCCGTGCTGGTTTACCCTAAAGCCCCATTCCTACCAACTTTCTCCTCAATCCTATCCTTTATTATCCTCTCCATCAATTCACCCATACCACACAGCAGGCTGATGCAGACCCTCGCCCGCTTCCCCTCTCTACTCGTTAACTTCATAAGTATCACCCTGGCCACCTTCTATCATTCCGGGAACTCTTCCTTCCTCAGCACCCTGTTGAATAGATCCCAGAAGTACTCCCCATTGTCATCCAACAGCATTTTTATCATATCACCTCTCTGGGCATCTATCTCTGGGGCTTTCCTTACTTTAATGTCTCTCCCCCCCCTCCTCAACTTCCCACTTCTCTACCAGCCTTATCCCACTAATTTTCCCTACAGTATCCTGGACTTCCCGAATCCTCCCCCACTCCTCCTTCTCCCACTGTGAACAATTTCCCTATAATCTCCTTCTCCCAATCCTCCTCCTCCTTCTTCTAGCACCTCGTTGCTCGTCGTCTAGTACAAGAAACCGCACATTCGCTAGGCATAGGATGTGCTTTGCAGTTTCCTCCTCTAGGTGACAGATCACATTCGATATTTTTCAAGTGTATATTTTTTATTTTTATTTTTAGAGGTCAAGATCTTTATAAGAAGCACATCTATTCTATGGATCTGGTACATGCTTTTGGAGTATTAATTCTTTATTCCATTCCTACAGCTCTCAATGTTGCTCTATCTGCATCTGGTTCTTCATTTAAATTGTATGACGTACATACCAGACAGTTACGTACTAATATAAATCTTCAATCATTTTATTATTCCGATCTTGAGCCAAATTGTAGGTGAGTTTTCAACTTCTTTCTTTATGCTAGAAATAGGTTTAATAGTTTCATTTGAAATGGTTCTCGTTTAGCAGTAAAGCTCCTAGAGATTGTCAAAGTTCAAAAAATGATTAGTTCATAGGTATTTCCTTCTGTGTAGTTGAACCATAAAATGTTTATTACCAAATTCATTATAACTAGAACAAAATTCGTTAGTAAGCCAATAAAAAGTTGTCACTTTATGTACTGGATAGACACATAAAAAATCGCTCGAAGTAACATTCCGTGTTTCAAACTTAGTATAGGTAGTTAAAAAAGCATTTTAGATTTCTTTTAAACTCAATTAACTTTTAGGAAAATTATGGTAAATTTTAATAACTGCAATAAATGATAGGTACCTATACCACTCATTGATATGAAGTAGCTTCAATGGTTAACCATGAAATACTTAGTTTTGATGTAAATACATTTTGAAAAAAATTGAGTAGACATTAAGTCTGCTTTTAGTTATAACTTTATCTATTAACGAATTATGACTGTAGAATTATATATTCATAGTTTTCGTGCATGAATATTTTTCATGAAATATATTAATTTATTGCAGTAACTGGAGAACGGTGAAAAAGATAAAAATTAAACACAATGGAGCAAGTAAAGGAAGCTTAAAAAATGGTCTCAATCCACTTACTCAACTGGATATGGCAGTAGCTCAATTTGCTTTTGTTGGCCTAGGTATGATAAGAAACGAGTTCGTTGGTCTTCAAGACGTTAGCGACGAAGAATGGAATGGTTTTCAGCACTATTGGAGGGTTATTGGATACCTACTAGGAATCGAAGAAAGGTAGCTATTATCAGCACTGATAAAAATTAATAGTGCAAAAAGGAAATATTTAGACTTCCATTGTAACGTGCAGTTTTTATTGATTTGAAAATGGTTGGAGATAAAAATTATTGAACTGAGAAGTTGGTTCAGATATAAAAAAAATGGTTTAAAACTGAGCAATAAGCTTGTGAAGTAACTAGATACTTTTTACTAAATCCTTTTCGGAGAAATCTTCCTTTAGGCAGTAGTTCTATGCGTCGGTGCTTCATATTCGAAGATAATGTACGAGGCTATTTCCAGCCCTTCAATGCACAACCGACAGATGGGTTTATCCCTATAACATGCCAATTGTATACTGTGACCGATGAGTAATCCCGTCACTTTCTTGCTGCTCCGAGGGTTTTTTGATCTGTTTTTTGATCTGATGCTGGTTCAGGATCAGTTTATGCAGTCATACCTTTCCTTTGCTAGCGCATCTGCCGTTTAATAGCCTACTTGTGCTCCGGGACTCAGTCAAGTGTCATCCTATTGTGGTTTGCCATGGTTAAGAATTTTGAAGGCAATCCCTAACAAGACCAGCCTGAATCTTATCTGTTTCACAATAAAAGTGCCTGCTTGTGATTCAAGTGCTGTTTTTCCGACTCCCCCATAATACTGGTTTTAATTATCTATAAACATATACAACAAGAAATTAATCATACATTTTAAATTAGGTATCAAGCTGCGGATTTGTTAAAGAGTTGAAACAGAACAACATTTTCTAAGAGGCTGCAAGTGAACCAGTTTACTGACAAACATTTTAAATGGGATTGAAATAGATTCGTACAAACTACTAGTCAAATATAGAATTTCATTTAAAAATTTGTTTCAGGTTCAATATCTGTAGTCATTCACTAGATACAACCAAACAAATTTCAGAGCTTCTAGTTAAGAAGCTAATAAAGCCTGAGATGGACAAGAGGAGTCCAGAATATCTTGATACAACCAAAGTGGCAAGCCTTTGTTTTAAGCCAATGCTGCCAGAATTGGAAACAAATTGTGCTGTTAACTACATATATAATTTATTGAAACAAAAAGATGTTGCAGATAATATATACGATGTAAATTATGTGGATATGCATTGGTTATTAGCAATTTATTATAAGTGTTTTGTTTTTTCACTTACTTGTTTGATGAAGTGGAATTTTTACAGGGACATACGAAATAGCATACATAAAATTAATATGTATTTAATTACTAAATTTCCGGTAATACCTAAGCTGGAATGTGCAATATTTGATTACATTTATTTATGAACTTAATATATTGTTCTGATTGTTCATGATTGTTTTATCAACAGAATTCTTATTTGGAAAGTGATATTTCAAAAGGACTTAAAACTAATGCACAGGCATATAAAATATTTTCTCAATAAAACTGAGTCATAGATAAACTTAAATAGTGAATGTGGTCATCTAGGAACAGAGAGAAGGAAATTCAATATTTTCCTGTGTTTACCAGGTATGGAAAACACTGGTTAATCTAACCTTGAATGTAATTTGAAAGTTTACATGTAGTAGCTGTTAAGATACGATGTTATTTTGTTGTTCGATGTTCCGAGCATTTTGATAGCTCACATTGTGCGTCATACATATTTCTCAATTAAAGGAAGAGCAAATTTAAAACAGGACCTGCATATTTTAGATTGTTCCAATAACATTGAAAGTGTTTTGCTTTGATATTATTATATTATGTTATTAAGTATCTATTATTAACAATATTTCCTGATAAAGTTAAAGTTAGGATGGAACGTTTCCATCTTTACTTAAATTTAAGAAAAAAAATAAAAACTAAAAAATAACCCAGCTCCTTTTAGAGGTGATATCTCGGAAGGGGGTGAGCTGAGGAAATTTTGTTATAGGAAAGACCCATCATAATTTTATACGGGAAATCACTTTCTGAAACTTTTCGCATGAATTTAGTAACGCCCTGTATCTTTGATTGAGTTTTTTTTTGGTAATTCAACAATATTTTATGTTTTATGAAAAAACACAGAGGCTGATTCTTTCATATTTTTATCATATTTTTTTGGCGCACCGCACACAGATTTTTCCTTAGGTAGTAAGTTAGACTGATCCGTCACGCTCTGAGGTGAAAGGCTCGATCGGGTGAACTCGGGACCGCCGAGTGTACCCGAGCGAGAAAGATACAGTCAGCTGCCCTTCACTGTTGTGTCGCTGTTTAGTAAATTCAATTCATACCTAATAATTGTCTTGAAGATTATAAAAAACACAGTTATTATTGTTATTATAAAGAGTGATTCGATCGTATAGTTAAGTCAGTTCATGTTTATATATACATATATATACATGCATACATATAAAATGGTCAAAAATAGTAAAAATTTTTAAAAACTGGTTACTAATTGCCAAATGTGTTAAAATTTTTGAAAAACTGCCAAAAATTTTGAAATAGGGTCAAAAATTGTCAAAAATTTGGGAAAATTGTCAATAATTGTCAAAAACTGTCAAAATTTTGAAAAAATGGTTAATAATTGCCAAACATTTTCAAAAATTGTCAAATATTAAAAAAAATGGTCAATGATTGTCAAAATTTTTGAAAAATTGACAAAAATGGTCAATAATTGTTAAAAGTTAGAAAAATGGTCAAAAATTGTCAAAATTTTAAAAAATGGTTAAAATTTTTGAAAAATTGTCAAAAATGGTCAATAATTGTCAAAGACGGTAAATAATTGTCAAAACCAACCAAAAATCGTCAAAAATTGTCAAAAACTGCCAAAAATTGTAATAATTTTGAAAAATGGTCAAGAATTGTTAAATATTTGAATAAATGGTCAATGATTGTCAAAGTTTTTGAAAAATTATCAAAAATGGTCAATAATTGTTGAAATTTTGAAAAATGGTGAGAAATTGTCAAAATTTTGAAAAAATGGTCAGTAATTATAAAAAACTGTCAAAAATGGTCAATAATTGTTGAAAATTGTCAAATATTTTGAAAAATGGTAAAAATTTTTGAAAAATGGTCTAATAAGAGAAAAAAGTCTCACAATATTCAGAGGGTCGCGAACCTTACCGAATCCGTCTTAGATTCTGACAATTTAAAATAATGATTGTAATCACACGCAATACACTTTCTTTCTCTCTCTCCCATCTTTCTCTCCCATTTCCCTCTCTCTTCCATATCCCACTTTTTAAATATGTTCTTTTATGCATATAACTTATACAAAACAATACAAACTCGGGACCGCTGAGTGTACCAGAGGGAGAAAGATACAGACAGCTGCCCTTCACTGTTGTGTCGCTGTTTAGTATATTCGATTCATACCTAATAATTGTCTTTGTTAATTTAATAGTTATTATTGGTCCGTAATAATAATTATTTTAACAATTATATGTTTTACATTGTGAGGTTAGCGCATGTAGTTAGAGGTTTATCGTGCTAATATTATATATTGAAAAAACATTATAAACAATAAAGATTATAAAAAACACAGTTATTGTTATTATAAAGAGTGATTCGATCGTATAGGTAAGTCAGTTCATGTTGATATACATGCATACAACATATAAATGGTCAAAAATTGTCAAAATTTTGAAAAACTGGTTAATAATTGCCAAATGTGTTAAAATTTTTGAAAAATTGTCAAAAATTTTGTAATATGGTCAAAAATTGTCAAAAATTTGGGAAAATGGTCAAAATTTGGGAAAATGGTCAAAAATTTGGGAAAATGGTCAATAATTGTCAAAAACTGTCAAAATTTTGAAAAAATGGTTAATAATTTCAAAATATTTAAAAAAATGGTCAATGATTGTCAAAATTTTTGAAAAATTGTCAAAAATGGTCAATAATTGTTAAAATTTAGAAAAATGGTCAAAAATTGTCAAAATTTTGAAAAATGGTTAAAATTTTTGAAACATTGTCAAAAATGGTCAATAATTGTCAAAGATGGTAAATAATTGTCAAAACCTATCAAAAATCGTCAAAAATTGTAAAAAACTGACAAAAATTGTTAAAATTTTGAAAAATGGTCAAAAATTGTTAAATATTCGAGGGTCGCGAACCTTACCGAATCCGTCTTAGATTCTGACAATTTAAAATAATGATTGTAATCACACGCAATACACTTTCTTTCCCTCTCTCCCATCTTTCTCTCCCATTTCCCTCTCTCTTCCATATCTGACTTTTTCATTCTGTTCTTTTATGCATATAACTTATACAAAACAATACAAACTCGGGACCGCCGAGTGTACCCGAGGGAGAAAGATACAGTCAGCTGCTCTTCACTGTTGTGTCGCTGTTTAGTATATTCAATTCATACCTAATAATTGTCTTTGTTAATTCAATAGTTATTATTGGTACGTAATAATAATTATTTTAACAAAAAAGCGTGAAGAAGAAAATTGCAAAATTGATGATTGATGACAATTCACCGCCACTACAATTTCAAGCACATGCATCGGTTGCTCCCACTTCTCAATTCAACAGATCATCGACATACAGTTTTCACTTCTGCCGTGCGGTCTTTATCACACACTCTACTTTTTTTTTTAAATATATCTCAACTATACTTTTCAAGTCAGTAAAATGAATGTTGAAGCAATCTAAAATATGACGGTACATATAAAATAATAACAATACTTCTTTGACATAGAAGTCCTATTTTAAATTTGCTCTAGTTAGGTACGGTGAAAGGTCATTCGGTTCTGTCAAGTTAATTTATACACTCATTCAATGAATAATTTCCATTAACTGTTGTTAACTAACTAATTTTAAGAACGACAAGAGCTTATGGAGACAGGGTGTTGTCAGCTGAAATTCTTACCTTGGCTCAAGTCTATAAATTGATACATTTTGTTAATACATACTGTCTATTTCTATGTATAATATTATGAACCATATTTTATTTCAATACGTTGCTTAAATTCAAAATTTCCCAATTTGTTTAAAATAAATGACATTTATTTTTATGAAGTTTCTTTAATTCAGTTTCTATTATTGACCCAATTAGCATTTGCAAAGATTTTTAAAAGTACTCACGGCGTTTAAAGCAAAGTTTACCTTCTGAATTAAGAAAAAAAATTGTTTTTTAAATAGGTTCAGCAACTGCTTTTGCGTTTCACTTGAATTATTTTTCTCTTTTGGGATGTTGGGGAAGTTTTTTTTAATTCGTTACCCTTTCCTGATTTTCAGTTTAATTATAAATATTCCACAACGCTGAAATTTGAGTTTTATCTTCATGATTATTTATTTTAATTGATGTAAGCTGAAAGATCCAAGTGTAGATCAGTAAATAAAGGGTCCCAGAAGCGATTATACCTGCCGGTCCATTAATTTTCCGTGAAGGGTAGGGTTTTACTAGTAATTGAACATCCAGAAATTTCACACACCTTATCGCCATTTTGGGGGGGGGGGGGGTATTAAATCCCGACCCTTCCGAATACAAACCGGGAGTGATACCACTGCACCACTTGTCTGGTGGATCGTCTTACCTTCCGAGATCGTTATATATATACCACCTTCTCCTACTTTTCCGCACGCTTTCCCTTTCCGTTTGTGTGAGAAAAAGTACAGTTTTCTTCATGATGTGTATGTTGGGCTCAAAACTTGTTAATTTTTGGTGTCACTTCGTACCTTATAGTTATCTGCCTGATATGTTATAATTTAAATCTGGTAATATATACAAATGCAAGCAATCAACAAAAATTATGCATAAATATCTTGCAGATATTTTTCAAACTCATTAAAAAACTGCACGAGAAGGAAATTGTTAGCCTTGCAATTTAAATGGATCGAAAATGAACTAAAAATGCACTTGACAATCACAAACGGTTTTCAATCGCTTCAGAAAGAAATCTTTGACGTAACAAGATTGAGCATGTCTATCTAAGTTATGGGAGACGTATAATTTGATAGGAAAATTGGTTAAATTTTACCGCTTGCGAAGTCTTAAGCACCACTTTTATATAAAACGGCTTGTTATATTTTTGTAGATAAAAGTCCTAGAAGCATCATTTTATTGATTGAAGTAGACTTATTTTCATGTACAATTATCACGATTGGAAGAAAAGTTTCGTTCTTCAGGAATAAAATATGTTTTTGAATTACAACGAAAATCGATGTTAGTACATTCAATCTGTACTTAATAATTCGCTACATGTGTAGGTACACCGAATCCCTCCTTAGTGATGATAGGATGACAGGATATTGTTCTAATTGAGGTAGATGACCAAGAAACACATCTGTGGCTCTCCAGAGAATGGATATGTGCAGTAACATTGCTTTTTTAAAAGCCATTAATAGAAATGACACAGAAAACAGTTACCATTTAAAAAAAATTACACTTAAGCGCCTTGGTATTAATGAATGGGAACTTAAATTTGATATCGGCATAAGGCGCAACTCACATTGAATGGACGCGAGGACGTAGCAAGGAAGGTGCGCGAACGTGGCAGACACTGTGCAATTCACACTAAAGAGGCGAAATAGTGACGAGAAAACTCGGTCAGTAGAGTTTTTTGCTACAATAGGTCTGTTCCAACCGCAATCAGAAACTGACAGAAACGATAAGAGAATAACTGGTCATAGCAAACAACGTGTTTACTTTCGCGTAAATCCCATCACTGATTGCAATGGTCGACTATCCTCTGATCCTTTCTGACAATTTCTGATTGCGGTTAGAACAGATCTAATATAAACGACTGTAATCATCTAGGCATTGAAAATTTTCATTTTCCTATAAAAATTGAATATTAAATTAAATATCTGTTGAAACCACACGTTCAAAAGTTTGTATATTTATATTTTAGTTCCTTTGTATATTCATGTAGAGTTATATTTCAGTCCTTTTATTTTCATTCGAAATTCCTACCGGCGCGCCTCTGCCTCCAAAATACTTGTTCAAAATCGCGTTTTGTTTTCTTTCCCTGGCGGCTGACTGACGCTTTGCAATATTTACTATTTATTATTCTCCGGCGTGACCAAACGCACACTTCGCGCCTAAATGCATTATCTCAGCTAGTAAGAGTCGATGTTGAGTTTCCAACCCGATCGGTCTCCCAGCTAAGACCTACCACTCCTTTACCGGTATAAAACCGATATTTTCAGACCAAATGGGTCAAGTTTCATAGTAATTGATTTACTTCCGTTGCTTTCTGCATAATAAGTGCATTTTTCTATAAAGTTAAAGTTTGTATACTGATTCAACCCGAAGCAAAGTTATATTTCAAGTGAATACTGCTTTGAAATACACAAAGTAAAGAGTAAGATCGTTCTAATAATTACTATTTCATACTGAAAGGCTTGTCTATATTCATCGTTCCATCTGTATGTATTCTCGATGTTAAAGTTTATTGGATGGATAAGCAAACGGAAATCTATAATTGTAGGAATGTATTTGTAACGAGAATTAGAGAGAAGGGGTCCTTTGAAATCGAAGGATAGCCTTTCGTAAGGTGAAGTAGCCTTTATCAATTTTCCTTGAATTTTTACAAACCTTGGTTTAATTTCTGAACATACAGTTTAAGAAGCTGTCATAACACGTACCTCTTCGATAGAGTAGGGTAATTTACGAGATCTTATATAATGTACCATTCGGGTAACTCCAGGATGGCATAGAGCTTGATGTAAATCAATTAAAGATAGATTGGTAGTAGTTGTGCAGCAAACTCTTGAAAAAGTATCAGTTCCTGGCCGATACTGAATATCAAAACTGTAACAGGATAGTTCTAGACGCCACCTTATAATCCTTTCGTTTTTGATTTTACTGGAGAGTCGCATGTTAAACATAAATGATACCGATTTTTGGTCTGTTATAAGTTGAAAATGTCTGCCATTTTTTTAACGGCTTCAACTATAGCATATGCTTCTTTTTCAACGGAAGAATGATTTCTTTCACAACTTGTTAATGTCCTTGAGAAAAATGCCACAGGTCTTCCTTCTTGACTGACAGTCGCAGCAATAGAATGGTCAGACGCATCCGTCTCAACGACAAGGGGAATTTTATCATCAATAGAAGTTACAGCTGAGGAGGCAATTTCATTTTTAAGAATTTCAAAGTCCTAAGCTACCGGATCAGACAAAGGAAAAGTTTTGATGGTAAGTAATCGATGGATTTTTCCGAAAAACGAGGAATAAATTTTGAATAGTGAGAAAACATACCAATAGCTGTTTTAAGCGATTGAGAGGTTTGAAGTAGTGGCAGTTTTATTAAAGGTTCAAGTCTTTCAGGATGGGGTTTTAGAGTTTGATTTTCGATTAAATATCCGAGAAGTTTAATAGATTTTTGTGAATACGAACTTTTCTTTTGATTAATTATAAAATTGTACTTCTTTACAACTTGCATGACTTTGTTAAGTTTGTCATCATGTTGTGCTTGATTTATTCCGCAAATAGTAATATCATTCAGATATGCATGTGAACCTTCTAGGTTTTCCAATTTTATAATATTATCTATTACCCTCTGAAAGCATGCAACTATAGTACAACTCTGATTGGATTATTCGAAATACTCGGTAATTTTTACTACCATATAGCTCTTTCTTTCCTGGGAATAACCACGTTCTCTTGTGCTTCTTTTTATGCTTAAATTTTGTACTGATTATGAATGTATTTGTCTCCGCATCTAAATTACACAGTCTTTTGCCGTTATCGTTCGTGTTCTCGTGTATGGTTTTTTCCAGCTATTTCTCGGTTATTTTCTTCTTTTCCTATTTGGGCATTGACGTCTCCTATTATTATTAAAATGTCATTTCTAGAGATGTCTTCACAGGCTTCGCCTATCTTCTCATAAAACTTTATTTTCTCTTATTCGTTTGTTTCTTCCGTTGGGGCATAGGTATTAATTTTACTTATATATTTGCTTGCTTATTCTCAAGTTTTAAATATGAAATCCTACCGTCGATCGGCTTAAATTCAATTACTTTGTTTCGAATTCTTTTACTGACCATTATTGCTGTCCCATCCTTTCCTTGTTTTTCCTCCCCTGAGTAATTTTTTTTTCTATTTTTCCTTGTTTTTTCCATCTGATTTCTTGTAGCGCTGAAATGTCTAAATGATAATTCCTCATTCCTCGAGTTAAATCGTGCATTTTCCCAACTTTTAGCATCGTTTTGAAAGAAACGGCAACCAAATCGATCATGTTTTAATATCAAAGAAATTGATGAAAATGGTTAAAGCCACGAGGACATACCGAGGAGCAAACGCGGATACAGACCACATTTTACTAATAGCGAAGCTGAATATAAAAATATCAAGATACAAACCTTACAAACACAACAAAAGAATATGGCAATTAAAAAAACTTGGAAAAGAGGAAGGTGAAAATAATCATGCGGGAACAAAATGAGAACTCATCATAAAAAAGAAGGAATAGACAGCGAATGGAAGGGTATAAAAAGTAGCATTATAGACTCTGCAGAAAAGGAAATGGGATTACAACAAATCAAAGCATCCAAAGAATGGTTCGACGAAGAATGTAAACTGGCAAGCGTATGAAAAAAACAAGCAAGTATTAAATGGTTGGAAACAGGGAAAGATGAAGACCTGGACGAATACAGAAAGATAATGCAGAAAAACTCTACTGAAGAAAAAAATCAAGTTGGGTTGCAGAACAAATGGAAAAAATAGAAAAGAACAATAGGGAAAATAGAAAACTCTTCGATTATGCGAGAAAGCAGTACAGTGGTAAAAGCGCAAATTCAACAGTAAAAATAACAAAAAAAGAATGGGAAATATACTTTCAAAGTCTATACCAAAACGATCATATTATGGATGCAAATTATAAGGATGTAGCAACTGAGGAAGAAATCGGCGAATAGCAGTACAGAATCTCTTTTAAGGAATTTATAGATGTTGTGAGACAACTCAAATCAAACAAAGGGCTGCAGGATCAAGTGATATAAATATCGAACTAATCCAACATGGAGGAGAAGCCTTACTTCAACGAATATAATATGACCTGATAACGAATATATGGGCAGAAGAACGCATGCCAAACGAGTGGAGTATTGGGCATTTAGTTCCGATCTTTAAAAAAGGAGACCCAACCAAATGGGGGGTATAATGCTGCTTAATACTACATACAAGATACTAACCAATCTAATAAAAAAAAGGTTAGCGGTCGTCGGACCGCCGACAGAAGCTTGCTTCTTATGCACAATAGAATGACCATTTCTGACAGATTTTGACAATTATTGACCGTCTTTGACAATTATTGTACTATTTTAGACAATTTTTTAAAAGTTTTAACATATTTGGCAATTATTGAGCATTTTTTCAAAATTTTGACAATTTTTTCAAATTTTAATAATTATTGACCAATTTTGACAGTTTTGACAATTATTGATCATTTTTGACAATTTTTCAAAAATTTTGACCATTTTAGACCATTTTTCCAAATTTTAACAATTATTGACCATTTTTGAGAATTTTTGAGCATTTTTGACAGGTTTCGACAATTATTGACCATTTTTGACAGTTTTTCAAAAATTTGACCATTTTTCAAAAATTTTGACAATTTTTGACCATTTTTGACAATTTTTCAAAAATTTTGATCATTTTTCAAAAATTTGATAATTTTGAAAATATTTGGCAATTATTGACCATTTTTTCAAAATTTTGACAGTTTTTGACGATTTTTCCAAATTCTTGACAATTTTTGACCATATTTAAAAATTTTTGACAATTTTTCAAAAATTTTAACAACTATTGACCATCTTTGACAGTTTTTGCCGAATTTTGACAATTATTGACCGTCTTTGACAATTATTTACCATTTTTGACAATTCTTCAAAAATTTTAACATATTTGGCAATTATTGACCATTTTTCCAAAATTTTGACAATTTTTGACCATTTTTCAAATTTTAACAATTATTGATCCTTTTGGACCATTTTTGACGAATTTTGATTGGTTTTGACAATTATTGACCGTCTTTGACAATTATTGACCATTTTTGAAAATATTTGGCAATTATTAACCATTTTTTCAAAATTTTTACAGTTTTTGACAATTTTTGATCATTTTTCCAAATTTTTAACAATTTTTGACCATATTTAAAAATTTTTGACAATTTTTCAAAAAATTTAACACATTAAAAAATTTGACTATTTTTGACCATTTTTGACAATTTTTCACACCTATAGGTGTGCGAGCTCAGTGCGGCAAGAGACATTGCGCACAGTCACTTGAATGAGTTATCACGTGACGAACGCTTTTTCGTAACATCACACGTTTCACGAGTTCACTAGCCTTCCCAAAACTCCTATGTCGTGCAATAAGAAGCAAGCTTCAATTTAAATTTTATTGGATTAGTGGATTATTCAGAAATCTGGCAACAATCTTGCATGATGAACCCTTATTCGCTTTTTCGTAACATTGCACGTTTCACGAGTTCACTAGCCTTTTCAGAAATATGGCCTCACTGTTGCGTGACAGACTTTTCGTAACGGTTACACGTTGTACGAGTTCACTAGCCTTTCAAAAGTCCTATGTCGTGCAATAAGAAGCAAGCTTCAAAGAAAACTAAATAAACAGGTTGAATCCAAACTAGGTCAATATCAACAGGGATTTAGAGAAGGAAGATCAACGATAGACGCTATACACCTACTTACACAGTCAATCGAAAAATGCTATGAGCATGACATAGATCTACATGTACTATTCATTGACTTTCAGCAAGCGTTTGATTCAGTCAACAGAGAATGGCTATTATCTGATATGTGGAACATAAAACTTTAAAAAAAGCTGATAATACTAGTGAAAATGACAATGAATGAATCGACTGCAAATACAGGATACATTAACATTGAAGTAGGTGTGAGGCAAGGAGGTAGTCTGTCTACAATTATTTTTAACATAACACTAGATGGGGTTATTAAAGCTATAGACATAAAAGACATGATTAGCCACAGCTCCACACAAATAATAGGATATGCCGATGATTTAGCTTTCATTACCAGAGACAAAAAAACCTAGAAAATTCATTCAATAACTCAATAAATGAGACAGCAAAGAGAGGACTGGTAGTTAACCAAGAGAAGACAAAATATATACAAATTTCAAGGAAGACAAACAAGACAGCCACTATAAATTTGGTAGATTCAAAGAGTAAATCACTTCATAGATACCTGGGAATAGTAATTGATGAGAAGAACAACAGAAGTTCGAAGATAAACGTAAGAATAATAGCCGGAAACAAAGTGTATTGGAGGTATCAGAACTACTAAGGGACAAATGCATCAGTAAAAAAACTAAAATTAAAATTAAAAACAATAAGCAAAAACTCTGAATGGAAGCCCGCAAACCCCAGACCCAGGGGACGTCCCAAACTTAGATGGGAAGATCAAGTGATTGATGACCTGAAGAAAATAGGAATCCGTGACTGGGGTAGAAGAATTGAGGATAGGAAGGAATGGAAAACAAAGATGGCGAACCCACACCGCATGAAGAAGACACACGGATTGATCCACCTTACAAAAGGGATCAAAAGAGCTCACAAAGAACGGCCTATACCCCGACAACAGCAGTGCTGGCCTATATATATGTATATATGGAGCTCTTTCTATTGTTCCATTGCAATCACGTTTCATACTCATCAAAGATTGAGCCAGATTTATAGCATGGACCATTCTCTTCGAAAACTGTACCCAGCAGTTCAAAATAGTTTACTAACCTATACTCGGTCCATTCCTAGTCCTAGATACTGATTCCGTTGACAAATTGCTGCT